>BMAR01000013.1:1237500-1729541 GCA_021605115.1 Astrephomene gubernaculifera
CCCACACATTCCCGAGTTTCGGGACCCCTGATACCCCTGCGTACCCCCGAGTTCAGGGACCCCTGATACCCCCTCGTACCCCCGTGTTCAGGGACCCCTGATACCCCCTCGTACCCCCGTGTTCAGGGACCCCTGGTACCCCCTCGTACCCCCGTGTTCAGGGAACCCGAGCAACCCTCAGCTCTGCCTCTACTGACCCAAAAAACCAGAAGTGGAAACGCTTCCACCTCTGAACTGCTACCTACCAAACAAAGCCTAAACCTCCTGGCTCTCTGCTCCACACTACCAGCACCCTGATCTCTTCTACCACCTCTTCTCTCCTCCGTCCCCCAGCTCACCCCCTGTTCCCTACTCCCGGCTCCCTGTTCCCTACTCACTGCTACCTCCTTCCTGCTCTCTACTCCCTACTCCCTGCGCCCTGCTCCCTGCGCCCTGCTCCCTGCGCCCTGCTCCCTGCTCCCTGCGCCCAGCTCCCTGCTCCCTGCTCCCTGCTCCCTGCGCCCTGCTCCCTGCTCCTTGCTCCTGGGTGCCTGCTGTCTGCTGTTTGCTGCATGCCGCCTGCTGTTCCTTGCCATGGTCGTCCCCCCGGGGCTCTACTCCTCTTCTGGTTCAGCTACCCCTGGTACAGGGACCGGATGTTCTCTGGATAGCCGAACCTGGAGCCTGGCTCCACCTTCCTCAAGGCGGTACACCTTGCATAGGACCTCCCGGTGCGCCCACACCGCTGTAAACTCCGCCATGGCCGTTTGCTTCAACTCCGCTGTAATGAGGCGCCTCGGCAGGGCGTCAAGCATAGCCTCCGGCAGTGCTGCCACCCGGAACTGTGCCATCATGAGCCTCCGCAAGTCATCCACCACCTGTTTGACCACTGCTGCTGACGTTTTGGCCTCCTCCTCAGCCGCTTGGTGTGCACACCAGATGGCATGCAGGAACGTCAGCCGGAGTGCGTTCCATAGCTTGACCAGTCCTGGGCTACGGTTGGCTGATGGGTGCCCTTGCCAGGAGTTTGGCTGATCTCCAAACATGAGGGCCGCATTGTCGACAGGTGGGGACTCCCCTTCCGTGATGGCCACCCACGTCTGCCCCAGCCACTGCCTTGCTTCCAAGTACTGCGGGCACTGCAGGAAGATGTGAGTTAGGCTGTCCCGTGGCCGGTACCGTGCTGCGAGCTGCGAGCAGCATGGCTGCTGGCAAAGGTGCCGATTGGTGCCATGCCGTTGACCCCGCTTAGCTGCCAGATATAGTCCACAGGGCAGCCGGGCATGTGCCAGCCGCCACCCCAGAACCTTCGCCCGGTTGCCCGCTGAACATTCCCACAGCCTAAGCCAGGCATGCGAGTGCTCCCGGCCGGTATAGCGCTGCTGCTGGTGCTCCTGCCCCTGCTGCTGTTCCTGCTGCTGAGATTGCTGCTGCGGCTGGGACCCCCCTGTCCCCTGCACCTCTGCCGCTGACTGTCCTCCGCCGGCCGTCTGCTGGATATCCTGGCTGTGCTGCTGCGGCAACAGCTGGTGCTGCGACTGTCCATCCTGACGCTGTTCCCTCCGCTGCCTCCGCTGCTGCGCTGCTTGGTGCCTGGCATCACCCAGGTTGGGCTGCATCCAGCTCGGCGGGGGTGGTGAGTAGTGGGTGAAGCGGGACGAGCCACTGTGGGGTCGTTCCTGCTCCCATTGAGTCTCCATCTGCTGCAACGTGCTGCGTGGTGCCGATGTGCTGCCTCCTGCTCCTTGGGAGCTGGTGGGGCTGCCTGCCAGGGGCCAAGCAGCTGGGCGGAGGGGGACGCTGCCCTCCCCCATCTGCCTCTCTGCCTTGATGGTAGTGAGGCGGTGGCGGGCATTGCTAACCTCGTAGTGGACGAGTGAGACCTTGTCATGACCATGGCCTGCCGGGTAGCACTGAAGGGTAGCCCACGGGCCTAGCACATGTGGTTCAACTGGCCAAGCTGCAGCCTTGTTCTGGGGTGGTGCCGCAGCGTAGTTCTCGCGCTCCTCCAGCGTCCAAAGGGCCCTTTTCTTCCTGCACTTCAGCACACATGCAGCATGCCATGCCGGGCTGGGCTGGGGTACTGGGAGTTGTGGCTGCGGCTGCACCAGTCGTCCTGTGGAAGTGACTGCCCACACGCTGCCGGTTGGGTCGCTGATCCACCCTCCGCACGGGGAGGAGCTCCATGTTGGCAGCTGCGGGATGGGAGCCGTCACTGGGTCGGGCGGCAGCAGCTCTTTCCAGCTCAGCGGTAGGGCGGCCCTGATTTTGCACAGCAACGGCAGCTGCATGGTGGTAGTGGTTGCCCTCCGTAGGTCGCCCAGCGTGAGGGGCAAAGCGGCTGCGGCCCCTGATGGGAAGGAGAATGGCTCTGACGAGGTCGGGTCAAGAATGGCGGCATTGTAAAAGAGGGGCTCTGCTAGGATGGCCCGGGCGTCATCGTCCTCCACAGATAGGCTGAGCCGATTGGGGCACGTGTTACGGTAGGCCTGGACCAGGTCCTGCAGTCTAGGGGGCAGGTCTGCCGGGACTGGGCATGTGCCAAACACCCAACCCCAGCCCGTGGTGCCAGGAGGTGCTGCCTCCGCCAGCAGGTGTCGGTGCAGCTGCTTCCAGGGTTGGTTTCCGGGCTGAGCGAGCTGCACAATGGTCTTGGCTTGCAGGGCATCCAGAAAGGACTGCAGGTCAATGTGCCCGATGCCTCCTTGGTCCTTGGAAAGGCTGGCAACCCCTTGCTTTGGCAGCAATGTGGCGTAACCGCCAGATACCAGACTGGCATCTTCTGGGAGTGTCGACCAGGCCACAAACCCATCCACCGTCCGTTGGGCCCGCTGCAGTTGCTCTGGCCGAGGGGAGATGAAGGAGAAGTGATACGCCAGCGTGTTGCCCAAGACTTGCTTGGCGATGTGAGTCCTGCCAACCATGCTGAGGGAATGCGGGCTCCAGCGGCTGGCCACCTGCTTAAGCCTGCCTATCCTACCATCGTAGCAAAGCTTAGCTGCTGTGGGGATGTCGTCGGTCAGAGGGACTCCCAGGTGTCGGGGCGGATGACTAGCACTAGGCTCCCCAAAATGTGCCTCTGTCGCCGCATGGGTACCGGAGATGGGGCGATGGGTTCCCAGCACGAGGCCCTTGCTTTTGCTGGCGTTCTCTTTGGCGTTGCTGGCCCTGCAGAAGAGCGCCACTGCCTGCTTAGCCACCGGCCCATCTGCATCAATGTCGGATACCAGCAGGTTAGTGTCATCTGCATGGTGAGTCACTGCTGGCGCTGGGGTGCCATCAGGGAGCAGTGGAGTCCGGAGGATGTTGCTGCGAACCAGGTAGTGGAGGTAGGCTGTGAGGGGCTCCAGTTGGATGGCCCACAGCACCGGGAACAGGGGGCTGCCTTGCTGTAGCCCGTTTTTTTTTTTTTTTTTTTTTTTTTTTTTTGCCCGTTGCGCACCGGGAAGGGATCAGACCGGATACCATTGACAATGATGCTGGCGGAGCCCTCTGCTGTCATCAGACGCAGCCATCCAAGCATGTTGGGCCCGAACCCCATGGCCTCGGCCACTTTCAGCAGCCAGGGCCGGTGAACCCGGTCATAGGCCTTTTCGATGTCCAGCATTAGCAGCACCCCCGCCTGTTGCGATCGTTGGAGCCACTCCAAAAGAGCTTGGTGATAGAGCACGTTGTCCCGAACGTCCCGCCCTGCCAGGAAAGCGGTCTGCAGGCCATCAATAAGGTAATCCAGTGGAGCTTGCAGCCTGTTGCTGAGCGCCTTCCCAACCAGTTTGTAGTCTGAGTTGAGCAGCGTGATGGGGCGGTAGCTGGGCAGCAAATGCCTGGGTAGGTCCCGACCCTTGTAGATGAGGGCAATAACCCCCGCTCGCCAGCTGTGTGGTAAAGCTGCTGCCAATGCTGCTGCATCTGTACAAGGCACCCCGCGGCCGTCCCTGAAAGCCGCATTGACTGCTGCCAAAAGGAGAGGCCCCAGCATGCTCCAAAGCACCCGGTACAGCTCATAAGGAAGGCCGTCCAGACCAGGGGCCTTACCGCTGGCACACTGCGACAGGGCCGCCGCCAACTCCAACTCTGTCAGCTCTCCATCATGGCTCACACCATCAGCTGCGTCTCGCAGGTCGTCAGGCAGCTTGCGCTGTAGGTGCTGTAGTAGCTCCTCCTGTGCCTCCTCATCCACCTCCCCCACTCGGAAAAGGCCCGTTGGGCTGTCACTGCTGTACATGGCGTGGGCTGCTGCTGTTATGGTTGCAGTGACGCTGGACCCTGTGAGAGCCACCGGGACCTCGTCGGCTGATGCTGCCAGCGCCGTGATGCGTGTCGGCGCTCGGGTCTCCCTGCCCAGGTTATGGAACCACCGTGTGCCGCGTTCTCCTTGGTTGTTGTAAAGGGCTTCCTGGGCGGCCGTACGTGCCTGGCTGCTCTCGAGCATGGCTTCCTTGACAGCTGTGGTTGCCATTAGGGCCGCTGCCTTAGCCAAGGGGCAGTTGGGGGTTTGGTCCTGCAGCCGAAGGGCCACAGTTGCGGCCTGCCTGGCGGCCACCAGTGGTGCATTGCGGTGCTGCACATGGGAGCGGTGGAGGCCATCGGCTGCCATGCGGATAAAGGCCTTCGTTGCATCCCAGGTGTCCCGCGGGTCAGCACCTGGAGCCATGGCCGCCTGCTGCTGGACGTGTTGGGCAACCGCGCCCTCCAAGCTGGCCTTGAGCGCAGGATGGTAGAGAAGGTAGACTGGAAGCATCCACCCCCGGCGGCCCAGTGGGGGCAGTCCGGGAAGAGCCAGCTGAAGCAGGACCCCATGATGGTCCCCTGGTGCTCCAGCAACCCTCGTCACTGCCCGCACCCATGGCAGGCACTCCCGACTGATGAGCCACCGATCCAGACGCGCTGCTGAGGCTGGTTTGTTGTTTGCCGGGTGAGTGTAGCCTGCCGTACCCTCCCCACGCTGCGACCATGGGTCAAGCAGCTGATGCTCCTGCATAAGCTGTCCGAGTGCAGTGGCGCCCACCGACCGACTAGGTGAAGGTGCTGCCTCATCCTCTGGAGCCAGGACGCAGTTAAAATCGCCCCCAATCAACAGGCGTCGGTCCGTGTCCAGGTAAGGCGCCAGGTCTTGGAAAAACGCTGGTCTGTCCGTGGGTTGAGCCGGCGCATAAATGGACAGAAGCCGTAACCGGTGGTGATCAATGTCCCAATCCCAGCATACCACCCTGCCCTGTGTGTCATAGGCAGCGGCTTGACGGTGATATCCCGGCGGTAGAGACGCGGTGCTGGCGATGATAGCTGTGCCACAGCTATGTTGGGTGCCCGGGCTGAAAGCCAGCTCCCCTCTCCAAGGTGTTCCCGGCCCTGACCCTGCCTGAAGATGAGCTACCACGGCCTTGTGGCTGTCCTGCTTTACTTCTTGGACAAAAGTAACATCGGGCCTTGCCTGCAACCGCTGCTGATACGTTGCCAGCGCCCCCGCCTTCTGAGCCGACCCTAAACCGTTGACGTTAACGGTGAGGAGGGTAAGGGTCGGCCCCTGTAGGGTGCGTGTCATGGCACCGCGCCGCCCGGGGCCCCCACAGGGCACCCACGGCTGCGGCGGGGAGGTGGGTTAATGTGCCGATCAAATTGCTGGAAGAGCGCCTGACAGAAAGCCTCAACCATGGGCCTAGGGTCTACTTTTTCGACCGAGGGCAGGGAGGGGTGCATGGAGGCAAACAGCTGCAGCACAGCGGCCCGTGTTGCCTCATGCTCTGCCAGGGGGTGCGCCGCTGTCCAGGCTGCGGCCCCACCCAGCTGCTGGCCGTTGACAACCACTTGAAGCTGCTGTGGGTGTAAGTAGTCCACCAGGGCGTCGTGAAAGCCAGCTGAAAGGGAGGAGCTGGGGCTGGGCTTCCGAGCCCCTCGTGTTGCCCCTCGCCTGTCCAGGTGGTCAGAGTGAGGTTTTGACCTCTCAGGCAGGTCACCCGTCCTTGTCCTTGTCCTGTCTGGTGTGTTGTCTGTTGCAGTTCCTTTCTCCTCTGTCAGGTGGTGTTTTGCAGGTGGTGTTTTCCAGGGGTGCTTCCCTGGTATCCAGTGGGTGTTTTTTCCGCTGGTTTTCTTGGTGGTCTTCCTGTCCTTCCTCTGTCACAGTCCACATCGGAAAAAAAAAAAAAAAGGCGGTGAGGGCATAGGGCCAACTCACCATCCGATGCAAAGTTCGGGCCAACTCATCAGCCCCTGAGCTGTTCGGGCAGCGAGTTGGTCAGCCGTGAGGGCATAGGGCCAACTCACCACCCGATGCGAAGTCCGGGCCAACTCATCAGCCCCTGAGCTGATCGGGCAGCGAGTTGGTCAGGCGGTGAGGTCATAGGGCCAACTCACCACCCGATGCGAAGTTCGGGCCAACTCATCAGCCCCTGAGCTGTTCGGGCAGCGAGCTGGTCAGGCGGTGAGGTCATAGGGCCAACTCACCACCCGATGCGAAGTCCGGGCCAACTTATCAGCCCCTGAGCTGTTCGGGCAGCGAGTTGGTCAGGCGGTGAGGTCATAGGGCCAACTCACCACCCGATGCGAAGTTCGGGCCAAGTCATCAGCCCCTGAACTGTTCGGGCAGCGAGTTGCAACTCATCAGCCCCTGAGCTGTTCGGGCAGCAAGATGGTCAGGCGGTGAGGGCATAGGGCCGCCGTGAGGGCATAGGGCCAACTCACCACCCGATGCGAAGTTCGGGCCAATTCCCTGAGCTGTTCGGGAAGCGAGTTGGTCAGGCGGTGAGGGCATAGGGCCAACTCACCATCCGATGTGAAGTTCGGGCCAACTCATCAGCCCATAAGCTGTTCGGGCAGCGAGTTGGTCAGCCGTGAGGGCATAGGGCCAACTCACCACCCGATGCGAAGTTCGGGCCAACTCATCAGCCCCTGAACTGTTCGGGCAGCGAGCTGGTTAGGCGGTGAGGGCATAGGGCCAACTCACCACCCGATGCGAAGTTCGGGCCAACTCGGAAAAAAAAATAGGGCCAACTCACCACCCGATGCGAAGTTCGGGCCAACTCATCAGCCCCTGAGCTGGTAGGGCAGCGAGTTGGTCAGGCGGTGAGGGCATAGGGCCAACTCACCATCCGATGTGAAGTTCGGGCCAACTCATCAGCCCATAAGCTGTTCGGGCAGCGAGTTGGTCAGCCGTGAGGGCATAGGGCCAACTCACCACCCGATGCGAAGTTCGGGCCAACTCATCAGCCCCTGAACTGTTCGGGCAGCGAGCTGGTTAGGCGGTGAGGGCATAGGGCCAACTCACCACCCGATGCGAAGTTCGGGCCAACTCGGAAAAAAAAAATAGGGCCAACTCACCACCCGATGCGAAGTTCGGGCCAACTCATCAGCCCCTGAGCTGGTAGGGCAGCGAGTTGGTCAGGCGGTGAGGGCATAGGGCCAACTCACCATCCGATGTTTTTTTTTTTTTTTTCCGATGTGGACTGTTACAGAGGAAGGACAGGAAGACCACCAAGAAAACCAGCGGAAAAAAACACCCACTGGATACCAGGGAAGCACCCCTGGAAAACACCACCTGCAAGCCCACCTGACAGAGGAGAAAGGAACTGCAACAGACAACACACCAGACAGGACAAGGACAAGGACGGGTGACCTGCCTGAGAGGTCAAAACCTCACTCTGACCACCTGGACAGGCGAGGGGCAACACCACCACCACCAACGGTGGGTGTTTTTTCCGCTGGTTTTCTTGGTGGTCTTCCTGTCCTTCCTCTGTAACAGTCCACATCGGAAAAAAAAAAAAAAAACCAAAGGCTGAAAACAACCAAACAGCCTCCCTCCACAGGAACGACTACGAAAGGAAACCCACAAAACCACAAAAAAACACAACACTCCAACAGAAGAAACCAACAAACAAAACAGTTAACAGAAAAAACACCCATGCAACCCCCCGAGTTTTGGGGCCCCTTATACCCCCGCACATTCCCGAGTTTCGGGACCCCTGATACCCCTGCGTACCCCCGAGTTCAGGGACCCCTGATACCCCCTCGTACCCCCGTGTTCAGGGACCCCTGATACCCCCTCGTACCCCCGTGTTCAGGGAACCCAAGCAACCCTCAGCTCTGCCTTTACTGACCCAAAAAAACCAGAAGTGGAAACGCTTCCACCTCTGAACTGCTACCTACCAAACAAAGCCAATACAATACAATACAATACAATACAATACTTTAGCCTTCCGTTTCCCGTTCCTCACTACTTCGTGACCCAACTCCTACTTAGCGACCCCAAAAATTAAAAAGCAAAAAATATCTTATTCGCTCTTCATACTTACCAACGTTTCGGCCGCGACTTCGCGAACTTTAGTCCTTCGTGAGCAATGGACATTGATACAGCCTGACGACCAACTTTACCGTTTTTGACCGAATGCACTGTTTTCCAGCTCTACTAAATAACGCCTTTACGATGATATCATTGTCGAGCGCGATTTCAGACTTTGACTTCTCCGAAGTTATCCATTGACATCTTCACTTGGTCAGCACTGGCGCTAGCTCGCTGCGACATCGCATCTACCGGTCTACTGTCCATCTTCGGAGTGGTTTGGAGCTCTGGACTTCATCGGTCTGAGTGGGTTTCTTGGTCTTTTGGAGGTTGTTTCGGGCCAGGGTCTTTGGGCTGTTTGTCTTTGTTTGAGGCTTGGTTGGTTAGGGTTTAGGGAGACTTTAGGTTTGCTTTTCAGTTGCGTCAGTTTGGGCTGAGGGCTGAGGCTTGTGTTGTCCCTGTTAGGCTGTTGCCTCCTCTGCTTGGCTCTTGGCTTGGCCTTGTTGTCCCTCCCTCCCTCGCCCCTGCCCCTTGCCCCCTGCCCTCCTTCAGGCCCTGCTCCCTTTCAGTTTCCCCCACAGCCCAGTAAAGCTCAGAAATGTCAGCAGCACAGCAGCCACAGGGCCCCTAGCAGCAGAGTTGGGGGACCCCTGCATTAGCTCACCCACCCTTAGCAGCAGAGTTGGGGGTGTTTGGTGACTATAGCAGCAGCAGCAGCAGCAGCGACAGCATTAACAGCAGTAACAGCAGTAACAGTACTTTGTACCAATGGCACAATCAGATAGGACGGCCAGGGGGATTCCTCTTCCAGGTCCCCCTCACCGTTTCCCAGCCCACCCACACCTTACTCATCGAGAGCGGCGCCAAGCAGCCTCTGTTTCCCTTCGCGGGTCTGTGGGATGGCAGCTGTGCCCTCAGGTCCAACTTGCTGCCTTTCGGGTGGAGCAATGCGCTACTGGCAAAGCCCGCCCGCTAGACATCTGCCCTGCACCCGAGCAGCGGTTGGACGAGCCACGTCTCCTGGTGGGGGCAGCTCTTCATCAGGCGGTACAGGATGGTCGCTTGCCACCAGCTTTGGGAGAGAACCTCAACTTTGTCCGGGGTGTGGCCGACATGGCAGTGCACCACCTGTGTGATCAGTACGGCACGACCAGGGAGGGGCGCCAGACCTTCATAGGCTACACCGTGGACCACTCCCAAGATCCCAAGAGCTTGGCGGTCACTCTCACCCAAGGGGCTACCCCAGACGCCCAGGCCGCGGCGGCTTCACTGCTCCTGCAGCAGCATGTCTCACTCCCCCTTCCCGAGATTTCGGGGGGCAGCCTCTCCATCCCCCTGGACAGGAATATGGTCCTTCTGCAGCCCTGTGATGTCAAGCTGGTTTTCACCGGCTTCCCAGGCTGTGTGGCTTATGAGGGGGTCGTCTCACAGATTTTGACGGCCGCTGGCATCCATGTCTCCACCTCGTACCACGACCACCATAGCGCCGTGGTCTCCGCAGAGATCCTGACCAAGATCACTGACAGCACACAGCAGCAGCGCAACCGGCTGGGGGACAGCAGCCGTGTGGTGGCCTTTGTCAGGAGCCCCATGGGAGATCGCACCCTGGCCAGCCTCCCACGCAGCTTCCACTTTTCGGGCAAAACAGTGCGGATCAATGTGGTTTCTTTCTATGAGGAGGTGCCCGAGATCCTGGCGGCTGGGAACACAGCAGGAGGGAACCCCAGCCCCAGCTCAGCCACCCAGCCCTCTGAGGCTGAGCTACCCCCCCGCAGCACCACCCCGGCACCAGCCCCCAGCCCCCCTCCCCCTTCTCCACTTCCCATGGATGTGGATGGCCCGGCTGACACCTCGCCAGAGCCAGCACCCAGCCATCTGGCGGCGCCTTCCCCTGTCGGCGCCAGAGCAGTTGCACCTACCGGTCCCCTACAGGCGCCCGACTCCCCCCCTCCAGGGACGCCCTGCCATAGGCCTTCCTCGGTGGCGTCCTCAGCTGGCACGAGCACAGCTGCACACGCGGGTCCCCAGCAGGCGCCCGCCCCCGCACCTCCAGGACCGCCCAGCCATATGCCTTCCTCGGTGGCGTCCTCAGCTGGCACCAGCGCAGCTGCACACGCGGGTCCCCAGCAGGCGCCCGCCCCTGCACCTCCAGGGCAGCCCAGCAATAGGCACCCCTTGGTGACCTCGCTAGCTGGACCCTGTGCAGCGGCACCCACCGGTCCTCAGCAGGCATCCGCCCCTGCACCGCCGGGCCAGCTCAGCCATAGGTCCTCCTCGGGGGCCTCCCCGCCCACCCACGGGATGGCGGTCACGCTCCCTTCCCGCTCACCCCGTGGAGCAGCGGATAAGGTAGCCTCCTGGCGCAGGTCGTTCGACCCATTGGAGCCCCCACGACCCCAGCAGCAGTTGCAACACCTTCTGGCCTCTACCAAGGCCGCTCACAAGGTCTCCCATTCACAGGAGCCCCGTGCTGGGATCGGTCACCCCTCTTGGCAGCTGGGGCCACCTCAGCAGCTCCCCGGGCCCCAGCCGGGTGGCCAGGAAAGGTTGGATGCAGGCACTCCCCAGCAGCACCAGGGGCCTCAGCCATCACACCTGCCCAACCCGCCGGCCCCCACCAGCTGCAGGATGCCAAACACAGGTCCTGGGGACTCCTCCACCCAACCCTCCTCGACCAAGCGGCGCAGCACGGTGGAGCCCCTCCCCAGCCCGGATCCCCTCCCAACAACCAAAAAGCCCCGATCGGAACCTTACAGTTTTGGGCGCTTCCAGCTGGATCGCCTCCATGAAATCATGCAGGCCGCCCGGGCAGGCCGTCGGGCTCGGAAGCCCAGCCCCAGCTCCTCCCTTTCAGCTGGCTTTCACGACGCCCTGGTGGACTACTTACACCCACAGCAGCTTCAAGTGGTTGTCAACGGCCAGCAGCTGGGTGGGGCCGCAGCCTGGACAGCGGCGCACCCCCTGGCAGAGCATGAGGCAACACGGGCCGCTGTGCTGCAGCTGTTTGCCTCCATGCACCCCTCCCTGCCCTCGGTCGAAAAAGTAGACCCTAGGCCCATGGTTGAGGCTTTCTGTCAGGCGCTCTTCCAGCAATTTGATCGGCACATTAACCCACCTCCCCGCCGCAGCCGTGGGTGCCCTGTGGGGGCCCCGGGCGGCGCGGTGCCATGACACGCACCCTACAGGGGCCGACCCTTACCCTCCTCACCGTTAACGTCAACGGTTTAGGGTCGGCTCAGAAGGCGGGGGCGCTGGCAACGTATCAGCAGCGGTTGCAGGCAAGGCCCGATGTTACTTTTGTCCAAGAAGTAAAGCAGGACAGCCACAAGGCCGTGGTAGCTCATCTTCAGGCAGGGTCAGGGCCGGGAACACCTTGGAGAGGGGAGCTGGCTTTCAGCCCGGGCACCCAACATAGCTGTGGCACAGCTATCATCGCCAGCACCGCGTCTCTACCGCCGGGATATCACCGTCAAGCCGCTGCCTATGACACACAGGGCAGGGTGGTATGCTGGGATTGGGACATTGATCACCACCGGTTACGGCTTCTGTCCATTTATGCGCCGGCTCAACCCACGGACAGACCAGCGTTTTTCCAAGACCTGGCGCCTTACCTGGACACGGACCGACGCCTGTTGATTGGGGGCGATTTTAACTGCGTCCTGGCTCCAGAGGATGAGGCAGCACCTTCACCTAGTCGGTCGGTGGGCGCCACTGCACTCGGACAGCTTATGCAGGAGCATCAGCTGCTTGACCCATGGTCGCAGCGTGGGGAGGGTACGGCAGGCTACACTCACCCGGCAAACAACAAACCAGCCTCAGCAGCGCGTCTGGATCGGTGGCTCATCAGTCGGGAGTGCCTGCCATGGGTGCGGGCAGTGACGAGGGTTGCTGGAGCACCAGGGGACCATCATGGGGTCCTGCTTCAGCTGGCTCTTCCCGGACTGCCCCCACTGGGCCGCCGGGGGTGGATGCTTCCAGTCTACCTTCTCTACCATCCTGCGCTCAAGGCCAGCTTGGAGGGCGCGGTTGCCCAACACGTCCAGCAGCAGGCGGCCATGGCTCCAGGTGCTGACCCGCGGGACACCTGGGATGCAACGAAGGCCTTTATCCGCATGGCAGCCGATGGCCTCCACCGCTCCCATGTGCAGCACCGCAATGCACCACTGGTGGCCGCCAGGCAGGCCGCAACTGTGGCCCTTCGGCTGCAGGACCAAACCCCCAACTGCCCCTTGGCTAAGGCAGCGGCCCTAATGGCAACCACAGCTGTCAAGGAAGCCATGCTCGAGAGCAGCCAGGCACGTACGGCCGCCCAGGAAGCCCTTTACAACAACCAAGGAGAACGCGGCACACGGTGGTTCCATAACCTGGGCAGGGAGACCCGAGCGCCGACACGCATCACGGCGCTGGCAGCATCAGCCGACGAGGTCCCGGTGGCTCTCACAGGGTCCAGCGTCACTGCAACCATAACAGCAGCAGCCCACGCCATGTACAGCAGTGACAGCCCAACGGGCCTTTTCCGAGTGGGGGAGGTGGATGAGGAGGCACAGGAGGAGCTACTACAGCACCTACAGCGCAAGCTGCCTGACGACCTGCGAGACGCAGCTGATGGTGTGAGCCATGATGGAGAGCTGACAGAGTTGGAGTTGGCGGCGGCCCTGTCGCAGTGTGCCAGCGGTAAGGCCCCTGGTCTGGACGGCCTTCCTTATGAGCTGTACCGGGTGCTTTGGAGCATGCTGGGGCCTCTCCTTTTGGCAGCAGTCAATGCGGCTTTCAGGGACGGCCGCGGGGTGCCTTGTACAGATGCAGCAGCATTGGCAGCAGCTTTACCACACAGCTGGCGAGCGGGGGTTATTGCCCTCATCTACAAGGGTCGGGACCTACCCAGGCATTTGCTGCCCAGCTACCGCCCCATCACGCTGCTCAACTCAGACTACAAACTGGTTGGGAAGGCGCTCAGCAACAGGCTGCAAGCTCCACTGGATTACCTTATTGATGGCCTGCAGACCGCTTTCCTGGCAGGGCGGGACGTTCGGGACAACGTGCTCTATCACCAAGCTCTTTTGGAGTGGCTCCAACGATCGCAACAGGCGGGGGTGCTGCTAATGCTGGACATCGAAAAGGCCTATGACCGGGTTCACCGGCCCTGGCTGCTGAAAGTGGCCGAGGCCATGGGGTTCGGGCCCAACATGCTTGGATGGCTGCGTCTGATGACAGCAGAGGGCTCCGCCAGCATCATTGTCAATGGTATCCGGTCTGATCCCTTCCCGGTGCGCAACGGGCTACAGCAAGGCAGCCCCCTGTCCCCGGTGCTGTGGGCCATCCAACTGGAGCCCCTCACAGCCTACCTCCACTACCTGGTTCGCAGCAACATCCTCCGGACTCCACTGCTCCCTGATGGCACCCCAGCGCCAGCAGTGACTCACCATGCAGATGACACTAACCTGCTGGTATCCGACATTGATGCAGATGGGCCGGTGGCTAAGCAGGCAGTGGCGCTCTTCTGCAGGGCCAGCAACGCCAAAGAGAACGCCAGCAAAAGCAAGGGCCTCGTGCTGGGAACCCATCGCCCCATCTCCGGTACCCATGCGGCGACAGAGGCACATTTTGGGGAGCCTAGTGCTAGTCATCCGCCCCGACACCTGGGAGTCCCTCTGACCGACGACATCCCCACAGCAGCTAAGCTTTGCTACGATGGTAGGATAGGCAGGCTTAAGCAGGTGGCCAGCCGCTGGAGCCCGCATTCCCTCAGCATGGTTGGCAGGACTCACATCGCCAAGCAAGTCTTGGGCAACACGCTGGCGTATCACTTCTCCTTCATCTCCCCTCGGCCAGAGCAACTGCAGCGGGCCCAACGGACGGTGGATGGGTTTGTGGCCTGGTCGACACTCCCAGAAGATGCCAGTCTGGTATCTGGCGGTTACGCCACATTGCTGCCAAAGCAAGGGGTTGCCAGCCTTTCCAAGGACCAAGGAGGCATCGGGCACATTGACCTGCAGTCCTTTCTGGATGCCCTGCAAGCCAAGACCATTGTGCAGCTCGCTCAGCCCGGAAACCAACCCTGGAAGCAGCTGCACCGACACCTGCTGGCGGAGGCAGCACCTCCTGGCACCACGGGCTGGGGTTGGGTGTTTGGCACATGCCCAGTCCCGGCAGACCTGCCCCCTAGACTGCAGGACCTGGTCCAGGCCTACCGTAACACGTGCCCCAATCGGCTCAGCCTATCTGTGGAGGACGATGACGCCCGGGCCATCCTAGCAGAGCCCCTCTTTTACAATGCCGCCATTCTTGACCCGACCTCGTCAGAGCCATTCTCCTTCCCATCAGGGGCCGCAGCCGCTTTGCCCCTCACGCTGGGCGACCTACGGAGGGCAACCACTACCACCATGCAGCTGCCGTTGCTGTGCAAAATCAGGGCCGCCCTACCGCTGAGCTGGAAAGAGCTGCTGCCGCCCGACCCAGTGACGGCTCCCATCCCGCAGCTGCCAACATGGAGCTCCTCCCCGTGCGGAGGGTGGATCAGCGACCCAACCGGCAGCGTGTGGGCAGTCACTTCCACAGGACGACTGGTGCAGCCGCAGCCACAACTCCCAGTACCCCAGCCCAGCCCGGCATGGCATGCTGCATGTGTGCTGAAGTGCAGGAAGAAAAGGGCCCTTTGGACGCTGGAGGAGCGCGAGAACTACGCTGCGGCACCACCCCAGAACAAGGCTGCAGCTTGGCCAGTTGAACCACATGTGCTAGGCCCGTGGGCTACCCTTCAGTGCTACCCGGCAGGCCATGGTCATGACAAGGTCTCACTCGTCCACTACGAGGTTAGCAATGCCCGCCACCGCCTCACTACCATCAAGGCAGAGAGGCAGATGGGGGAGGGCAGCGTCCCCCTCCGCCCAGCTGCTTGGCCCCTGGCAGGCAGCCCCACCAGCTCCCAAGGAGCAGGAGGCAGCACATCGGCACCACGCAGCACGTTGCAGCAGATGGAGACTCAATGGGAGCAGGAACGACCCCACAGTGGCTCGTCCCGCTTCACCCACTACTCACCACCCCCGCCGAGCTGGATGCAGCCCAACCTGGGTGATGCCAGGCACCAAGCAGCGCAGCAGCGGAGGCAGCGGAGGGAACAGCGTCAGGATGGACAGTCGCAGCACCAGCTGTTGCCGCAGCAGCACAGCCAGGATATCCAGCAGACGGCCGGCGGAGGACAGTCAGCGGCAGAGGTGCAGGGGACAGGGGGGTCCCAGCCGCAGCAGCAATCTCAGCAGCAGGAACAGCAGCAGGGGCAGGAGCACCAGCAGCAGCGCTATACCGGCCGGGAGCACTCGCATGCCTGGCTTAGGCTGTGGGAATGTTCAGCGGGCAACCGGGCGAAGGTTCTGGGGTGGCGGCTGGCACATGCCCGGCTGCCCTGTGGACTATATCTGGCAGCTAAGCGGGGTCAACGGCATGGCACCAATCGGCACCTTTGCCAGCAGCCATGCTGCTCGCAGCTCGCAGCACGGTACCGGCCACGGGACAGCCTAACTCACATCTTCCTGCAGTGCCCGCAGTACTTGGAAGCAAGGCAGTGGCTGGGGCAGACGTGGGTGGCCATCACGGAAGGGGAGTCCCCACCTGTCGACAATGCGGCCCTCATGTTTGGAGATCAGCCAAACTCCTGGCAAGGGCACCCATCAGCCAACCGTAGCCCAGGACTGGTCAAGCTATGGAACGCACTCCGGCTGACGTTCCTGCATGCCATCTGGTGTGCACACCAAGCGGCTGAGGAGGAGGCCAAAACGTCAGCAGCAGTGGTCAAACAGGTGGTGGATGACTTGCGGAGGCTCATGATGGCACAGTTCCGGGTGGCAGCACTGCCGGAGGCTATGCTTGACGCCCTGCCGATGCGCCTCATTACAGCGGAGTTGAAGCAAACGGCCATGGCGGAGTTTACAGCGGTGTGGGCGCACCGGGAGGTCCTATGCAAGGTGTACCGCCTTGAGGAAGGTGGAGCCAGGCTCCAGGTTCGGCTATCCAGAGAACATCCGGTCCCTGTACCAGGGGTAGCTGAACCAGAAGAGGAGTAGAGCCCCGGGGGGACGACCATGGCAAGGAACAGCAGGCGGCATGCAGCAAACAGCAGACAGCAGGCACCCAGGAGCAAGGAGCAGGGAGCAGGGCGCAGGGAGCAGGGAGCAGGGAGCAGGGAGCTGGGCGCAGGGAGCAGGGAGCAGGGCGCAGGGAGCAGGGCGCAGGGAGCAGGGCGCAGGGAGTAGGGAGTAGAGAGCAGGAAGGAGGTAGCAGTGAGTAGGGAACAGGGAGCCGGGAGTAGGGAACAGGGGGTGAGCTGGGGGACGGAGGAGAGAAGAGGTGGTAGAAGAGATCAGGGTGCTGGTAGTGTGGAGCAGAGAGCCAGGAGGTTTAGGCTTTGTTTGGTAGGTAGCAGTTCAGAGGTGGAAGCGTTTCCACTTCTGGTTTTTTGGGTCAGTAGAGGCAGAGCTGAGGGTTGCTCGGGTTCCCTGAACACGGGGGTACGAGGGGGTACCAGGGGTCCCTGAACACGGGGGTACGAGGGGGTATCAGGGGTCCCTGAACACGGGGGTACGAGGGGGTATCAGGGGTCCCTGAACTCGGGGGTACGCAGGGGTATCAGGGGTCCCGAAACTCGGGTATGTGTGGGGGTATCAGGGGCCCCAAAACTCGGGGGGTTGCATGAGTGTTTTTTCTGTTAACTGTTTTGTTTGTTGGTTTCTTCTGTTGGAGTGTTGTGTTTTGTTGTGGTTTTGTGGTTTTCCTTTCGTAGTCGTTCCTGTGGAGGGAGGCTGTTTGTTTGTTTTCAGCCTTCGGTGGTGGTGGTGTTGCCCCTCGCCTGTCCAGGTGGTCAGAGTGAGGTTTTGACCTCTCAGGCAGGTCACCCGTCCTTGTCCTTGTCCTGTCTGGTGTGTTGTCTGTTGCAGTTCCTTTCTCCTCTGTCAGGTGGGCTTGCAGGTGGTGTTTTCTGGGGGTGCTTCCCTGGTATCCAGTGGGTGTTTTTTCCGCTGGTTTTCTTGGTGGTCTTCCTGTCCTTCCTCTGTAACAGTCCACATCGGAAAAAAAAAAAAAAAAAAAAGCCTAAACCTCCTGGCTCTCTGCTCCACACTACCAGCACCCTGATCTCTTCTACCACCTCTTCTCTCCTCCGTCCCCCAGCTCACCCCCTGTTCCCTACTCCCGGCTCCCTGATCCCTACTCACTGCTACCTCCTTCCTGCTCTCTACTCCCTACTCCCTGCGCCCTGCTCCAAACTCCCTGCTCCCTGCTCCCTGCGCCCTGCTCCCTGCTCCCTGCGCCCAGCTCCCTGCTCCCTGCTCCCTGCTCCCTGCGCCCTGCTCCCTGCTCCTTGCTCCTGGGTGCCTGCTGTCTGCTGTTTGCTGCATGCCGCCTGCTGTTCCTTGCCATGGTCGTCCCCCCGGGGCTCTACTCCTCTTCTGGTTCAGCTACCCCTGGTACAGGGACCGGATGTTCTCTGGATAGCCGAACCTGGAGCCTGGCTCCACCTTCCTCAAGGCGGTACACCTTGCATAGGACCTCCCGGTGCGCCCACACAGCTGTAAACTCCGCCAGGGCCGTTTGCTTCAACTCCGCTGTAATGAGGCGCATCGGCATGTGAAGTTCGGGCCAACTCATCAGCCCATAAGCTGTTCGGGCAGCGAGTTGGTCAGCCGTGAGGGCATAGGGCCAACTCACCACCCGATGCGAAGTTCGGGCCAACTCATCAGCCCCTGAGCTGGTAGGGCAGCGAGTTGGTCAGCCGTGAGGGCATAGGGCCAACTCACCATCCGATGCGAAGTTCGGGCCAACTCATCAGCCCCTGAGCTGGTAGGGCAGCGAGTTGGTCAGCCGTGAGGGCATAGGGCCAACTCACCACCCGATGCGAAGTTCGGGCCCGATGCGAAGTTCGGGCCAACTCATCAGCCCCTGAGCTGGTAGGGCAGCGAGTTGGTCAGGCGGTGAGGGCATAGGGCCAACTCACCATCCGATGTGAAGTTCGGGCCAACTCATCAGCCCCTGAGCTGTTCGGGCAGCGAGTTGGTCAGCCGTGAGGGCATAGGGCCAACTCACCACCCGATGCGAAGTCCGGGCCAACTCATCAGCCCCTGAGCTGATCGGGCAGCGAGTTGGTCAGGCGGTGAGGTCATAGGGCCAACTCACCACCCGATGCGAAGTTCGGGCCAACTCATCAGCCCCTGAGCTGTTCGGGCAGCGAGCTGGTCAGGCGGTGAGGTCATAGGGCCAACTCACCACCCGATGCGAAGTCCGGGCCAACTTATCAGCCCCTGAGCTGTTCGGGCAGCGAGTTGGTCAGGCGGTGAGGTCATAGGGCCAACTCACCACCCGATGCGAAGTTCGGGCCAACTCATCAGCCCCTGAGCTGTTCGGGCAGCAAGATGGTCAGGCGGTGAGGGCATAGGGCCGCCGTGAGGGCATAGGGCCAACTCACCACCCGATGCGAAGTTCGGGCCAACTCCCTGAGCTGTTCGGGAAGCGAGTTGGTCAGGCGGTGAGGGCATAGGGCCAACTCACCATCCGATGTGAAGTTCGGGCCAACTCATCAGCCCATAAGCTGTTCGGGCAGCGAGTTGGTCAGCCGTGAGGGCATAGGGCCAACTCACCACCCGATGCGAAGTTCGGGCCAACTCATCAGCCCCTGAACTGTTCGGGCAGCGAGCTGGTTAGGCGGTGAGGGCATAGGGCCAACTCACCACCCGATGCGAAGTTCGGGCCAACTCATCAGCCCCTGAGCAGCGAGTTGGTCAGGCAGTGAGGGCATAGGGCCAACTCACCATCCGATGTGAAGTTCGGGCCAACTCATCAGCCCATAAGCTGTTCGGGCAGCGAGTTGGTCAGCCGTGAGGGCATAGGGCCAACTCACCACCCGATGCGAAGTTCGGGCCAACTCATCAGCCCCTGAACTGTTCGGGCAGCGAGCTGGTTAGGCGGTGAGGGCATAGGGCCAACTCACCACCCGATGCGAAGTTCGGGCCAACTCATCAGCCCCTGAGCTGTTCGGGCAGCGAGTTGGTCAGGCGGTGAGGGTATAGGGCCAACTCACCACCCGATGCGAAGTTCGGGCCAACTCATCAGCCCCTGAGCTGGTAGGGCAGCGAGTTGGTCAGGCGGTGAGGGCATAGGGCCATCTCACCACCCGATGCGAAGTTCGGGCCAACTCATCAGCCCCTGAGCTGGTAGGGCAGCGAGTTGGTCAGGCGGTGAGGGCATAGGGCCAACTCACCATCCGATGTGAAGTTCGGGCCAACTCATCAGCCCATAAGCTGTTCGGGCAGCGAGTTGGTCAGCCGTGAGGGCATAGGGCCAACTCACCACCCGATGCGAAGTTCGGGCCAACTCATCAGCCCCTGAACTGTTCGGGCAGCGAGCTGGTTAGGCGGTGAGGGCATAGGGCCAACTCACCACCCGATGCGAAGTTCGGGCCAACTCATCAGCCCCTGAACTGTTCGGGCAGCGAGCTGGTTAGGCGGTGAGGGCATAGGGCCAACTCACCACCCGATGCGAAGTTCGGGCCAACTCATCAGCCCCTGAGCTGTTCGGGCAGCGAGTTGGTCAGGCGGTGAGGTCATAGGGCCAACTCACCACCCGATGCGAAGTTCGGGCCAACTCATCAGCCCCTGAGCTGTTCGGGCAGCGAGCTGGTCAGGCGGTGAGGTCATAGGGCCAACTCACCACCCGATGCGAAGTCCGGGCCAACTTATCAGCCCCTGAGCTGTTCGGGCAGCGAGTTGGTCAGGCGGTGAGGTCATAGGGCCAACTCACCACCCGATGCGAAGTTCGGGCCAAGTCATCAGCCCCTGAACTGTTCGGGCAGCGAGTTGCAACTCATCAGCCCCTGAGCTGTTCGGGCAGCAAGATGGTCAGGCGGTGAGGGCATAGGGCCGCCGTGAGGGCATAGGGCCAAC
Source organism: Astrephomene gubernaculifera (assembly GCA_021605115.1). Classification (NCBI taxonomy): domain Eukaryota; kingdom Viridiplantae; phylum Chlorophyta; class Chlorophyceae; order Chlamydomonadales; family Astrephomenaceae; genus Astrephomene; species Astrephomene gubernaculifera. The sequence goes on from BMAR01000013.1 coordinate 1,257,679, forward strand.
TCACCACCCGATGCGAAGTTCGGGCCAATTCCCTGAGCTGTTCGGGAAGCGAGTTGGTCAGGCGGTGAGGGCATAGGGCCAACTCACCATCCGATGCGAAGTTCGGGCCAACTCATCAGCCCCTGAGCTGGTAGGGCAGCGAGTTGGTCAGGCGGTGAGGGCATAGGGCCAACTCACCATCCGATGCGAAGTTCGGGCCAACTCATCAGCCCCTGAACTGTTCGGGCAGCGAGTTGCAACTCATCAGCCCCTGAGCTGTTCGGGCAGCAAGATGGTCAGGCGGTGAGGGCATAGGGCCGCCGTGAGGACATAGGGCCAACTCACCACCCGATGCGAAGTTCGGGCCAATTCCCTGAGCTGTTCGGGAAGCGAGTTGGTCAGGCGGTGAGGGCATAGGGCCAACTCACCATCCGATGCGAAGTTCGGGCCAACTCATCAGCCCCTGAGCTGGTAGGGCAGCGAGTTGGTCAGGCGGTGAGGGCATAGGGCCAACTCACCATCCGATGCGAAGTTCGGGCCAACTCATCAGCCCATAAGCTGTTCGGGCAGCGAGTTGGTCAGCCGTGAGGGCATAGGGCCAACTCACCACCCGATGCGAAGTTCGGGCCAACTCATCAGCCCCTGAACTGTTCGGGCAGCGAGCTGGTTAGGCGGTGAGGGCATAGGGCCAACTCACCACCCGATGCGAAGTTCGGGCCAACTCGGAAAAAAAAAAATAGGGCCAACTCACCACCCGATGCGAAGTTCGGGCCAACTCATCAGCCCCTGAGCTTTTTTTTTTTTTTTTTTTTTTTCCGATGTGGACTGTTACAAAGGAAGGACAGGAAGACCACCAAGAAAACCAGCGGAAAAAACACCCACTGGATACCAGGGAATCACCCCTGGAAAACACCACCTGCAAGCCCACCTGACAGAGGAGAAAGGAACTGCAACAGACAACACACCAGACAGGACAAGGACAAGGACGGGTGACCTGCCTGAGAGGTCAAAACCTCACTCTGACCACCTGGACAGGCGAGGGGCAACACCACCACCACCGAAGGCTGAAAACAAACAAACAGCCTCCCTCCACAGGAACGACTACGAAAGGAAAACCACAAAACCACAACAAAACACAACACTCCAACAGAAGAAACCAACAAACAAAACAGTTAACAGAAAAAACACCCATGCAACCCCCCAAGTTTTGGGGCCCCTGATACCCCCACACATTCCCGAGTTTCGGGACCCCTGATACCCCTGCGTACCCCCGAGTTCAGGGACCCCTGATACCCCCTCGTACCCCCGTGTTCAGGGACCCCTGATACCCCCTCGTACCCCCGTGTTCAGGGACCCCTGGTACCCCCTCGTACCCCCGTGTTCAGGGAACCCGAGCAACCCTCAGCTCTGCCTCTACTGACCCAAAAAACCAGAAGTGGAAACGCTTCCACCTCTGAACTGCTACCTACCAAACAAAGCCTAAACCTCCTGGCTCTCTGCTCCACACTACCAGCACCCTGATCTCTTCTACCACCTCTTCTCTCCTCCGTCCCCCAGCTCACCCCCTGTTCCCTACTCCCGGCTCCCTGTTCCCTACTCACTGCTACCTCCTTCCTGCTCTCTACTCCCTACTCCCTGCGCCCTGCTCCCTGCGCCCTGCTCCCTGCGCCCTGCTCCCTGCTCCCTGCGCCCAGCTCCCTGCTCCCTGCTCCCTGCTCCCTGCGCCCTGCTCCCTGCTCCTTGCTCCTGGGTGCCTGCTGTCTGCTGTTTGCTGCATGCCGCCTGCTGTTCCTTGCCATGGTCGTCCCCCCGGGGCTCTACTCCTCTTCTGGTTCAGCTACCCCTGGTACAGGGACCGGATGTTCTCTGGATAGCCGAACCTGGAGCCTGGCTCCACCTTCCTCAAGGCGGTACACCTTGCATAGGACCTCCCGGTGCGCCCACACAGCTGTAAACTCCGCCATGGCCGTTTGCTTCAACTCCGCTGTAATGAGGCGCATCGGCAGGGCGTCAAGCATAGCCTCCGGCAGTGCTGCCACCCGGAACTGTGCCATCATGAGCCTCCGCAAGTCATCCACCACCTGTTTGACCACTGCTGCTGACGTTTTGGCCTCCTCCTCAGCCGCTTGGTGTGCACACCAGATGGCATGCAGGAACGTCAGCCGGAGTGCGTTCCATAGCTTGACCAGTCCTGGGCTACGGTTGGCTGCTGGGTGCCCTTGCCAGGAGTTTGGCTGATCTCCAAACATGAGGGCCGCATTGTCGACAGATGGGGACTCCCCTTCCGTGATGGCCACCCACGTCTGCCCCAGCCACTGCCTTGCTTCCAAGTACTGCGGGCACTGCAGGAAGATGTGAGTTAGGCTGTCCCGTGGCCGGTACCGTGCTGCGAGCTGCGAGCAGCATGGCTGCTGGCAAAGGTGCCGATTGGTGCCATGCCGTTGACCCCGCTTAGCTGCCAGATAGAGTCCACAGGGCAGCCGGGCATGTGCCAGCCGCCACCCCAGAACCTTCGCCCGGTTGCCCGCTGAACATTCCCACAGCCTAAGCCAGGCATGCGAGTGCTCCCGGCCGGTATAGCGCTGCTGCTGGTGCTCCTGCCCCTGCTGCTGTTCCTGCTGCTGAGATTGCTGCTGCGGCTGGGACCCCCCTGTCCCCTGCACCTCTGCCGCTGACTGTCCTCCGCCGGCCGTCTGCTGGATATCCTGGCTGTGCTGCTGCGGCAACAGCTGGTGCTGCGACTGTCCATCCTGACGCTGTTCCCTCCGCTGCCTCCGCTGCTGCGCTGCTTGGTGCCTGGCATCACCCAGGTTGGGCTGCATCCAGCTCGGCGGGGGTGGTGAGTAGTGGGTGAAGCGGGACGAGCCACTGTGGGGTCGTTCCTGCTCCCATTGAGTCTCCATCTGCTGCAACGTGCTGCGTGGTGCCGATGTGCTGCCTCCTGCTCCTTGGGAGCTGGTGGGGCTGCCTGCCAGGGGCCAAGCAGCTGGGCGGAGGGGGACGCTGCCCTCCCCCATCTGCCTCTCTGCCTTGATGGTAGTGAGGCGGTGGCGGGCATTGCTAACCTCGTAGTGGACGAGTGAGACCTTGCCATGACCATGGCCTGCCGGGTAGCACTGAAGGGTAGCCCACGGGCCTAGCACATGTGGTTCAACTGGCCAAGCTGCAGCCTTGTTCTGGGGTGGTGCCGCAGCGTAGTTCTCGCGCTCCTCCAGCGTCCAAAGGGCCCTTTTCTTCTTGCACTTCAGCACACATGCAGCATGCCATGCCGGGCTGGGCTGGGGTACTGGGAGTTGTGGCTGCGGCTGCACCAGTCGTCCTGTGGAAGTGACTGCCCACACGCTGCCGGTTGGGTCGCTGATCCACCCTCCGCACGGGGAGGAGCTCCATGTTGGCAGCTGCGGGATGGGAGCCGTCACTGGGTCGGGCGGCAGCAGCTCTTTCCAGCTCAGCGGTAGGGCGGCCCTGATTTTGCACAGCAACGGCAGCTGCATGGTGGTAGTGGTTGCCCTCCGTAGGTCGCCCAGCGTGAGGGGCAAAGCGGCTGCGGCCCCTGATGGGAAGGAGAATGGCTCTGACGAGGTCGGGTCAAGAATGGCGGCATTGTAAAAGAGGGGCTCTGCTAGGATGGCCCGGGCGTCATCGTCCTCCACAGATAGGCTGAGCCGATTGGGGCACGTGTTACGGTAGGCCTGGACCAGGTCCTGCAGTCTAGGGGGCAGGTCTGCCGGGACTGGGCATGTGCCAAACACCCAACCCCAGCCCGTGGTGCCAGAAGGTGCTGCCTCCGCCAGCAGGTGTCGGTGCAGCTGCTTCCAGGGTTGGTTTCCGGGCTGAGCGAGCTGCACAATGGTCTTGGCTTGCAGGGCATCCAGAAAGGACTGCAGGTCAATGTGCCCGATGCCTCCTTGGTCCTTGGAAAGGCTGGCAACCCCTTGCTTTGGCAGCAATGTGGCGTAACCGCCAGATACCAGACTGGCATCTTCTGGGAGTGTCGACCAGGCCACAAACCCATCCACCGTCCGTTGGGCCCGCTGCAGTTGCTCTGGCCGAGGGGAGATGAAGGAGAAGTGATACGCCAGCGTGTTGCCCAAGACTTGCTTGGCGATGTGAGTCCTGCCAACCATGCTGAGGGAATGCGGGCTCCAGCGGCTGGCCACCTGCTTAAGCCTGCCTATCCTACCATCGTAGCAAAGCTTAGCTGCTGTGGGGATGTCGTCGGTCAGAGGGACTCCCAGGTGTCGGGGCGGATGACTAGCACTAGGCTCCCCAAAATGTGCCTCTGTCGCCGCATGGGTACCGGAGATGGGGCGATGGGTTCCCAGCACGAGGCCCTTGCTTTTGCTGGCGTTCTCTTTGGCGTTGCTGGCCCTGCAGAAGAGCGCCACTGCCTGCTTAGCCACCGGCCCATCTGCATCAATGTCGGATACCAGCAGGTTAGTGTCATCTGCATGGTGAGTCACTGCTGGCGCTGGGGTGCCATCAGGGAGCAGTGGAGTCCGGAGGATGTTGCTGCGAACCAGGTGGTGGAGGTAGGCTGTGAGGGGCTCCAGTTGGATGGCCCACAGCACCGGGGACAGGGGGCTGCCTTGCTGTAGCCCGTTGCGCACCGGGAAGGGATCAGACCGGATACCATTGACAATGATGCTGGCGGAGCCCTCTGCTGTCATCAGACGCAGCCATCCAAGCATGTTGGGCCCGAACCCCATGGCCTCGGCCACTTTCAGCAGCCAGGGCCGGTGAACCCGGTCATAGGCCTTTTCGATGTCCAGCATTAGCAGCACCCCCGCCTGTTGCGATCGTTGGAGCCACTCCAAAAGAGCTTGGTGATAGAGCACGTTGTCCCGAACGTCCCGCCCTGCCAGGAAAGCGGTCTGCAGGCCATCAATAAGGTAATCCAGTGGAGCTTGCAGCCTGTTGCTGAGCGCCTTCCCAACCAGTTTGTAGTCTGAGTTGAGCAGCGTGATGGGGCGGTAGCTGGGCAGCAAATGCCTGGGTAGGTCCCGACCCTTGTAGATGAGGGCAATAACCCCCGCTCGCCAGCTGTGTGGTAAAGCTGCTGCCAATGCTGCTGCATCTGTACAAGGCACCCCGCGGCCGTCCCTGAAAGCCGCGTTGACTGCTGCCAAAAGGAGAGGGCCCAGCATGTTCCAAAACACCCGGTACAGCTCATAAGGAAGGCCGTCCAGACCAGGGGCCTTACCGCTGGCACACTGCGACAGGGCCGCCGCCAACTCCAACTCTGTCAGCTCCCCGTCATGGCTCACACCATCAGCTGCGTCTCGCAGGTCGTCAGGCAGCTTGCGCTGTAGGTGCTGTAGTAGCTCCTCCTGTGCCTCCTCATCCACCTCCCCCACTCGGAAAAGGCCCGTTGGGCTGTCACTGCTGTACATGGCGTGGGCTGCTGCTGTTATGGTTGCAGTGACGCTGGACCCTGTGAGAGCCACCGGGACCTCGTCGGCTGATGCTGCCAGCGCCGTGATGCGTGTCGGCGCTCGGGTCTCCCTGCCCAGGTTATGGAACCACCGTGTGCCGCGTTCTCCTTGGTTGTTGTAAAGGGCTTCCTGGGCGGCCGTACGTGCCTGGCTGCTCTCGAGCATGGCTTCCTTGACAGCTGTGGTTGCCATTAGGGCCGCTGCCTTAGCCAAGGGGCAGTTGGGGGTTTGGTCCTGCAGCCGAAGGGCCACAGTGGCGGCCTGCCTGGCGGCCACCAGTGGTGCATTGCGGTGCTGCACATGGGAGCGGTGGAGGCCATCGGCTGCCATGCGGATAAAGGCCTTCGTTGCATCCCAGGTGTCCCGCGGGTCAGCACCTGGAGCCATGGCCGCCTGCTGCTGGACGTGTTGGGCAACCGCGCCCTCCAAGCTGGCCTTGAGCGCAGGATGGTAGAGAAGGTAGACTGGAAGCATCCACCCCCGGCGGCCCAGTGGGGGCAGTCCGGGAAGAGCCAGCTGAAGCAGGACCCCATGATGGTCCCCTGGTGCTCCAGCAACCCTCGTCACTGCCCGCACCCATGGCAGGCACTCCCGACTGATGAGCCACCGATCCAGACGCGCTGCTGAGGCTGGTTTGTTGTTTGCCGGGTGAGTGTAGCCTGCCGTACCCTCCCCACGCTGCGACCATGGGTCAAGCAGCTGATGCTCCTGCATAAGCTGTCCGAGTGCAGTGGCGCCCACCGACCGACTAGGTGAAGGTGCTGCCTCATCCTCTGGAGCCAGGACGCAGTTAAAATCGCCCCCAATCAACAGGCGTCGGTCCGTGTCCAGGTAAGGCGCCAGGTCTTGGAAAAACGCTGGTCTGTCCGTGGGTTGAGCCGGCGCATAAATGGACAGAAGCCGTAACCGGTGGTGATCAATGTCCCAATCCCAGCATACCACCCTGCCCTGTGTGTCATAGGCAGCGACTTGACGGTGATATCCCGGCGGTAGAGACGCGGTGCTGGCGATGATAGCTGTGCCACAGCTATGTTGGGTGCCCGGGCTGAAAGCCAGCTCCCCTCTCCAAGGTGTTCCTGGCCCTGACCCTGCCTGAAGATGAGCTACCACGGCCTTGTGGCTGTCCTGCTTTACTTCTTGGACAAAAGTAACATCGGGCCTTGCCTGCAACCGCTGCTGATACGTTGCCAGCGCCCCCGCCTTCTGAGCCGACCCTAAACCGTTGACGTTAACGGTGAGGAGGGTAAGGGTCGGCCCCTGTAGGGTGCGTGTCATGGCACCGCGCCGCCCGGGGCCCCCACAGGGCACCCACGGCTGCGGCGGGGAGGTGGGTTAATGTGCCGATCAAATTGCTGGAAGAGCGCCTGACAGAAAGCCTCAACCATGGGCCTAGGGTCTACGTTTTCGACCGAGGGCAGGGAGGGGTGCATGGAGGCAAACAGCTGCAGCACAGCGGCCCGTGTTGCCTCATGCTCTGCCAGGGGGTGCGCCGCTGTCCAGGCTGCGGCCCCACCCAGCTGCTGGCCGTTGACAACCACTTGAAGCTGCTGTGGGTGTAAGTAGTCCACCAGGGCGTCGTGAAAGCCAGCTGAAAGGGAGGAGCTGGGGCTGGGCTTCCGAGCCCGACGGCCTGCCCGGGCGGCCTGCATGATTTCATGGAGGCGATCCAGCTGGAAGCGCCCAAAACTGTAAGGTTCCGATCGGGGCTTTTTGGTTGTTGGGAGGGGATCCGGGCTGGGGAGGGGCTCCACCGTGCTGCGCCGCTTGGTCGAGGAGGGTTGGGTGGAGGAGTCCCCAGGACCTGTGTTTGGCATCCTGCAGCTGGTGGGGGCCGGCGGGTTGGGCAGGTGTGATGGCTGAGGCCCCTGGTGCTGCTGGAGAGGGCGTGCACCCAACCTTTCCTGGCCACCCAGCTGGGGCCCGGGGAGCTGCTGAGGTGGCCCCAGCTGCCAAGAGGGGTGACCGATCCCAGCACGGGGCTCCTGTGAATGGGAGACCTTGTGAGCGGCCTTGGTAGAGGCCAGAAGGTGTTGCAACTGCTGCTGGGGTCGTGGGGGCTCCAATGGGTCGAACGACCTGCGCCAGGAGGCTACCTTATCCGCTGCTCCACGGGGTGAGCGGGAAGGGAGCGTGACCGCCATCCCGTGGGTGGGCGGGGAGGCCCCCGAGGAGGACCTATGGCTGAGCTGTCCCGGCGGTGCAGGGGCGGATGCCTGCTGATGACCGGTGGGTGCCACTGCACAGGGTCCAGCTAGCGAGGTCACCAAGGGGTGCCTATTGCTGGGCTGTCCTGGAGGTGCAGGGGCGGGCGCCTGCTGGGGACCCGCGTGTGCAGCTGCGCTGGTGCCAGCTGAGGACGCCACCGAGGAAGGCATATGGCTGGGCGGTCCTGGAGGTGCGGGGGCGGGCGCCTGCTGGGGACCCGCGTGTGCAGCTGTGCTCGTGCCAGCTGAGGACGCCACCGAGGAAGGCCTATGGCAGGGCGTCCCTGGAGGGGGGGAGTCGGGCGCCTGTAGGGGACCGGTAGGTGCAACTGCTCTGGCGCCGACAGGGGAAGGCGCCGCCAGATGGCTGGGTGCTGGCTCTGGCGAGGTGTTAGCCGGGCCATCCACATCCATGGGAAGTGGAGAAGAGGGAGGGGGGCTGGGGGCTGGTGCCGGGGTGGTGCTGCGGGGGGGTAGCTCAGCCTCAGAGGGCTGGGTGGCTGAGCTGGGGCTGGGGTTCCCTCCTGCTGTGTTCCCAGCCGCCAGGATCTCGGGCACCTCCTCATAGAAAGAAACCACATTGATCCGCACTGTTTTGCCCGAAAAGTGGAAGCTGCGTGGGAGGCTGGCCAGGGTGCGATCTCCCATGGGGCTCCTGACAAAGGCCACCACACGGCTGCTGTCCCCCAGCCGGTTGCGCTGCTGCTGTGCGCTGTCAGTGATCTTGGTCAGGATCTCTGCGGAGACCACGGCGCTATGGTGGTCGTGGTACGAGGTGGAGACATGGATGCCAGCGGCCGTCAAAATCTGTGAGACGACCCCCTCATAAGCCACACAGCCTGGGAAGCCGGTGAAAACCAGCTTGACATCACAGGGCTGCAGAAGGACCATATTCCTGTCCAGGGGGATGGAGAGGCTGCCCCCCGAAATCTCGGGAAGGGGGAGTGAGACATGCTGCTGCAGGAGCAGTGAAGCCGCCGCGGCCTGGGCGTCTGGGGTAGCCCCTTGGGTGAGAGTGACCGCCAAGCTCTTGGGATCTTGGGGGTGGTCCACGGTGTAGCCTATGAAGGTCTGGCGCCCCTCCCTGGTCGTGCCGTACTGATCACACAGGTGGTGCACTGCCATGTCGGCCACACCCCGGACAAAGTTGAGGTTCTCTCCCAAAGCTGGTGGCAAGCGACCATCCTGTACCGCCTGACGAAGAGCTGCCCCCACCAGGAGACGTGGCTCGTCCAACCGCTGCTCGGGTGCAGGGCAGATGTCTAGCGGGCGGGCTTTGCCAGTAGCGCATTGCTCCACCCGAAAGGCAGCAAGTTGGACCTGAGGGCACAGCTGCCATCCCACAGACCCGCGAAGGGAAACAGAGGCTGCTTGGCGCCGCTCTCGATGAGTAAGGTGTGGGTGGGCTGGGAAACGGTGAGGGGGACCTGGAAGAGGAATCCCCCTGGCCGTCCTAACTGATTGTGCCATTGGTACAAAGTACTGTTACTGCTGTTAATGCTGTCGCTGCTGCTGCTGCTGCTGCTATAGTCACCAAACACCCCCAACTCTGCTGCTAAGGGTGGGTGAGCTAATGCAGGGGTCCCCCAACTCTGCTGCTAGGGGCCCTGTGGCTGCTGTGCTGCTGACATTTCTGAGCTTTACTGGGCTGTGTGGGAAACTGAAAGGGAGCAGGGCCTGAAGGAGGGCAGGGGGCAAGGGGCAGGGGCGAGGGAGGGAGGGACAACAAGGCCAAGCCAAGAGCCAAGCAGAGGAGGCAGGGAACCGCCTAACAGGTACAACACAAGCCTCAGCCCTCAGCCCAAACTGACGCAACTGAAAAGCAAACCTAAAGCTGGTAGGGTTGGTCGGGCAGCGAGTTGGTCGAGCTGGTAGGGCAGCGAGTTGGTCAGGCGGTGAGGGCATAGGGCCAACTCACCATCCGATGTTTTTTTTTTTTCCGATGTGGACTGTTACAGAGGAAGGACAGGAAGACCACCAAGAAAACCAGCGGAAAAAACACCCACTGGATACCAGGGAAGCACCCCTGGAAAACACCACCTGCAAGCCCACCTGACAGAGGAGAAAGGAACTGCAACAGACAACACACCAGACAGGACAAGGACAAGGACGGGTGACCTGCCTGAGAGGTCAAAACCTCACTCTGACCACCTGGACAGGCGAGGGGCAACACCACCACCACCAAAGGCTGAAAACAACCAAACAGCCTCCCTCCACAGGAACGACTACGAAAGGAAACCCACAAAACCACAAAAAAACACAACACTCCAACAGAAGAAACCAACAAACAAAACAGTTAACAGAAAAAACACCCATGCAACCCCCCGAGTTTTGGGGCCCCTTATACCCCCGCACATTCCCGAGTTTCGGGACCCCTGATACCCCTGCGTACCCCCGAGTTCAGGGACCCCTGATACCCCCTCGTACCCCCGTGTTCAGGGACCCCTGATACCCCCTCGTACCCCCGTGTTCAGGGAACCCAAGCAACCCTCAGCTCTGCCTTTACTGACCCAAAAAAACCAGAAGTGGAAACGCTTCCACCTCTGAACTGCTACCTACCAAACAAAGCCTAAACCTCCTGGCTCTCTGCTCCACACTACCAGCACCCTGATCTCTTCTACCACCTCTTCTCTCCTCCGTCCCCCAGCTCACCCCCTGTTCCCTACTCCCGGCTCCCTGATCCCTACTCACTGCTACCTCCTTCCTGCTCTCTACTCCCTACTCCCTGCGCCCTGCTCCAAACTCCCTGCTCCCTGCTCCCTGCGCCCTGCTCCCTGCTCCCTGCGCCCAGCTCCCTGCTCCCTGCTCCCTGCTCCCTGCGCCCTGCTCCCTGCTCCTTGCTCCTGGGTGCCTGCTGTCTGCTGTTTGCTGCATGCCGCCTGCTGTTCCTTGCCATGGTCGTCCCCCCGGGGCTCTACTCCTCTTCTGGTTCAGCTACCCCTGGTACAGGGACCGGATGTTCTCTGGATAGCCGAACCTGGAGCCTGGCTCCACCTTCCTCAAGGCGGTACACCTTGCATAGGACCTCCCGGTGCGCCCACACAGCTGTAAACTCCGCCAGGGCCGTTTGCTTCAACTCCGCTGTAATGAGGCGCATCGGCATGTGAAGTTCGGGCCAACTCATCAGCCCATAAGCTGTTCGGGCAGCGAGTTGGTCAGCCGTGAGGGCATAGGGCCAACTCACCACCCGATGCGAAGTTCGGGCCAACTCATCAGCCCCTGAGCTGGTAGGGCAGCGAGTTGGTCAGCCGTGAGGGCATAGGGCCAACTCACCATCCGATGCGAAGTTCGGGCCAACTCATCAGCCCCTGAGCTGGTAGGGCAGCGAGTTGGTCAGCCGTGAGGGCATAGGGCCAACTCACCACCCGATGCGAAGTTCGGGCCCGATGCGAAGTTCGGGCCAACTCATCAGCCCCTGAGCTGGTAGGGCAGCGAGTTGGTCAGGCGGTGAGGGCATAGGGCCAACTCACCATCCGATGTGAAGTTCGGGCCAACTCATCAGCCCCTGAGCTGTTCGGGCAGCGAGTTGGTCAGCCGTGAGGGCATAGGGCCAACTCACCACCCGATGCGAAGTCCGGGCCAACTCATCAGCCCCTGAGCTGATCGGGCAGCGAGTTGGTCAGGCGGTGAGGTCATAGGGCCAACTCACCACCCGATGCGAAGTTCGGGCCAACTCATCAGCCCCTGAGCTGTTCGGGCAGCGAGCTGGTCAGGCGGTGAGGTCATAGGGCCAACTCACCACCCGATGCGAAGTCCGGGCCAACTTATCAGCCCCTGAGCTGTTCGGGCAGCGAGTTGGTCAGGCGGTGAGGTCATAGGGCCAACTCACCACCCGATGCGAAGTTCGGGCCAAGTCATCAGCCCCTGAACTGTTCGGGCAGCGAGTTGGTTAGGCGGTGAGGGCATAGGGCCAACTCACCACCCGATGCGAAGTTCGGGCCAACTCATCAGCCCCTGAGCTGTTCGGGCAGCAAGATGGTCAGGCGGTGAGGGCATAGGGCCGCCGTGAGGGCATAGGGCCAACTCACCACCCGATGCGAAGTTCGGGCCAACTCCCTGAGCTGTTCGGGAAGCGAGTTGGTCAGGCGGTGAGGGCATAGGGCCAACTCACCATCCGATGTGAAGTTCGGGCCAACTCATCAGCCCATAAGCTGTTCGGGCAGCGAGTTGGTCAGCCGTGAGGGCATAGGGCCAACTCACCACCCGATGCGAAGTTCGGGCCAACTCATCAGCCCCTGAACTGTTCGGGCAGCGAGCTGGTTAGGCGGTGAGGGCATAGGGCCAACTCACCACCCGATGCGAAGTTCGGGCCAACTCATCAGCCCCTGAGCAGCGAGTTGGTCAGGCGGTGAGGGCATAGGGCCAACTCACCATCCGATGCGAAGTTCGGGCCAACTCATCAGCCCATAAGCTGTTCGGGCAGCGAGTTGGTCAGCCGTGAGGGCATAGGGCCAACTCACCACCCGATGCGAAGTTCGGGCCAACTCATCAGCCCCTGAGCTGGTAGGGCAGCGAGTTGGTCAGCCGTGAGGGCATAGGGCCAACTCACCATCCGATGCGAAGTTCGGGCCAACTCATCAGCCCCTGAGCTGGTAGGGCAGCGAGTTGGTCAGCCGTGAGGGCATAGGGCCAACTCACCACCCGATGCGAAGTTCGGGCCCGATGCGAAGTTCGGGCCAACTCATCAGCCCCTGAGCTGGTAGGGCAGCGAGTTGGTCAGGCGGTGAGGGCATAGGGCCAACTCACCATCCGATGTGAAGTTCGGGCCAACTCATCAGCCCCTGAGCTGTTCGGGCAGCGAGTTGGTCAGCCGTGAGGGCATAGGGCCAACTCACCACCCGATGCGAAGTCCGGGCCAACTCATCAGCCCCTGAGCTGATCGGGCAGCGAGTTGGTCAGGCGGTGAGGTCATAGGGCCAACTCACCACCCGATGCGAAGTTCGGGCCAACTCATCAGCCCCTGAGCTGTTCGGGCAGCGAGCTGGTCAGGCGGTGAGGTCATAGGGCCAACTCACCACCCGATGCGAAGTCCGGGCCAACTTATCAGCCCCTGAGCTGTTCGGGCAGCGAGTTGGTCAGGCGGTGAGGTCATAGGGCCAACTCACCACCCGATGCGAAGTTCGGGCCAAGTCATCAGCCCCTGAACTGTTCGGGCAGCGAGTTGGTTAGGCGGTGAGGGCATAGGGCCAACTCACCACCCGATGCGAAGTTCGGGCCAACTCATCAGCCCCTGAGCTGTTCGGGCAGCAAGATGGTCAGGCGGTGAGGGCATAGGGCCGCCGTGAGGGCATAGGGCCAACTCACCACCCGATGCGAAGTTCGGGCCAACTCCCTGAGCTGTTCGGGAAGCGAGTTGGTCAGGCGGTGAGGGCATAGGGCCAACTCACCATCCGATGCGAAGTTCGGGCCAACTCATCAGCCCATAAGCTGTTCGGGCAGCGAGTTGGTCAGCCGTGAGGGCATAGGGCCAACTCACCACCCGATGCGAAGTTCGGGCCAACTCATCAGCCCCTGAACTGTTCGGGCAGCGAGCTGGTTAGGCGGTGAGGGCATAGGGCCAACTCACCACCCGATGCGAAGTTCGGGCCAACTCATCAGCCCCTGAGCAGCGAGTTGGTCAGGCGGTGAGGGCATAGGGCCAACTCACCATCCGATGTGAAGTTCGGGCCAACTCATCAGCCCATAAGCTGTTCGGGCAGCGAGTTGGTCAGCCGTGAGGGCATAGGGCCAACTCACCACCCGATGCGAAGTTCGGGCCAACTCATCAGCCCCTGAGCTGGTAGGGCAGCGAGTTGGTCAGCCGTGAGGGCATAGGGCCAACTCACCATCCGATGCGAAGTTCGGGCCAACTCATCAGCCCCTGAGCTGGTAGGGCAGCGAGTTGGTCAGCCGTGAGGGCATAGGGCCAACTCACCACCCGATTTTTTTTTTTTTTTTTTTCCGATGTGGACTGTTACAGAGGAAGGACAGGAAGACCACCAAGAAAAAACCAGCGGAAAAAACACCCACTGGATACCAGGGAAGCACCCCTGGAAAACACCACCTGCAAGCCCACCTGACAGAGGAGAAAGGAACTGCAACAGACAACACACCAGACAGGACCCGATGCGAAGTTCGGGCCCGATGCGAAGTTCGGGCCAACTCATCAGCCCCTGAGCTGGTAGGGCAGCGAGTTGGTCAGGCGGTGAGGGCATAGGGCCAACTCACCATCCGATGTGAAGTTCGGGCCAACTCATCAGCCCCTGAGCTGTTCGGGCAGCGAGCTGGTCAGGCGGTGAGGTCATAGGGCCAACTCACCACCCGATGCGAAGTCCGGGCCAACTTATCAGCCCCTGAGCTGTTCGGGCAGCGAGTTGGTCAGGCGGTGAGGTCATAGGGCCAACTCACCACCCGATGCGAAGTTCGGGCCAAGTCATCAGCCCCTGAACTGTTCGGGCAGCGAGTTGGTTAGGCGGTGAGGGCATAGGGCCAACTCACCACCCGATGCGAAGTTCGGGCCAACTCATCAGCCCCTGAGCTGTTCGGGCAGCAAGATGGTCAGGCGGTGAGGGCATAGGGCCGCCGTGAGGGCATAGGGCCAACTCACCACCCGATGCGAAGTTCGGGCCAACTCCCTGAGCTGTTCGGGAAGCGAGTTGGTCAGGCGGTGAGGGCATAGGGCCAACTCACCATCCGATGTGAAGTTCGGGCCAACTCATCAGCCCATAAGCTGTTCGGGCAGCGAGTTGGTCAGCCGTGAGGGCATAGGGCCAACTCACCACCCGATGCGAAGTTCGGGCCAACTCATCAGCCCCTGAACTGTTCGGGCAGCGAGTTGGTTAGGCGGTGAGGGCATAGGGCCAACTCACCACCCGATGCGAAGTTCGGGCCAACTCATCAGCCCCTGAGCTGGTAGGGCAGCGAGTTGGTCAGGCGGTGAGGGCATAGGGCCATCTCACCATCCGATGCGAAGTTCGGGCCAACTCATCAGCCCCTGAGCTGATCGGGCAGCGAGTTGGTCAGGCGGTGAGGGCATAGGGCCAACTCACCATCCGATGTGAAGTTCGGGCCAACTCATCAGCCCATAAGCTGTTCGGGCAGCGAGTTTTTTTTTTTTTTTTTTTTTTTTTTTCCGATGTGGACTGTTACAAAGGAAGGACAGGAAGACCACCAAGAAAACCAGCGGAAAAAACACCCACTGGATACCAGGGAATCACCCCTGGAAAACACCACCTGCAAGCCCACCTGACAGAGGAGAAAGGAACTGCAACAGACAACACACCAGACAGGACAAGGACAAGGACGGGTGACCTGCCTGAGAGGTCAAAACCTCACTCTGACCACCTGGACAGGCGAGGGGCAACACCACCACCACCGAAGGCTGAAAACAAACAAACAGCCTCCCTCCACAGGAACGACTACGAAAGGAAAACCACAAAACCACAACAAAACACAACACTCCAACAGAAGAAACCAACAAACAAAACAGTTAACAGAAAAAACACCCATGCAACCCCCCAAGTTTTGGGGCCCCTGATACCCCCACACATTCCCGAGTTTCGGGACCCCTGATACCCCTGCGTACCCCCGAGTTCAGGGACCCCTGATACCCCCTCGTACCCCCGTGTTCAGGGACCCCTGATACCCCCTCGTACCCCCGTGTTCAGGGACCCCTGGTACCCCCTCGTACCCCCGTGTTCAGGGAACCCGAGCAACCCTCAGCTCTGCCTCTACTGACCCAAAAAACCAGAAGTGGAAACGCTTCCACCTCTGAACTGCTACCTACCAAACAAAGCCTAAACCTCCTGGCTCTCTGCTCCACACTACCAGCACCCTGATCTCTTCTACCACCTCTTCTCTCCTCCGTCCCTTAGCTCACCCCCTGTTCCCTACTCCCGGCTCCCTGTTCCCTACTCACTGCTACCTCCTTCCTGCTCTCTACTCCCTACTCCCTGCGCCCTGCTCCCTGCGCCCTGCTCCCTGCGCCCTGCTCCCTGCTCCCTGCGCCCAGCTCCCTGCTCCCTGCTCCCTGCTCCCTGCGCCCTGCTCCCTGCTCCTTGCTCCTGGGTGCCTGCTGTCTGCTGTTTGCTGCATGCCGCCTGCTGTTCCTTGCCATGGTCGTCCCCCCGGGGCTCTACTCCTCTTCTGGTTCAGCTACCCCTGGTACAGGGACCGGATGTTCTCTGGATAGCCGAACCTGGAGCCTGGCTCCACCTTCCTCAAGGCGGTACACCTTGCATAGGACCTCCCGGTGCGCCCACACAGCTGTAAACTCCGCCATGGCCGTTTGCTTCAACTCCGCTGTAATGAGGCGCATCGGCAGGGCGTCAAGCATAGCCTCCGGCAGTGCTGCCACCCGGAACTGTGCCATCATGAGCCTCCGCAAGTCATCCACCACCTGTTTGACCACTGCTGCTGACGTTTTGGCCTCCTCCTCAGCCGCTTGGTGTGCACACCAGATGGCATGCAGGAACGTCAGCCGGAGTGCGTTCCATAGCTTGACCAGTCCTGGGCTACGGTTGGCTGCTGGGTGCCCTTGCCAGGAGTTTGGCTGATCTCCAAACATGAGGGCCGCATTGTCGACAGGTGGGGACTCCCCTTCCGTGATGGCCACCCACGTCTGCCCCAGCCACTGCCTTGCTTCCAAGTACTGCGGGCACTGCAGGAAGATGTGAGTTAGGCTGTCCCGTGGCCGGTACCGTGCTGCGAGCTGCGAGCAGCATGGCTGCTGGCAAAGGTGCCGATTGGTGCCATGCCGTTGACCCCGCTTAGCTGCCAGATAGAGTCCACAGGGCAGCCGGGCATGTGCCAGCCGCCACCCCAGAACCTTCGCCCGGTTGCCCGCTGAACATTCCCACAGCCTAAGCCAGGCATGCGAGTGCTCCCGGCCGGTATAGCGCTGCTGCTGGTGCTCCTGCCCCTGCTGCTGTTCCTGCTGCTGAGATTGCTGCTGCGGCTGGGACCCCCCTGTCCCCTGCACCTCTGCCGCTGACTGTCCTCCGCCGGCCGTCTGCTGGATATCCTGGCTGTGCTGCTGCGGCAACAGCTGGTGCTGCGACTGTCCATCCTGACGCTGTTCCCTCCGCTGCCTCCGCTGCTGCGCTGCTTGGTGCCTGGCATCACCCAGGTTGGGCTGCATCCAGCTCGGCGGGGGTGGTGAGTAGTGGGTGAAGCGGGACGAGCCACTGTGGGGTCGTTCCTGCTCCCATTGAGTCTCCATCTGCTGCAACGTGCTGCGTGGTGCCGATGTGCTGCCTCCTGCTCCTTGGGAGCTGGTGGGGCTGCCTGCCAGGGGCCAAGCAGCTGGGCGGAGGGGGACGCTGCCCTCCCCCATCTGCCTCTCTGCCTTGATGGTAGTGAGGCGGTGGCGGGCATTGCTAACCTCGTAGTGGACGAGTGAGACCTTGCCATGACCATGGCCTGCCGGGTAGCACTGAAGGGTAGCCCACGGGCCTAGCACATGTGGTTCAACTGGCCAAGCTGCAGCCTTGTTCTGGGGTGGTGCCGCAGCGTAGTTCTCGCGCTCCTCCAGCGTCCAAAGGGCCCTTTT
Organism: Astrephomene gubernaculifera; assembly: GCA_021605115.1. Classification (NCBI taxonomy): domain Eukaryota; kingdom Viridiplantae; phylum Chlorophyta; class Chlorophyceae; order Chlamydomonadales; family Astrephomenaceae; genus Astrephomene; species Astrephomene gubernaculifera. Next base: position 1,274,826 of record BMAR01000013.1, read on the forward strand.
CTTCTTGCACTTCAGCACACATGCAGCATGCCATGCCGGGCTGGGCTGGGGTACTGGGAGTTGTGGCTGCGGCTGCACCAGTCGTCCTGTGGAAGTGACTGCCCACACGCTGCCGGTTGGGTCGCTGATCCACCCTCCGCACGGGGAGGAGCTCCATGTTGGCAGCTGCGGGATGGGAGCCGTCACTGGGTCGGGCGGCAGCAGCTCTTTCCAGCTCAGCGGTAGGGCGGCCCTGATTTTGCACAGCAACGGCAGCTGCATGGTGGTAGTGGTTGCCCTCCGTAGGTCGCCCAGCGTGAGGGGCAAAGCGGCTGCGGCCCCTGATGGGAAGGAGAATGGCTCTGACGAGGTCGGGTCAAGAATGGCGGCATTGTAAAAGAGGGGCTCTGCTAGGATGGCCCGGGCGTCATCGTCCTCCACAGATAGGCTGAGCCGATTGGGGCACGTGTTACGGTAGGCCTGGACCAGGTCCTGCAGTCTAGGGGGCAGGTCTGCCGGGACTGGGCATGTGCCAAACACCCAACCCCAGCCCGTGGTGCCAGGAGGTGCTGCCTCCGCCAGCAGGTGTCGGTGCAGCTGCTTCCAGGGTTGGTTTCCGGGCTGAGCGAGCTGCACAATGGTCTTGGCTTGCAGGGCATCCAGAAAGGACTGCAGGTCAATGTGCCCGATGCCTCCTTGGTCCTTGGAAAGGCTGGCAACCCCTTGCTTTGGCAGCAATGTGGCGTAACCGCCAGATACCAGACTGGCATCTTCTGGGAGTGTCGACCAGGCCACAAACCCATCCACCGTCCGTTGGGCCCGCTGCAGTTGCTCTGGCCGAGGGGAGATGAAGGAGAAGTGATACGCCAGCGTGTTGCCCAAGACTTGCTTGGCGATGTGAGTCCTGCCAACCATGCTGAGGGAATGCGGGCTCCAGCGGCTGGCCACCTGCTTAAGCCTGCCTATCCTACCATCGTAGCAAAGCTTAGCTGCTGTGGGGATGTCGTCGGTCAGAGGGACTCCCAGGTGTCGGGGCGGATGACTAGCACTAGGCTCCCCAAAATGTGCCTCTGTCGCCGCATGGGTACCGGAGATGGGGCGATGGGTTCCCAGCACGAGGCCCTTGCTTTTGCTGGCGTTCTCTTTGGCGTTGCTGGCCCTGCAGAAGAGCGCCACTGCCTGCTTAGCCACCGGCCCATCTGCATCAATGTCGGATACCAGCAGGTTAGTGTCATCTGCATGGTGAGTCACTGCTGGCGCTGGGGTGCCATCAGGGAGCAGTGGAGTCCGGAGGATGTTGCTGCGAACCAGGTGGTGGAGGTAGGCTGTGAGGGGCTCCAGTTGGATGGCCCACAGCACCGGGGACAGGGGGCTGCCTTGCTGTAGCCCGTTGCGCACCGGGAAGGGATCAGACCGGATACCATTGACAATGATGCTGGCGGAGCCCTCTGCTGTCATCAGACGCAGCCATCCAAGCATGTTGGGCCCGAACCCCATGGCCTCGGCCACTTTCAGCAGCCAGGGCCGGTGAACCCGGTCATAGGCCTTTTCGATGTCCAGCATTAGCAGCACCCCCGCCTGTTGCGATCGTTGGAGCCACTCCAAAAGAGCTTGGTGATAGAGCACGTTGTCCCGAACGTCCCGCCCTGCCAGGAAAGCGGTCTGCAGGCCATCAATAAGGTAATCCAGTGGAGCTTGCAGCCTGTTGCTGAGCGCCTTCCCAACCAGTTTGTAGTCTGAGTTGAGCAGCGTGATGGGGCGGTAGCTGGGCAGCAAATGCCTGGGTAGGTCCCGACCCTTGTAGATGAGGGCAATAACCCCCGCTCGCCAGCTGTGTGGTAAAGCTGCTGCCAATGCTGCTGCATCTGTACAAGGCACCCCGCGGCCGTCCCTGAAAGCCGCGTTGACTGCTGCCAAAAGGAGAGGGCCCAGCATGTTCCAAAGCACCCGGTACAGCTCATAAGGAAGGCCGTCCAGACCAGGGGCCTTACCGCTGGCACACTGCGACAGGGCCGCCGCCAACTCCAACTCTGTCAGCTCCCCGTCATGGCTCACACCATCAGCTGCGTCTCGCAGGTCGTCAGGCAGCTTGCGCTGTAGGTGCTGTAGTAGCTCCTCCTGTGCCTCCTCATCCACCTCCCCCACTCGGAAAAGGCCCGTTGGGCTGTCACTGCTGTACATGGCGTGGGCTGCTGCTGTTATGGTTGCAGTGACGCTGGACCCTGTGAGAGCCACCGGGACCTCGTCGGCTGATGCTGCCAGCGCCGTGATGCGTGTCGGCGCTCGGGTCTCCCTGCCCAGGTTATGGAACCACCGTGTGCCGCGTTCTCCTTGGTTGTTGTAAAGGGCTTCCTGGGCGGCCGTACGTGCCTGGCTGCTCTCGAGCATGGCTTCCTTGACAGCTGTGGTTGCCATTAGGGCCGCTGCCTTAGCCAAGGGGCAGTTGGGGGTTTGGTCCTGCAGCCGAAGGGCCACAGTGGCGGCCTGCCTGGCGGCCACCAGTGGTGCATTGCGGTGCTGCACATGGGAGCGGTGGAGGCCATCGGCTGCCATGCGGATAAAGGCCTTCGTTGCATCCCAGGTGTCCCGCGGGTCAGCACCTGGAGCCATGGCCGCCTGCTGCTGGACGTGTTGGGCAACCGCGCCCTCCAAGCTGGCCTTGAGCGCAGGATGGTAGAGAAGGTAGACTGGAAGCATCCACCCCCGGCGGCCCAGTGGGGGCAGTCCGGGAAGAGCCAGCTGAAGCAGGACCCCATGATGGTCCCCTGGTGCTCCAGCAACCCTCGTCACTGCCCGCACCCATGGCAGGCACTCCCGACTGATGAGCCACCGATCCAGACGCGCTGCTGAGGCTGGTTTGTTGTTTGCCGGGTGAGTGTAGCCTGCCGTACCCTCCCCACGCTGCGACCATGGGTCAAGCAGCTGATGCTCCTGCATAAGCTGTCCGAGTGCAGTGGCGCCCACCGACCGACTAGGTGAAGGTGCTGCCTCATCCTCTGGAGCCAGGACGCAGTTAAAATCGCCCCCAATCAACAGGCGTCGGTCCGTGTCCAGGTAAGGCGCCAGGTCTTGGAAAAACGCTGGTCTGTCCGTGGGTTGAGCCGGCGCATAAATGGACAGAAGCCGTAACCGGTGGTGATCAATGTCCCAATCCCAGCATACCACCCTGCCCTGTGTGTCATAGGCAGCGACTTGACGGTGATATCCCGGCGGTAGAGACGCGGTGCTGGCGATGATAGCTGTGCCACAGCTATGTTGGGTGCCCGGGCTGAAAGCCAGCTCCCCTCTCCAAGGTGTTCCTGGCCCTGACCCTGCCTGAAGATGAGCTACCACGGCCTTGTGGCTGTCCTGCTTTACTTCTTGGACAAAAGTAACATCGGGCCTTGCCTGCAACCGCTGCTGATACGTTGCCAGCGCCCCCGCCTTCTGAGCCGACCCTAAACCGTTGACGTTAACGGTGAGGAGGGTAAGGGTCGGCCCCTGTAGGGTGCGTGTCATGGCACCGCGCCGCCCGGGGCCCCCACAGGGCACCCACGGCTGCGGCGGGGAGGTGGGTTAATGTGCCGATCAAATTGCTGGAAGAGCGCCTGACAGAAAGCCTCAACCATGGGCCTAGGGTCTACTTTTTCGACCGAGGGCAGGGAGGGGTGCATGGAGGCAAACAGCTGCAGCACAGCGGCCCGTGTTGCCTCATGCTCTGCCAGGGGGTGCGCCGCTGTCCAGGCTGCGGCCCCACCCAGCTGCTGGCCGTTGACAACCACTTGAAGCTGCTGTGGGTGTAAGTAGTCCACCAGGGCGTCGTGAAAGCCAGCTGAAAGGGAGGAGCTGGGGCTGGGCTTCCGAGCCCGACGGCCTGCCCGGGCGGCCTGCATGATTTCATGGAGGCGATCCAGCTGGAAGCGCCCAAAACTGTAAGGTTCCGATCGGGGCTTTTTGGTTGTTGGGAGGGGATCCGGGCTGGGGAGGGGCTCCACCGTGCTGCGCCGCTTGGTCGAGGAGGGTTGGGTGGAGGAGTCCCCAGGACCTGTGTTTGGCATCCTGCAGCTGGTGGGGGCCGGCGGGTTGGGCAGGTGTGATGGCTGAGGCCCCTGGTGCTGCTGGAGAGGGCGTGCACCCAACCTTTCCTGGCCACCCAGCTGGGGCCCGGGGAGCTGCTGAGGTGGCCCCAGCTGCCAAGAGGGGTGACCGATCCCAGCACGGGGCTCCTGTGAATGGGAGACCTTGTGAGCGGCCTTGGTAGAGGCCAGAAGGTGTTGCAACTGCTGCTGGGGTCGTGGGGGCTCCAATGGGTCGAACGACCTGCGCCAGGAGGCTACCTTATCCGCTGCTCCACGGGGTGAGCGGGAAGGGAGCGTGACCGCCATCCCGTGGGTGGGCGGGGAGGCCCCCGAGGAGGACCTATGGCTGAGCTGTCCCGGCGGTGCAGGGGCGGATGCCTGCTGATGACCGGTGGGTGCCGCTGCACAGGGTCCAGCTAGCGAGGTCACCAAGGGGTGCCTATTGCTGGGCTGTCCTGGAGGTGCAGGGGCGGGCGCCTGCTGGGGACCCGCGTGTGCAGCTGCGCTGGTGCCAGCTGAGGACGCCACCGAGGAAGGCATATGGCTGGGCGGTCCTGGAGGTGCGGGGGCGGGCGCCTGCTGGGGACCCGCGTGTGCAGCTGTGCTCGTGCCAGCTGAGGACGCCACCGAGGAAGGCCTATGGCAGGGCGTCCCTGGAGGGGGGGAGTCGGGCGCCTGTAGGGGACCGGTAGGTGCAACTGCTCTGGCGCCGACAGGGGAAGGCGCCGCCAGATGGCTGGGTGCTGGCTCTGGCGAGGTGTTAGCCGGGCCATCCACATCCATGGGAAGTGGAGAAGGGGGAGGGGGGCTGGGGGCTGGTGCCGGGGTGGTGCTGCGGGGGGGTAGCTCAGCCTCAGAGGGCTGGGTGGCTGAGCTGGGGCTGGGGTTCCCTCCTGCTGTGTTCCCAGCCGCCAGGATCTCGGGCACCTCCTCATAGAAAGAAACCACATTGATCCGCACTGTTTTGCCCGAAAAGTGGAAGCTGCGTGGGAGGCTGGCCAGGGTGCGATCTCCCATGGGGCTCCTGACAAAGGCCACCACACGGCTGCTGTCCCCCAGCCGGTTGCGCTGCTGCTGTGCGCTGTCAGTGATCTTGGTCAGGATCTCTGCGGAGACCACGGCGCTATGGTGGTCGTGGTACGAGGTGGAGACATGGATGCCAGCGGCCGTCAAAATCTGTGAGACGACCCCCTCATAAGCCACACAGCCTGGGAAGCCGGTGAAAACCAGCTTGACATCACAGGGCTGCAGAAGGACCATATTCCTGTCCAGGGGGATGGAGAGGCTGCCCCCCGAAATCTCGGGAAGGGGGAGTGAGACATGCTGCTGCAGGAGCAGTGAAGCCGCCGCGGCCTGGGCGTCTGGGGTAGCCCCTTGGGTGAGAGTGACCGCCAAGCTCTTGGGATCTTGGGGGTGGTCCACGGTGTAGCCTATGAAGGTCTGGCGCCCCTCCCTGGTCGTGCCGTACTGATCACACAGGTGGTGCACTGCCATGTCGGCCACACCCCGGACAAAGTTGAGGTTCTCTCCCAAAGCTGGTGGCAAGCGACCATCCTGTACCGCCTGACGAAGAGCTGCCCCCACCAGGAGACGTGGCTCGTCCAACCGCTGCTCGGGTGCAGGGCAGATGTCTAGCGGGCGGGCTTTGCCAGTAGCGCATTGCTCCACCCGAAAGGCAGCAAGTTGGACCTGAGGGCACAGCTGCCATCCCACAGACCCGCGAAGGGAAACAGAGGCTGCTTGGCGCCGCTCTCGATGAGTAAGGTGTGGGTGGGCTGGGAAACGGTGAGGGGGACCTGGAAGAGGAATCCCCCTGGCCGTCCTAACTGATTGTGCCATTGGTACAAAGTACTGTTACTGCTGTTAATGCTGTCGCTGCTGCTGCTGCTGCTGCTATAGTCACCAAACACCCCCAACTCTGCTGCTAAGGGTGGGTGAGCTAATGCAGGAGTCCCCCAACTCTGCTGCTAGGGGCCCTGTGGCTGCTGTGCTGCTGACATTTCTGAGCTTTACTGGGCTGTGTGGGAAACTGAAAGGGAGCAGGGCCTGAAGGAGGGCAGGGGGCAAGGGGCAGGGGCGAGGGAGGGAGGGACAACAAGGCCAAGCCAAGAGCCAAGCAGAGGAGGCAGGGAACCGCCTAACAGGTACAACACAAGCCTCAGCCCTCAGCCCAAACTGACGCAACTGAAAAGCAAACCTAAAGTCTCCCTAGACACCTAACCAACCAAGCCTCAAACAAAGACAAACAGCCCAAAGACCCTGGCCCGAAACAACCTCCAAAAGACCAAGAAACCCACTCAGACCGATGAAGTCCAGAGCTCCAAACCACTCCGAAGATGGACAGTAGACCGGTAGATGCGATGTCGCAGCGAGCTAGCGCCAGTGCTGACCAAGTGAAGATGTCAATGGATAACTTCGGAGAAGTCAAAGTCTGAAATCGCGCCCGACAATGATATCATCGTAAAGGCGTTATTTAGTAGAGCTGGAAAAAAGTGCATTCGGTCAAAAACGGTAAAGTTGGTCGTCAGGCTGTATCAATGTCCATTGCTCACGAAGGACTAAAGTTCGCGAAGTCGCGGCCGAAACGTTGGTAAGTATGAAGAGCGAATAAGATATTTTTTGCTTTTTAATTTTTGGGGTCGCTAAGTAGGAGTTGGGTCACGAAGTAGTGAGGAACGGGAAACGGAAGGCTAAAGTATTGTATTGTATTGTATTGTATTGTATTGTATTGTATTGTATTGTATTGTATGCTGTATGCTATATGATATGGGCATAGGGCCAACTCACCACCCGATGCGAAGTTCGGGCCAACTCATCAGCCCCTGAGCTGTTCGGGCAGCGAGTTGGTCAGGCGGTGAGGGCATAGGGCCAACTCACCACCCGATGCGAAGTTCGGGCCAACTCATCAGCCCCTGAGCTGGTAGGGCAGCGAGTTGGTCAGCCGTGAGGGTATAGGGCCAACTCACCACCTGATGCGAAGTTCGGGCCAACTCATCAGCCCCTGAGCTGGTAGGGCAGCGAGTTGGTCAGGCGGTGAGGTCATAGGGCCAACTCACCATCCGATGCGAAGTTCGGGCCAACTCATCAGCCCATGAGCTGTTCGGGCAGCGAGTTGGTCAGCCGTGAGGGCATAGGGCCAACTCACCACCCGATGCGAAGTTCGGGCCAACTCATCAGCCCCTGAGCTGTTCGGGCAGCGAGTTGGTCAGGCGGTGAGGGTATAGGGCCAACTCACCACCTGATGCGAAGTTCGGGCCAACTCATCAGCCCCTGAGCTGGTAGGGCAGCGAGTTGGTCAGGCGGTGAGGTCATAGGGCCAACTCACCATCCGATGCGAAGTTCGGGCCAACTCATCAGCCCATGAGCTGTTCGGGCAGCGAGTTGGTCAGGCGGTGAGGTCATAGGGCCAACTCACCATCCAATGCGAAGTTCGGGCCAACTCATCACCCCCTGAGCTGATCGGGCAGCGACCTGGTCAGGCGGTGAGGGCATAGGGCCAATTCACCACCCGATGCGAAGTTCGGGCCAACTCATCAGCCCCTGAGCTGTTCGGGCAGCAAGATGGTCAGGCGGTGAGGGCATAGGGCCAACTCACCACCCGATGCGAAGTTCGGGCCAACTCATCACCCCCTGAGCTGATCGGGCAGCGACCTGGTCAGGCGGTGAGGGCATAGGGCCAACTCACCACCTGATGCGAAGTTCGGGCCAACTCATCAGCCCCTGAGCTGGTAGGGCAGCGAGTTGGTCAGGCGGTGAGGTCATAGGGCCAACTCACCATCCGATGCGAAGTTCGGGCCAACCCATCAGCCCCTGAGCTGTTCGGGCAGCAAATTGGTTAGGCGGTGAGGGCATAGGGCCAACTCACCACCCGATGCGAAGTTCGGGCCAACTCATCAGCTCCTAAGCTGTTCGGGCAGCGAGTTGGTCAGGCGGTGAGGTCATAGGGCCAACTCACCATCCGATGCAAAGTTCGGGCCAACTCATCAGCCCCTGAGCTGATCGGGCAGCGAGTGAGGTCATAGGGCCAACTCACCACCCGATGCGAAGTTCGGGCCAACTCATCAGCCCCTGAGCTGTTCGGCAGGGCCAACTCACCACCCGATGCGAAGTTCGGGCCAACCCATCAGCCCCTGAGCTGTTCGGGCAGCAAGTTGGTTAGGCGGTGAGGGCATAGGGCCAACTCACCACCCGATGTGAAGTTCGGGCCAACTCATCAGCTCCTGAGCTGTTCGGGCAGCGAGTTGGTCAGGCGGTGAGGTCATAGGGCCAACTCACCATCCGATGCAAAGTTCGGGCCAACTCATCAGCCCCTGAGCTGATCGGGCAGCGAGTGAGGTCATAGGGCCAACTCACCACCCGATGCGAAGTTCGCGCCAACTCATCAGCCCCTGAGCTGTTCGGCAGGGCCAACTCACCACCCGATGCGAAGTTCGGGCCAACCCATCAGCCCCTGAGCTGTGCGGGCAGCAAGTTGGTTAGGCGGTGAGGGCATAGGGCCAACTCACCACCCGATGCGAAGTTCGGGCCAACTCATCAGCTCCTGAGCTGTTCGGGCAGCGAGTTGATCAGGCGGTGAGGTCATAGGGCCAACTCACCATCCGATGCGAAGTTCGGGCCAACTCATCAGCCCCTGAGCTGATCGGGCAGCGAGTTGGTCAGGCGGTGAGGTCATAGGGCCAACTCACCACCCGATGCGAAGTTCAGGCCAACTCATCAGCCCCTGAGCTGTTCGGGCAGCAAGCTGGTCAGGCGGTGAGGTCATAGGGCCAACTCACCACCCGATGCGAAGTCCGGGCCAACTTATCAGCCCCTGAGCTGTTCGGGCAGCGAGTTGGTCAGGCGGTGAGGTCATAGGGCCAACTCACCACCCGATGAGAAGCTGTTCGGGCAGCGAGTTAGTTAGGCGGTGAGGGCATAGGGCCAGCTCACCATCCGATGCGAAGTTCGGGCCAACTTATCAGCCCCTGAGCTGTTCGGGCAGCGAGTTGGTCAGGCGGTGAGGGCATAGGGCCAACTCACCACCCGATGCGAAGTTCGGGCCCGATGCGAAGTTCGGGCCAACTCATCAGCCCCTGAGCTGGTAGGGCAGCGAGTTGGTCAGGCGGTGAGGGCATAGGGCCAACTCACCATCCGATGTGAAGTTCGGGCCAACTCATCAGCCCCTGAGCTGTTCGGGCAGCGAGCTGGTCAGGCGGTGAGGTCATAGGGCCAACTCACCACCCGATGCGAAGTCCGGGCCAACTCATCAGCCCCTGAGCTGTTCGGGCAGCGAGTTGGTCAGGCGGTGAGGGCATAGGGCCAACTCACCATCCGATGCGAAGTTCGGGCCAACTCATCAGCCCATAAGCTGTTCGGGCAGCGAGTTGGTCAGCCGTGAGGGCATAGGGCCAACTCACCACCCGATGCGAAGTTCGGGCCAACTCATCAGCCCCTGAACTGTTCGGGCAGCGAGCTGGTTAGGCGGTGAGGGCATAGGGCCAACTCACCACCCGATGCGAAGTTCGGGCCAACTCGGAAAAAAAAAAATAGGGCCAACTCACCACCCGATGCGAAGTTCGGGCCAAGTCATCAGCCCCTGAACTGTTCGGGCAGCGAGTTTTTTTTTTTTTTTTTTTTTTTCCGATGTGGACTGTTACAGAGGAAGGACAGGAAGACCACCAAGAAAACCAGCGGAAAAAACACCCACTGGATACCAGGGAAGCACCCCCAGAAAACACCACCTGCAAGCCCACCTGACAGAGGAGAAAGGAACTGCAACAGACAACACACCAGACAGGACAAGGACAAGGACGGGTGACCTGCCTGAGAGGTCAAAACCTCACTCTGACCACCTGGACAGGCGAGGGGCAACACCACCACCACCGAAGGCTGAAAACAAACAAACAGCCTCCCTCCACAGGAACGACTACGAAAGGAAAACCACAAAACCACAACAAAACACAACACTCCAACAGAAGAAACCAACAAACAAAACAGTTAACAGAAAAAACACTCATGCAACCCCCCGAGTTTTGGGGCCCCTGATACCCCCACACATACCCGAGTTTCGGGACCCCTGATACCCCTGCGTACCCCCGAGTTCAGGGACCCCTGATACCCCCTCGTACCCCCGTGTTCAGGGACCCCTGATACCCCCTCGTACCCCCGTGTTCAGGGACCCCTGGTACCCCCTCGTACCCCCGTGTTCAGGGAACCCGAGCAACCCTCAGCTCTGCCTCTACTGACCCAAAAAACCAGAAGTGGAAACGCTTCCACCTCTGAACTGCTACCTACCAAACAAAGCCTAAACCTCCTGGCTCTCTGCTCCACACTACCAGCACCCTGATCTCTTCTACCACCTCTTCTCTCCTCCGTCCCCCAGCTCACCCCCTGTTCCCTACTCCCGGCTCCCTGTTCCCTACTCACTGCTACCTCCTTCCTGCTCTCTACTCCCTACTCCCTGCGCCCTGCTCCCTGCGCCCTGCTCCCTGCGCCCTGCTCCCTGCTCCCTGCGCCCAGCTCCCTGCTCCCTGCTCCCTGCTCCCTGCGCCCTGCTCCCTGCTCCTTGCTCCTGGGTGCCTGCTGTCTGCTGTTTGCTGCATGCCGCCTGCTGTTCCTTGCCATGGTCGTCCCCCCGGGGCTCTACTCCTCTTCTGGTTCAGCTACCCCTGGTACAGGGACCGGATGTTCTCTGGATAGCCGAACCTGGAGCCTGGCTCCACCTTCCTCAAGGCGGTACACCTTGCATAGGACCTCCCGGTGCGCCCACACCGCTGTAAACTCCGCCATGGCCGTTTGCTTCAACTCCGCTGTAATGAGGCGCCTCGGCAGGGCGTCAAGCATAGCCTCCGGCAGTGCTGCCACCCGGAACTGTGCCATCATGAGCCTCCGCAAGTCATCCACCACCTGTTTGACCACTGCTGCTGACGTTTTGGCCTCCTCCTCAGCCGCTTGGTGTGCACACCAGATGGCATGCAGGAACGTCAGCCGGAGTGCGTTCCATAGCTTGACCAGTCCTGGGCTACGGTTGGCTGATGGGTGCCCTTGCCAGGAGTTTGGCTGATCTCCAAACATGAGGGCCGCATTGTCGACAGGTGGGGACTCCCCTTCCGTGATGGCCACCCACGTCTGCCCCAGCCACTGCCTTGCTTCCAAGTACTGCGGGCACTGCAGGAAGATGTGAGTTAGGCTGTCCCGTGGCCGGTACCGTGCTGCGAGCTGCGAGCAGCATGGCTGCTGGCAAAGGTGCCGATTGGTGCCATGCCGTTGACCCCGCTTAGCTGCCAGATATAGTCCACAGGGCAGCCGGGCATGTGCCAGCCGCCACCCCAGAACCTTCGCCCGGTTGCCCGCTGAACATTCCCACAGCCTAAGCCAGGCATGCGAGTGCTCCCGGCCGGTATAGCGCTGCTGCTGGTGCTCCTGCCCCTGCTGCTGTTCCTGCTGCTGAGATTGCTGCTGCGGCTGGGACCCCCCTGTCCCCTGCACCTCTGCCGCTGACTGTCCTCCGCCGGCCGTCTGCTGGATATCCTGGCTGTGCTGCTGCGGCAACAGCTGGTGCTGCGACTGTCCATCCTGACGCTGTTCCCTCCGCTGCCTCCGCTGCTGCGCTGCTTGGTGCCTGGCATCACCCAGGTTGGGCTGCATCCAGCTCGGCGGGGGTGGTGAGTAGTGGGTGAAGCGGGACGAGCCACTGTGGGGTCGTTCCTGCTCCCATTGAGTCTCCATCTGCTGCAACGTGCTGCGTGGTGCCGATGTGCTGCCTCCTGCTCCTTGGGAGCTGGTGGGGCTGCCTGCCAGGGGCCAAGCAGCTGGGCGGAGGGGGACGCTGCCCTCCCCCATCTGCCTCTCTGCCTTGATGGTAGTGAGGCGGTGGCGGGCATTGCTAACCTCGTAGTGGACGAGTGAGACCTTGTCATGACCATGGCCTGCCGGGTAGCACTGAAGGGTAGCCCACGGGCCTAGCACATGTGGTTCAACTGGCCAAGCTGCAGCCTTGTTCTGGGGTGGTGCCGCAGCGTAGTTCTCGCGCTCCTCCAGCGTCCAAAGGGCCCTTTTCTTCCTGCACTTCAGCACACATGCAGCATGCCATGCCGGGCTGGGCTGGGGTACTGGGAGTTGTGGCTGCGGCTGCACCAGTCGTCCTGTGGAAGTGACTGCCCACACGCTGCCGGTTGGGTCGCTGATCCACCCTCCGCACGGGGAGGAGCTCCATGTTGGCAGCTGCGGGATGGGAGCCGTCACTGGGTCGGGCGGCAGCAGCTCTTTCCAGCTCAGCGGTAGGGCGGCCCTGATTTTGCACAGCAACGGCAGCTGCATGGTGGTAGTGGTTGCCCTCCGTAGGTCGCCCAGCGTGAGGGGCAAAGCGGCTGCGGCCCCTGATGGGAAGGAGAATGGCTCTGACGAGGTCGGGTCAAGAATGGCGGCATTGTAAAAGAGGGGCTCTGCTAGGATGGCCCGGGCGTCATCGTCCTCCACAGATAGGCTGAGCCGATTGGGGCACGTGTTACGGTAGGCCTGGACCAGGTCCTGCAGTCTAGGGGGCAGGTCTGCCGGGACTGGGCATGTGCCAAACACCCAACCCCAGCCCGTGGTGCCAGGAGGTGCTGCCTCCGCCAGCAGGTGTCGGTGCAGCTGCTTCCAGGGTTGGTTTCCGGGCTGAGCGAGCTGCACAATGGTCTTGGCTTGCAGGGCATCCAGAAAGGACTGCAGGTCAATGTGCCCGATGCCTCCTTGGTCCTTGGAAAGGCTGGCAACCCCTTGCTTTGGCAGCAATGTGGCGTAACCGCCAGATACCAGACTGGCATCTTCTGGGAGTGTCGACCAGGCCACAAACCCATCCACCGTCCGTTGGGCCCGCTGCAGTTGCTCTGGCCGAGGGGAGATGAAGGAGAAGTGATACGCCAGCGTGTTGCCCAAGACTTGCTTGGCGATGTGAGTCCTGCCAACCATGCTGAGGGAATGCGGGCTCCAGCGGCTGGCCACCTGCTTAAGCCTGCCTATCCTACCATCGTAGCAAAGCTTAGCTGCTGTGGGGATGTCGTCGGTCAGAGGGACTCCCAGGTGTCGGGGCGGATGACTAGCACTAGGCTCCCCAAAATGTGCCTCTGTCGCCGCATGGGTACCGGAGATGGGGCGATGGGTTCCCAGCACGAGGCCCTTGCTTTTGCTGGCGTTCTCTTTGGCGTTGCTGGCCCTGCAGAAGAGCGCCACTGCCTGCTTAGCCACCGGCCCATCTGCATCAATGTCGGATACCAGCAGGTTAGTGTCATCTGCATGGTGAGTCACTGCTGGCGCTGGGGTGCCATCAGGGAGCAGTGGAGTCCGGAGGATGTTGCTGCGAACCAGGTAGTGGAGGTAGGCTGTGAGGGGCTCCAGTTGGATGGCCCACAGCACCGGGGACAGGGGGCTGCCTTGCTGTAGCCCGTTGCGCACCGGGAAGGGATCAGACCGGATACCATTGACAATGATGCTGGCGGAGCCCTCTGCTGTCATCAGACGCAGCCATCCAAGCATGTTGGGCCCGAACCCCATGGCCTCGGCCACTTTCAGCAGCCAGGGCCGGTGAACCCGGTCATAGGCCTTTTCGATGTCCAGCATTAGCAGCACCCCCGCCTGTTGCGATCGTTGGAGCCACTCCAAAAGAGCTTGGTGATAGAGCACGTTGTCCCGAACGTCCCGCCCTGCCAGGAAAGCGGTCTGCAGGCCATCAATAAGGTAATCCAGTGGAGCTTGCAGCCTGTTGCTGAGCGCCTTCCCAACCAGTTTGTAGTCTGAGTTGAGCAGCGTGATGGGGCGGTAGCTGGGCAGCAAATGCCTGGGTAGGTCCCGACCCTTGTAGATGAGGGCAATAACCCCCGCTCGCCAGCTGTGTGGTAAAGCTGCTGCCAATGCTGCTGCATCTGTACAAGGCACCCCGCGGCCGTCCCTGAAAGCCGCATTGACTGCTGCCAAAAGGAGAGGCCCCAGCATGCTCCAAAGCACCCGGTACAGCTCATAAGGAAGGCCGTCCAGACCAGGGGCCTTACCGCTGGCACACTGCGACAGGGCCGCCGCCAACTCCAACTCTGTCAGCTCTCCATCATGGCTCACACCATCAGCTGCGTCTCGCAGGTCGTCAGGCAGCTTGCGCTGTAGGTGCTGTAGTAGCTCCTCCTGTGCCTCCTCATCCACCTCCCCCACTCGGAAAAGGCCCGTTGGGCTGTCACTGCTGTACATGGCGTGGGCTGCTGCTGTTATGGTTGCAGTGACGCTGGACCCTGTGAGAGCCACCGGGACCTCGTCGGCTGATGCTGCCAGCGCCGTGATGCGTGTCGGCGCTCGGGTCTCCCTGCCCAGGTTATGGAACCACCGTGTGCCGCGTTCTCCTTGGTTGTTGTAAAGGGCTTCCTGGGCGGCCGTACGTGCCTGGCTGCTCTCGAGCATGGCTTCCTTGACAGCTGTGGTTGCCATTAGGGCCGCTGCCTTAGCCAAGGGGCAGTTGGGGGTTTGGTCCTGCAGCCGAAGGGCCACAGTTGCGGCCTGCCTGGCGGCCACCAGTGGTGCATTGCGGTGCTGCACATGGGAGCGGTGGAGGCCATCGGCTGCCATGCGGATAAAGGCCTTCGTTGCATCCCAGGTGTCCCGCGGGTCAGCACCTGGAGCCATGGCCGCCTGCTGCTGGACGTGTTGGGCAACCGCGCCCTCCAAGCTGGCCTTGAGCGCAGGATGGTAGAGAAGGTAGACTGGAAGCATCCACCCCCGGCGGCCCAGTGGGGGCAGTCCGGGAAGAGCCAGCTGAAGCAGGACCCCATGATGGTCCCCTGGTGCTCCAGCAACCCTCGTCACTGCCCGCACCCATGGCAGGCACTCCCGACTGATGAGCCACCGATCCAGACGCGCTGCTGAGGCTGGTTTGTTGTTTGCCGGGTGAGTGTAGCCTGCCGTACCCTCCCCACGCTGCGACCATGGGTCAAGCAGCTGATGCTCCTGCATAAGCTGTCCGAGTGCAGTGGCGCCCACCGACCGACTAGGTGAAGGTGCTGCCTCATCCTCTGGAGCCAGGACGCAGTTAAAATCGCCCCCAATCAACAGGCGTCGGTCCGTGTCCAGGTAAGGCGCCAGGTCTTGGAAAAACGCTGGTCTGTCCGTGGGTTGAGCCGGCGCATAAATGGACAGAAGCCGTAACCGGTGGTGATCAATGTCCCAATCCCAGCATACCACCCTGCCCTGTGTGTCATAGGCAGCGGCTTGACGGTGATATCCCGGCGGTAGAGACGCGGTGCTGGCGATGATAGCTGTGCCACAGCTATGTTGGGTGCCCGGGCTGAAAGCCAGCTCCCCTCTCCAAGGTGTTCCCGGCCCTGACCCTGCCTGAAGATGAGCTACCACGGCCTTGTGGCTGTCCTGCTTTACTTCTTGGACAAAAGTAACATCGGGCCTTGCCTGCAACCGCTGCTGATACGTTGCCAGCGCCCCCGCCTTCTGAGCCGACCCTAAACCGTTGACGTTAACGGTGAGGAGGGTAAGGGTCGGCCCCTGTAGGGTGCGTGTCATGGCACCGCGCCGCCCGGGGCCCCCACAGGGCACCCACGGCTGCGGCGGGGAGGTGGGTTAATGTGCCGATCAAATTGCTGGAAGAGCGCCTGACAGAAAGCCTCAACCATGGGCCTAGGGTCTACTTTTTCGACCGAGGGCAGGGAGGGGTGCATGGAGGCAAACAGCTGCAGCACAGCGGCCCGTGTTGCCTCATGCTCTGCCAGGGGGTGCGCCGCTGTCCAGGCTGCGGCCCCACCCAGCTGCTGGCCGTTGACAACCACTTGAAGCTGCTGTGGGTGTAAGTAGTCCACCAGGGCGTCGTGAAAGCCAGCTGAAAGGGAGGAGCTGGGGCTGGGCTTCCGAGCCCGACGGCCTGCCCGGGCGGCCTGCATGATTTCATGGAGGCGATCCAGCTGGAAGCGCCCAAAACTGTAAGGTTCCGATCGGGGCTTTTTGGTTGTTGGGAGGGGATCCGGGCTGGGGAGGGGCTCCACCGTGCTGCGCCGCTTGGTCGAGGAGGGTTGGGTGGAGGAGTCCCCAGGACCTGTGTTTGGCATCCTGCAGCTGGTGGGGGCCGGCGGGTTGGGCAGGTGTGATGGCTGAGGCCCCTGGTGCTGCTGGGGAGTGCCTGCATCCAACCTTTCCTGGCCACCCGGCTGGGGCCCGGGGAGCTGCTGAGGTGGCCCCAGCTGCCAAGAGGGGTGACCGATCCCAGCACGGGGCTCCTGTGAATGGGAGACCTTGTGAGCGGCCTTGGTAGAGGCCAGAAGGTGTTGCAACTGCTGCTGGGGTCGTGGGGGCTCCAATGGGTCGAACGACCTGCGCCAGGAGGCTACCTTATCCGCTGCTCCACGGGGTGAGCGGGAAGGGAGCGTGACCGCCATCCCGTGGGTGGGCGGGGAGGCCCCCGAGGAGGACCTATGGCTGAGCTGGCCCGGCGGTGCAGGGGCGGATGCCTGCTGAGGACCGGTGGGTGCCGCTGCACAGGGTCCAGCTAGCGAGGTCACCAAGGGGTGCCTATTGCTGGGCTGCCCTGGAGGTGCAGGGGCGGGCGCCTGCTGGGGACCCGCGTGTGCAGCTGCGCTGGTGCCAGCTGAGGACGCCACCGAGGAAGGCATATGGCTGGGCGGTCCTGGAGGTGCGGGGGCGGGCGCCTGCTGGGGACCCGCGTGTGCAGCTGTGCTCGTGCCAGCTGAGGACGCCACCGAGGAAGGCCTATGGCAGGGCGTCCCTGGAGGGGGGGAGTCGGGCGCCTGTAGGGGACCGGTAGGTGCAACTGCTCTGGCGCCGACAGGGGAAGGCGCCGCCAGATGGCTGGGTGCTGGCTCTGGCGAGGTGTCAGCCGGGCCATCCACATCCATGGGAAGTGGAGAAGGGGGAGGGGGGCTGGGGGCTGGTGCCGGGGTGGTGCTGCGGGGGGGTAGCTCAGCCTCAGAGGGCTGGGTGGCTGAGCTGGGGCTGGGGTTCCCTCCTGCTGTGTTCCCAGCCGCCAGGATCTCGGGCACCTCCTCATAGAAAGAAACCACATTGATCCGCACTGTTTTGCCCGAAAAGTGGAAGCTGCGTGGGAGGCTGGCCAGGGTGCGATCTCCCATGGGGCTCCTGACAAAGGCCACCACACGGCTGCTGTCCCCCAGCCGGTTGCGCTGCTGCTGTGTGCTGTCAGTGATCTTGGTCAGGATCTCTGCGGAGACCACGGCGCTATGGTGGTCGTGGTACGAGGTGGAGACATGGATGCCAGCGGCCGTCAAAATCTGTGAGACGACCCCCTCATAAGCCACACAGCCTGGGAAGCCGGTGAAAACCAGCTTGACATCACAGGGCTGCAGAAGGACCATATTCCTGTCCAGGGGGATGGAGAGGCTGCCCCCCGAAATCTCGGGAAGGGGGAGTGAGACATGCTGCTGCAGGAGCAGTGAAGCCGCCGCGGCCTGGGCGTCTGGGGTAGCCCCTTGGGTGAGAGTGACCGCCAAGCTCTTGGGATCTTGGGAGTGGTCCACGGTGTAGCCTATGAAGGTCTGGCGCCCCTCCCTGGTCGTGCCGTACTGATCACACAGGTGGTGCACTGCCATGTCGGCCACACCCCGGACAAAGTTGAGGTTCTCTCCCAAAGCTGGTGGCAAGCGACCATCCTGTACCGCCTGATGAAGAGCTGCCCCCACCAGGAGACGTGGCTCGTCCAACCGCTGCTCGGGTGCAGGGCAGATGTCTAGCGGGCGGGCTTTGCCAGTAGCGCATTGCTCCACCCGAAAGGCAGCAAGTTGGACCTGAGGGCACAGCTGCCATCCCACAGACCCGCGAAGGGAAACAGAGGCTGCTTGGCGCCGCTCTCGATGAGTAAGGTGTGGGTGGGCTGGGAAACGGTGAGGGGGACCTGGAAGAGGAATCCCCCTGGCCGTCCTATCTGATTGTGCCATTGGTACAAAGTACTGTTACTGCTGTTACTGCTGTTAATGCTGTCGCTGCTGCTGCTGCTGCTGCTATAGTCACCAAACACCCCCAACTCTGCTGCTAAGGGTGGGTGAGCTAATGCAGGGGTCCCCCAACTCTGCTGCTAGGGGCCCTGTGGCTGCTGTGCTGCTGACATTTCTGAGCTTTACTGGGCTGTGGGGGAAACTGAAAGGGAGCAGGGCCTGAAGGAGGGCAGGGGGCAAGGGGCAGGGGCGAGGGAGGGAGGGACAACAAGGCCAAGCCAAGAGCCAAGCAGAGGAGGCAACAGCCTAACAGGGACAACACAAGCCTCAGCCCTCAGCCCAAACTGACGCAACTGAAAAGCAAACCTAAAGTCTCCCTAAACCCTAACCAACCAAGCCTCAAACAAAGACAAACAGCCCAAAGACCCTGGCCCGAAACAACCTCCAAAAGACCAAGAAACCCACTCAGACCGATGAAGTCCAGAGCTCCAAACCACTCCGAAGATGGACAGTAGACCGGTAGATGCGATGTCGCAGCGAGCTAGCGCCAGTGCTGACCAAGTGAAGATGTCAATGGATAACTTCGGAGAAGTCAAAGTCTGAAATCGCGCTCGACAATGATATCATCGTAAAGGCGTTATTTAGTAGAGCTGGAAAACAGTGCATTCGGTCAAAAACGGTAAAGTTGGTCGTCAGGCTGTATCAATGTCCATTGCTCACGAAGGACTAAAGTTCGCGAAGTCGCGGCCGAAACGTTGGTAAGTATGAAGAGCGAATAAGATATTTTTTGCTTTTTAATTTTTGGGGTCGCTAAGTAGGAGTTGGGTCACGAAGTAGTGAGGAACGGGAAACGGAAGGCTAAAGTATTGTATTGTATTGTATTGTATTGTATTGTATTGTATTGTATTGTATTGGCGGTGAGGGCATAGGGCCAACTCACCACCCGATGCGAAGTTCGGGCCAACTCATCAGCCCCTGAGCTGTTCGGGCAGCAAGATGGTCAGGCGGTGAGGGCATAGGGCCGCCGTGAGGGCATAGGGCCAACTCACCACCCGATGCGAAGTTCGGGCCAACTCCCTGAGCTGTTCGGGAAGCGAGTTGGTCAGGCGGTGAGGGCATAGGGCCAACTCACCATCCGATGTGAAGTTCGGGCCAACTCATCAGCCCATAAGCTGTTCGGGCAGCGAGTTGGTCAGCCGTGAGGGCATAGGGCCAACTCACCATCCGATGCGAAGTTCGGGCCAACTCATCAGCCCCTGAGCTGGTAGGGCAGCGAGTTGGTCAGCCGTGAGGGCATAGGGCCAACTCACCACCCGATGCGAAGTTCGGGCCCGATGCGAAGTTCGGGCCAACTCATCAGCCCCTGAGCTGGTAGGGCAGCGAGTTGGTCAGGCGGTGAGGGCATAGGGCCAACTCACCATCCGATGTGAAGTCCGGGCCAACTCATCAGCCCCTGAGCTGATCGGGCAGCGAGTTGGTCAGGCGGTGAGGTCATAGGGCCAACTCACCACCCGATGCGAAGTTCGGGCCAACTCATCAGCCCCTGAGCTGTTCGGGCAGCGAGCTGGTCAGGCGGTGAGGTCATAGGGCCAACTCACCACCCGATGCGAAGTCCGGGCCAACTTATCAGCCCCTGAGCTGTTCGGGCAGCGAGTTGGTCAGGCGGTGAGGTCATAGGGCCAACTCACCACCCGATGCGAAGTTCGGGCCAAGTCATCAGCCCCTGAACTGTTCGGGCAGCGAGTTGGTTAGGCGGTGAGGGCATAGGGCCAACTCACCACCCGATGCGAAGTTCGGGCCAACTCATCAGCCCCTGAGCTGTTCGGGCAGCAAGATGGTCAGGCGGTGAGGGCATAGGGCCGCCGTGAGGGCATAGGGCCAACTCCACCACCTGGTTCGCAGCAACATCCTCCGGACTCCACTGCTCCCTGATGGCACCCCAGCGCCAGCAGTGACCCACCATGCAGATGACACTAACCTGCTGGTATCCGACATTGATGCAGATGGGCCGGTGGCTAAGCAGGCAGTGGCGCTCTTCTGCAGGGCCAGCAACGCCAAAGAGAACGCCAGCAAAAGCAAGGGCCTCGTGCTGGGAACCCATCGCCCCATCTCCGGTACCCATGCGGCGACAGAGGCACATTTTGGGGAGCCTAGTGCTAGTCATCCGCCCCGACACCTGGGAGTCCCTCTGACCGACGACATCCCCACAGCAGCTAAGCTTTGCTACGATGGTAGGATAGGCAGGCTTAAGCAGGTGGCCAGCTGCTGGAGCCCGCATTCCCTCAGCATGGTTGGCAGGACTCACATCGCCAAGCAAGTCTTGGGCAACACGCTGGCGTATCACTTCTCCTTCATCTCCCCTCGGCCAGAGCAACTGCAGCGGGCCCAACGGACGGTGGATGGGTTTGTGGCCTGGTCGACACTCCCAGAAGATGCCAGTCTGGTATCTGGCGGTTACGCCACATTGCTGCCAAAGCAAGGGGTTGCCAGCCTTTCCAAGGACCAAGGAGGCATCGGGCACATTGACCTGCAGTCCTTTCTGGATGCCCTGCAAGCCAAGACCATTGTGCAGCTCGCTCAGCCCGGAAACCAACCCTGGAAGCAGCTGCACCGACACCTGCTGGCGGAGGCAGCACCTCCTGGCACCACGGGCTGGGGTTGGGTGTTTGGCACATGCCCAGTCCCGGCAGACCTGCCCCCTAGACTGCAGGACCTGGTCCAGGCCTACCGTAACACGTGCCCCAATCGGCGCAGCCTATCTGTGGAGGACGATGACGCCCGGGCCATCCTAGCAGAGCCCCTCTTTTACAATGCCGCCATTCTTGACCCGACCTCGTCAGAGCCATTCTCCTTCCCATCAGGGGCCGCAGCCGATTTGCCCCTCACGCTGGGCGACCTACGGAGGGCAACCACTACCACCATGCAGCTGCCGTTGCTGTGCAAAATCAGGGCCGCCCTACCGCTGAGCTGGAAAGAGCTGCTGCCGCCCGACCCAGTGACGGCTCCCATCCCGCAGCTGCCAACATGGAGCTCCTCCCCGTGCGGAGGGTAGATCAGCGACCCAACCGGCAGCGTGTGGGCAGTCACTTCCACAGGACGACTGGTGCAGCCGCAGCCACAACTCCCAGTACCCCAGCCCAGCCCGGCATGGCATGCTGCATGTGTGCTGAAGTGCAGGAAGAAAAGGGCCCTTTGGACGCTGGAGGAGCGCGAGAACTACGCTGCGGCACCACCCCAGAACAAGGCTGCAGCTTGGCCAGTTGAACCACATGTGCTAGGCCCGTGGGCTACCCTTCAGTGCTACCCGGCAGGCCATGGTCATGGCAAGGTCTCACTCGTCCACTACGAGGTTAGCAATGCCCGCCACCGCCTCACTACCATCAAGGCAGAGAGGCAGATGGGGGAGGGCAGCGTCCCCCTCCGCCCAGCTGCTTGGCCCCTGGCAGGCAGCCCCACCAGCTCCCAAGGAGCAGGAGGCAGCACATCGGCACCACGCAGCACGTTGCAGCAGATGGAGACTCAATGGGAGCAGGAACGACCCCACAGTGGCTCGTCCCGCTTCACCCACTACTCACCACCCCCGCCGAGCTGGATGCAGCCCAACCTGGGTGATGCCAGGCACCAAGCAGCGCAGCAGCGGAGGCAGCGGAGGGAACAGCGTCAGGATGGACAGTCGCAGCACCAGCTGTTGCCGCAGCAGCACAGCCAGGATATCCAGCAGACGGCCGGCGGAGGACAGTCAGCGGCAGAGGTGCAGGGGACAGGGGGGTCCCAGCCGCAGCAGCAATCTCAGCAGCAGGAACAGCAGCAGGGGCAGGAGCACCAGCAGCAGCGCTATACCGGCCGGGAGCACTCGCATGCCTGGCTTAGGCTGTGGGAATGTTCAGCGGGCAACCGGGCGAAGGTTCTGGGGTGGCGGCTGGCACATGCCCGGCTGCCCTGTGGACTCTATCTGGCAGCTAAGCGGGGTCAACGGCATGGCACCAATCGGCACCTTTGCCAGCAGCCATGCTGCTCGCAGCTCGCAGCACGGTACCGGCCACGGGACAGCCTAACTCACATCTTCCTGCAGTGCCCGCAGTACTTGGAAGCAAGGCAGTGGCTGGGGCAGACGTGGGTGGCCATCACGGAAGGGGAGTCCCCACCTGTCGACAATGCGGCCCTCATGTTTGGAGATCAGCCAAACTCCTGGCAAGGGCACCCAGCAGCCAACCGTAGCCCAGGACTGGTCAAGCTATGGAACGCACTCCGGCTGACGTTCCTGCATGCCATCTGGTGTGCACACCAAGCGGCTGAGGAGGAGGCCAAAACGTCAGCAGCAGTGGTCAAACAGGTGGTGGATGACTTGCGGAGGCTCATGATGGCACAGTTCCGGGTGGCAGCACTGCCGGAGGCTATGCTTGACGCCCTGCCGATGCGCCTCATTACAGCGGAGTTGAAGCAAACGGCCATGGCGGAGTTTACAGCTGTGTGGGCGCACCGGGAGGTCCTATGCAAGGTGTACCGCCTTGAGGAAGGTGGAGCCAGGCTCCAGGTTCGGCTATCCAGAGAACATCCGGTCCCTGTACCAGGGGTAGCTGAACCAGAAGAGGAGTAGAGCCCCGGGGGGACGACCATGGCAAGGAACAACAGGCGGCATGCAGCAAACAGCAGACAGCAGGCACCCAGGAGCAAGGAGCAGGGAGCAGGGCGCAGGGAGCAGGGAGCAGGGAGCAGGGAGCTGGGCGCAGGGAGCAGGGAGCAGGGCGCAGGGAGCAGGGCGCAGGGAGCAGGGCGCAGGGAGTAGGGAGTAGAGAGCAGGAAGGAGATAGCAGTGAGTAGGGAACAGGGAGCCGGGAGTAGGGAACAGGGGGTGAGCTGGGGGACGGAGGAGAGAAGAGGTGGTAGAAGAGATCAGGGTGCTGGTAGTGTGGAGCAGAGAGCCAGGAGGTTTAGGCTTTGTTTGGTAGGTAGCAGTTCAGAGGTGGAAGCGTTTCCACTTCTGGTTTTTTGGGTCAGTAGAGGCAGAGCTGAGGGTTGCTCGGGTTCCCTGAACACGGGGGTACGAGGGGGTACCAGGGGTCCCTGAACACGGGGGTACGAGGGGGTATCAGGGGTCCCTGAACACGGGGGTACGAGGGGGTATCAGGGGTCCCTGAACTCGGGGGTACGCAGGGGTATCAGGGGTCCCGAAACTCGGGAATGTGTGGGGGTATCAGGGGCCCCAAAACTCGGGGGGTTGCATGGGTGTTTTTTCTGTTAACTGTTGTGTTTGTTGGTTTCTTCTGTTGGAGTGTTGTGTTTTGTTGTGGTTTTGTGGGTTTCCTTTCGTAGTCGTTCCTGTGGAGGGAGGCTGTTTGTTTGTTTTCAGCCTTCGGTGGTGGTGGTGTTGCCCCTCGCCTGCCCAGGTGGTCAGAGTGAGGTTTTGACCTCTCAGGCAGGTCACCCGTCCTTGTCCTTGTCCTGTCTGGTGTGTTGTCTGTTGCAGTTCCTTTCTCCTCTGTCAGGTGGGCTTGCAGGTGGTGTTTTCCAGGGGTGATTCCCTGGTATCCAGTGGGTGTTTTTTCCGCTGGTTTTCTTGGTGGTCTTCCTGTCCTTTCTCTGTAACAGTCCACATCGGCAAAAAAAAAAAAAAAAACTCACCACCCGATGCGAAGTTCGGGCCAACTCCCTGAGCTGTTCGGGAAGCGAGTTGGTCAGGCGGTGAGGGCATAGGGCCAACTCACCATCCGATGTGAAGTTCGGGCCAACTCATCAGCCCATAAGCTGTTCGGGCAGCGAGTTGGTCAGCCGTGAGGGCATAGGGCCAACTCACCACCCGATGCGAAGTTCGGGCCAACTCATCAGCCCCTGAACTGTTCGGGCAGCGAGCTGGTTAGGCGGTGAGGGCATAGGGCCAACTCACCACCCGATGCGAAGTTCGGGCCAACTCATCAGCCCCTGAGCAGCGAGTTGGTCAGGCGGTGAGGGCATAGGGCCAACTCACCATCCGATGTGAAGTTCGGGCCAACTCATCAGCCCATAAGCTGTTCGGGCAGCGAGTTGGTCAGCCGTGAGGGCATAGGGCCAACTCACCACCCGATGCGAAGTTCGGGCCAACTCATCAGCCCCTGAACTGTTCGGGCAGCGAGCTGGTTAGGCGGTGAGGGCATAGGGCCAACTCACCACCCGATGCGAAGTTCGGGCCAACTCATCAGCCCCTGAGCTGTTCGGGCAGCGAGTTGGTCAGGCGGTGAGGGTATAGGGCCAACTCACCACCCGATGCGAAGTTCGGGCCAACTCATCAGCCCCTGAGCTGGTAGGGCAGCGAGTTGGTCAGGCGGTGAGGGCATAGGGCCATCTCACCACCCGATGCGAAGTTCGGGCCAACTCATCAGCCCCTGAGCTGGTAGGGCAGCGAGTTGGTCAGGCGGTGAGGGCATAGGGCCAACTCACCATCCGATGTGAAGTTCGGGCCAACTCATCAGCCCATAAGCTGTTCGGGCAGCGAGTTGGTCAGCCGTGAGGGCATAGGGCCAACTCACCACCCGATGCGAAGTTCGGGCCAACTCATCAGCCCCTGAACTGTTCGGGCAGCGAGCTGGTTAGGCGGTGAGGGCATAGGGCCAACTCACCACCCGATGCGAAGTTCGGGCCAACTCATCAGCCCCTGAACTGTTCGGGCAGCGAGCTGGTTAGGCGGTGAGGGCATAGGGCCAACTCACCACCCGATGCGAAGTTCGGGCCAACTCATCAGCCCCTGAACTGTTCGGGCAGCGAGTTGGTCAGGCGGTGAGGTCATAGGGCCAACTCACCACCCGATGCGAAGTTCGGGCCAACTCATCAGCCCCTGAGCTGTTCGGGCAGCGAGCTGGTCAGGCGGTGAGGTCATAGGGCCAACTCACCACCCGATGCGAAGTCCGGGCCAACTTATCAGCCCCTGAGCTGTTCGGGCAGCGAGTTGGTCAGGCGGTGAGGTCATAGGGCCAACTCACCACCCGATGCGAAGTTCGGGCCAAGTCATCAGCCCCTGAACTGTTCGGGCAGCGAGTTGCAACTCATCAGCCCCTGAGCTGTTCGGGCAGCAAGATGGTCAGGCGGTGAGGGCATAGGGCCGCCGTGAGGGCATAGGGCCAACTCACCACCCGATGCGAAGTTCGGGCCAATTCCCTGAGCTGTTCGGGAAGCGAGTTGGTCAGGCGGTGAGGGCATAGGGCCAACTCACCATCCGATGCGAAGTTCGGGCCAACTCATCAGCCCCTGAGCTGGTAGGGCAGCGAGTTGGTCAGGCGGTGAGGGCATAGGGCCAACTCACCATCCGATGCGAAGTTCGGGCCAACTCATCAGCCCATAAGCTGTTCGGGCAGCGAGTTGGTCAGCCGTGAGGGCATAGGGAAAAAAAAAAAAAAAAAATAGGGCCAACTCACCACCCGATGCGAAGTTCGGGCCAACTCATCAGCCCCTGAACTGTTCGGGCAGCGAGCTGGTTAGGCGGTGAGGGCATAGGGCCAACTCACCACCCGATGCGAAGTTCGGGCCAACTCGGAAAAAAAAAATAGGGCCAACTCACCACCCGATGCGAAGTTCGGGCCAACTCATCAGCCCCTGAGCTGGTAGGGCAGCGAGTTGGTCAGGCGGTGAGGGCATAGGGCCAACTCACCATCCGATGTTTTTTTTTTTTCCGATGTGGACTGTTACAGAGGAAGGACAGGAAGACCACCAAGAAAACCAGCGGAAAAAACACCCACTGGATACCAGGGAAGCACCCCTGGAAAACACCACCTGCAAGCCCACCTGACAGAGGAGAAAGGAACTGCAACAGACAACACACCAGACAGGACAAGGACAAGGACGGGTGACCTGCCTGAGAGGTCAAAACCTCACTCTGACCACCTGGACAGGCGAGGGGCAACACCACCACCACCAAAGGCTGAAAACAACCAAACAGCCTCCCTCCACAGGAACGACTACGAAAGGAAACCCACAAAACCACAAAAAAACACAACACTCCAACAGAAGAAACCAACAAACAAAACAGTTAACAGAAAAAACACCCATGCAACCCCCCGAGTTTTGGGGCCCCTTATACCCCCGCACATTCCCGAGTTTCGGGACCCCTGATACCCCTGCGTACCCCCGAGTTCAGGGACCCCTGATACCCCCTCGTACCCCCGTGTTCAGGGACCCCTGATACCCCCTCGTACCCCCGTGTTCAGGGAACCCAAGCAACCCTCAGCTCTGCCTTTACTGACCCAAAAAAACCAGAAGTGGAAACGCTTCCACCTCTGAACTGCTACCTACCAAACAAAGCCTAAACCTCCTGGCTCTCTGCTCCACACTACCAGCACCCTGATCTCTTCTACCACCTCTTCTCTCCTCCGTCCCCCAGCTCACCCCCTGTTCCCTACTCCCGGCTCCCTGATCCCTACTCACTGCTACCTCCTTCCTGCTCTCTACTCCCTACTCCCTGCGCCCTGCTCCAAACTCCCTGCTCCCTGCTCCCTGCGCCCTGCTCCCTGCTCCCTGCGCCCAGCTCCCTGCTCCCTGCTCCCTGCTCCCTGCGCCCTGCTCCCTGCTCCTTGCTCCTGGGTGCCTGCTGTCTGCTGTTTGCTGCATGCCGCCTGCTGTTCCTTGCCATGGTCGTCCCCCCGGGGCTCTACTCCTCTTCTGGTTCAGCTACCCCTGGTACAGGGACCGGATGTTCTCTGGATAGCCGAACCTGGAGCCTGGCTCCACCTTCCTCAAGGCGGTACACCTTGCATAGGACCTCCCGGTGCGCCCACACAGCTGTAAACTCCGCCAGGGCCGTTTGCTTCAACTCCGCTGTAATGAGGCGCATCGGCATGTGAAGTTCGGGCCAACTCATCAGCCCATAAGCTGTTCGGGCAGCGAGTTGGTCAGCCGTGAGGGCATAGGGCCAACTCACCACCCGATGCGAAGTTCGGGCCAACTCATCAGCCCCTGAGCTGGTAGGGCAGCGAGTTGGTCAGCCGTGAGGGCATAGGGCCAACTCACCATCCGATGCGAAGTTCGGGCCAACTCATCAGCCCCTGAGCTGGTAGGGCAGCGAGTTGGTCAGCCGTGAGGGCATAGGGCCAACTCACCACCCGATGCGAAGTTCGGGCCCGATGCGAAGTTCGGGCCAACTCATCAGCCCCTGAGCTGGTAGGGCAGCGAGTTGGTCAGGCGGTGAGGGCATAGGGCCAACTCACCATCCGATGTGAAGTTCGGGCCAACTCATCAGCCCCTGAGCTGTTCGGGCAGCGAGTTGGTCAGCCGTGAGGGCATAGGGCCAACTCACCACCCGATGCGAAGTCCGGGCCAACTCATCAGCCCCTGAGCTGATCGGGCAGCGAGTTGGTCAGGCGGTGAGGTCATAGGGCCAACTCACCACCCGATGCGAAGTTCGGGCCAACTCATCAGCCCCTGAGCTGTTCGGGCAGCGAGCTGGTCAGGCGGTGAGGTCATAGGGCCAACTCACCACCCGATGCGAAGTCCGGGCCAACTTATCAGCCCCTGAGCTGTTCGGGCAGCGAGTTGGTCAGGCGGTGAGGTCATAGGGCCAACTCACCACCCGATGCGAAGTTCGGGCCAAGTCATCAGCCCCTGAACTGTTCGGGCAGCGAGTTGGTTAGGCGGTGAGGGCATAGGGCCAACTCACCACCCGATGCGAAGTTCGGGCCAACTCATCAGCCCCTGAGCTGTTCGGGCAGCAAGATGGTCAGGCGGTGAGGGCATAGGGCCGCCGTGAGGGCATAGGGCCAACTCACCACCCGATGCGAAGTTCGGGCCAACTCCCTGAGCTGTTCGGGAAGCGAGTTGGTCAGGCGGTGAGGGCATAGGGCCAACTCACCATCCGATGTGAAGTTCGGGCCAACTCATCAGCCCATAAGCTGTTCGGGCAGCGAGTTGGTCAGCCGTGAGGGCATAGGGCCAACTCACCACCCGATGCGAAGTTCGGGCCAACTCATCAGCCCCTGAACTGTTCGGGCAGCGAGCTGGTTAGGCGGTGAGGGCATAGGGCCAACTCACCACCCGATGCGAAGTTCGGGCCAACTCATCAGCCCCTGAGCAGCGAGTTGGTCAGGCGGTGAGGGCATAGGGCCAACTCACCATCCGATGTGAAGTTCGGGCCAACTCATCAGCCCATAAGCTGTTCGGGCAGCGAGTTGGTCAGCCGTGAGGGCATAGGGCCAACTCACCACCCGATGCGAAGTTCGGGCCAACTCATCAGCCCCTGAGCTGGTAGGGCAGCGAGTTGGTCAGCCGTGAGGGCATAGGGCCAACTCACCATCCGATGCGAAGTTCGGGCCAACTCATCAGCCCCTGAGCTGGTAGGGCAGCGAGTTGGTCAGCCGTGAGGGCATAGGGCCAACTCACCACCCGATGCGAAGTTCGGGCCCGATGCGAAGTTCGGGCCAACTCATCAGCCCCTGAGCTGGTAGGGCAGCGAGTTGGTCAGGCGGTGAGGGCATAGGGCCAACTCACCATCCGATGTGAAGTTCGGGCCAACTCATCAGCCCCTGAGCTGTTCGGGCAGCGAGTTGGTCAGCCGTGAGGGCATAGGGCCAACTCACCACCCGATGCGAAGTCCGGGCCAACTCATCAGCCCCTGAGCTGATCGGGCAGCGAGTTGGTCAGGCGGTGAGGTCATAGGGCCAACTCACCACCCGATGCGAAGTTCGGGCCAACTCATCAGCCCCTGAGCTGTTCGGGCAGCGAGCTGGTCAGGCGGTGAGGTCATAGGGCCAACTCACCACCCGATGCGAAGTCCGGGCCAACTTATCAGCCCCTGAGCTGTTCGGGCAGCGAGTTGGTCAGGCGGTGAGGTCATAGGGCCAACTCACCACCCGATGCGAAGTTCGGGCCAAGTCATCAGCCCCTGAACTGTTCGGGCAGCGAGTTGGTTAGGCGGTGAGGGCATAGGGCCAACTCACCACCCGATGCGAAGTTCGGGCCAACTCATCAGCCCCTGAGCTGTTCGGGCAGCAAGATGGTCAGGCGGTGAGGGCATAGGGCCGCCGTGAGGGCATAGGGCCAACTCACCACCCGATGCGAAGTTCGGGCCAACTCCCTGAGCTGTTCGGGAAGCGAGTTGGTCAGGCGGTGAGGGCATAGGGCCAACTCACCATCCGATGTGAAGTTCGGGCCAACTCATCAGCCCATAAGCTGTTCGGGCAGCGAGTTGGTCAGCCGTGAGGGCATAGGGCCAACTCACCACCCGATGCGAAGTTCGGGCCAACTCATCAGCCCCTGAACTGTTCGGGCAGCGAGCTGGTTAGGCGGTGAGGGCATAGGGCCAACTCACCACCCGATGCGAAGTTCGGGCCAACTCATCAGCCCCTGAGCAGCGAGTTGGTCAGGCGGTGAGGGCATAGGGCCAACTCACCATCCGATGTGAAGTTCGGGCCAACTCATCAGCCCATAAGCTGTTCGGGCAGCGAGTTGGTCAGCCGTGAGGGCATAGGGCCAACTCACCACCCGATGCGAAGTTCGGGCCAACTCATCAGCCCCTGAGCTGGTAGGGCAGCGAGTTGGTCAGCCGTGAGGGCATAGGGCCAACTCACCATCCGATGCGAAGTTCGGGCCAACTCATCAGCCCCTGAGCTGGTAGGGCAGCGAGTTGGTCAGCCGTGAGGGCATAGGGCCAACTCACCACCCGATGCGAAGTTCGGGCCCGATGCGAAGTTCGGGCCAACTCATCAGCCCCTGAGCTGGTAGGGCAGCGAGTTGGTCAGGCGGTGAGGGCATAGGGCCAACTCACCATCCGATGTGAAGTTCGGGCCAACTCATCAGCCCCTGAGCTGTTCGGGCAGCGAGTTGGTCAGCCGTGAGGGCATAGGGCCAACTCACCACCCGATGCGAAGTCCGGGCCAACTCATCAGCCCCTGAGCTGATCGGGCAGCGAGTTGGTCAGGCGGTGAGGTCATAGGGCCAACTCACCACCCGATGCGAAGTTCGGGCCAACTCATCAGCCCCTGAGCTGTTCGGGCAGCGAGCTGGTCAGGCGGTGAGGTCATAGGGCCAACTCACCACCCGATGCGAAGTCCGGGCCAACTTATCAGCCCCTGAGCTGTTCGGGCAGCGAGTTGGTCAGGCGGTGAGGTCATAGGGCCAACTCACCACCCGATGCGAAGTTCGGGCCAAGTCATCAGCCCCTGAACTGTTCGGGCAGCGAGTTGGTTAGGCGGTGAGGGCATAGGGCCAACTCACCACCCGATGCGAAGTTCGGGCCAACTCATCAGCCCCTGAGCTGTTCGGGCAGCAAGATGGTCAGGCGGTGAGGGCATAGGGCCGCCGTGAGGGCATAGGGCCAACTCACCACCCGATGCGAAGTTCGGGCCAACTCCCTGAGCTGTTCGGGAAGCGAGTTGGTCAGGCGGTGAGGGCATAGGGCCAACTCACCATCCGATGTGAAGTTCGGGCCAACTCATCAGCCCCTGAGCTGATCGGGCAGCGAGTTGGTCAGGCGGTGAGGTCATAGGGCCAACTCACCACCCGATGCGAAGTTCGGGCCAACTCATCAGCCCCTGAGCTGTTCGGGCAGCGAGCTGGTCAGGCGGTGAGGTCATAGGGCCAACTCACCACCCGATGCGAAGTCCGGGCCAACTCATCAGCCCCTGAGCTGATCGGGCAGCGAGTTGGTCAGGCGGTGAGGTCATAGGGCCAACTCACCACCCGATGCGAAGTTCGGGCCAACTCATCAGCCCCTGAGCTGTTCGGGCAGCGAGCTGGTCAGGCGGTGAGGTCATAGGGCCAACTCACCACCCGATGCGAAGTCCGGGCCAACTTATCAGCCCCTGAGCTGTTCGGGCAGCGAGTTGGTCAGGCGGTGAGGTCATAGGGCCAACTCACCACCCGATGCGAAGTTCGGGCCAAGTCATCAGCCCCTGAACTGTTCGGGCAGCGAGTTGGTTAGGCGGTGAGGGCATAGGGCCAACTCACCACCCGATGCGAAGTTCGGGCCAACTCATCAGCCCCTGAGCTGTTCGGGCAGCAAGATGGTCAGGCGGTGAGGGCATAGGGCCGCCGTGAGGGCATAGGGCCAACTCACCACCCGATGCGAAGTTCGGGCCAACTCCCTGAGCTGTTCGGGAAGCGAGTTGGTCAGGCGGTGAGGGCATAGGGCCAACTCACCATCCGATGTGAAGTTCGGGCCAACTCATCAGCCCATAAGCTGTTCGGGCAGCGAGTTGGTCAGCCGTGAGGGCATAGGGCCAACTCACCACCCGATGCGAAGTTCGGGCCAACTCATCAGCCCCTGAACTGTTCGGGCAGCGAGCTGGTTAGGCGGTGAGGGCATAGGGCCAACTCACCACCCGATGCGAAGTTCGGGCCAACTCATCAGCCCCTGAGCAGCGAGTTGGTCAGGCGGTGAGGGCATAGGGCCAACTCACCATCCGATGTGAAGTTCGGGCCAACTCATCAGCCCATAAGCTGTTCGGGCAGCGAGTTGGTCAGCCGTGAGGGCATAGGGCCAACTCACCACCCGATGCGAAGTTCGGGCCAACTCATCAGCCCCTGAGCTGGTAGGGCAGCGAGTTGGTCAGCCGTGAGGGCATAGGGCCAACTCACCATCCGATGCGAAGTTCGGGCCAACTCATCAGCCCCTGAGCTGGTAGGGCAGCGAGTTGGTCAGCCGTGAGGGCATAGGGCCAACTCACCACCCGATGCGAAGTTTGGGCCCGATGCGAAGTTCGGGCCAACTCATCAGCCCCTGAGCTGGTAGGGCAGCGAGTTGGTCAGGCGGTGAGGGCATAGGGCCAACTCACCATCCGATGTGAAGTTCGGGCCAACTCATCAGCCCCTGAGCTGTTCGGGCAGCGAGCTGGTCAGGCGGTGAGGTCATAGGGCCAACTCACCACCCGATGCGAAGTCCGGGCCAACTTATCAGCCCCTGAGCTGTTCGGGCAGCGAGTTGGTCAGGCGGTGAGGTCATAGGGCCAACTCACCACCCGATGCGAAGTTCGGGCCAAGTCATCAGCCCCTGAACTGTTCGGGCAGCGAGTTGGTTAGGCGGTGAGGGCATAGGGCCAACTCACCACCCGATGCGAAGTTCGGGCCAACTCATCAGCCCCTGAGCTGTTCGGGCAGCAAGATGGTCAGGCGGTGAGGGCATAGGGCCGCCGTGAGGGCATAGGGCCAACTCACCACCCGATGCGAAGTTCGGGCCAACTCCCTGAGCTGTTCGGGAAGCGAGTTGGTCAGGCGGTGAGGGCATAGGGCCAACTCACCATCCGATGTGAAGTTCGGGCCAACTCATCAGCCCATAAGCTGTTCGGGCAGCGAGTTGGTCAGCCGTGAGGGCATAGGGCCAACTCACCACCCGATGCGAAGTTCGGGCCAACTCATCAGCCCCTGAACTGTTCGGGCAGCGAGTTGGTTAGGCGGTGAGGGCATAGGGCCAACTCACCACCCGATGCGAAGTTCGGGCCAACTCATCAGCCCCTGAGCTGGTAGGGCAGCGAGTTGGTCAGGCGGTGAGGGCATAGGGCCATCTCACCATCCGATGCGAAGTTCGGGCCAACTCATCAGCCCCTGAGCTGATCGGGCAGCGAGTTGGTCAGGCGGTGAGGGCATAGGGCCAACTCACCATCCGATGTGAAGTTCGGGCCAACTCATCAGCCCATAAGCTGTTCGGGCAGCGAGTTGGTCAGCCGTGAGGGCATAGGGCCAACTCACCACCCGATGCGAAGTTCGGGCCAACTCATCAGCCCCTGAGCTGTTCGGGCAGCGAGTTGGTCAGGCGGTGAGGGTATAGGGCCAACTCACCACCTGATGCGAAGTTCGGGCCAACTCATCAGCCCCTGAGCTGGTAGGGCAGCGAGTTGGTCAGGCGGTGAGGTCATAGGGCCAACTCACCATCCGATGCGAAGTTCGGGCCAACTCATCAGCCCATGAGCTGTTCGGGCAGCGAGTTGGTCAGGCGGTGAGGTCATAGGGCCAACTCACCATCCAATGCGAAGTTCGGGCCAACTCATCACCCCCTGAGCTGATCGGGCAGCGACCTGGTCAGGCGGTGAGGGCATAGGGCCAATTCACCACCCGATGCGAAGTTCGGGCCAACTCATCAGCCCCTGAGCTGTTCGGGCAGCAAGATGGTCAGGCGGTGAGGGCATAGGGCCAACTCACCACCCGATGCGAAGTTCGGGCCAACTCATCACCCCCTGAGCTGATCGGGCAGCGACCTGGTC
Source organism: Astrephomene gubernaculifera (assembly GCA_021605115.1). Lineage (NCBI taxonomy): Eukaryota > Viridiplantae > Chlorophyta > Chlorophyceae > Chlamydomonadales > Astrephomenaceae > Astrephomene > Astrephomene gubernaculifera. The sequence goes on from BMAR01000013.1 coordinate 1,307,925, forward strand.
AGGCGGTGAGGGCATAGGGCCAACTCACCACCTGATGCGAAGTTCGGGCCAACTCATCAGCCCCTGAGCTGGTAGGGCAGCGAGTTGGTCAGGCGGTGAGGTCATAGGGCCAACTCACCATCCGATGCGAAGTTCGGGCCAACCCATCAGCCCCTGAGCTGTTCGGGCAGCAAGTTGGTTAGGCGGTGAGGGCATAGGGCCAACTCACCACCCGATGCGAAGTTCGGGCCAACTCATCAGCTCCTAAGCTGTTCGGGCAGCGAGTTGGTCAGGCGGTGAGGTCATAGGGCCAACTCACCATCCGATGCAAAGTTCGGGCCAACTCATCAGCCCCTGAGCTGATCGGGCAGCGAGTGAGGTCATAGGGCCAACTCACCACCCGATGCGAAGTTCGGGCCAACTCATCAGCCCCTGAGCTGTTCGGCAGGGCCAACTCACCACCCGATGCGAAGTTCGGGCCAACCCATCAGCCCCTGAGCTGTTCGGGCAGCAAGTTGGTTAGGCGGTGAGGGCATAGGGCCAACTCACCACCCGATGCGAAGTTCGGGCCAACTCATCAGCTCCTGAGCTGTTCGGGCAGCGAGTTGGTCAGGCGGTGAGGTCATAGGGCCAACTCACCATCCGATGCAAAGTTCGGGCCAACTCATCAGCCCCTGAGCTGATCGGGCAGCGAGTGAGGTCATAGGGCCAACTCACCACCCGATGCGAAGTTCGCGCCAACTCATCAGCCCCTGAGCTGTTCGGCAGGGCCAACTCACCACCCGATGCGAAGTTCGGGCCAACCCATCAGCCCCTGAGCTGTGCGGGCAGCAAGTTGGTCAGGCGGTGAGGTCATAGGGCCAACTCACCACCCGATGCGAAGTCCGGGCCAACTTATCAGCCCCTGAGCTGTTCGGGCAGCGAGTTGGTCAGGCGGTGAGGTCATAGGGCCAACTCACCACCCGATGAGAAGCTGTTCGGGCAGCGAGTTAGTTAGGCGGTGAGGGCATAGGGCCAGCTCACCATCCGATGCGAAGTTCGGGCCAACTTATCAGCCCCTGAGCTGTTCGGGCAGCGAGTTGGTCAGGCGGTGAGGGCATAGGGCCAACTCACCACCCGATGCGAAGTTCGGGCCCGATGCGAAGTTCGGGCCAACTCATCAGCCCCTGAGCTGGTAGGGCAGCGAGTTGGTCAGGCGGTGAGGTCATAGGGCCAACTCACCATCCGATGTGAAGTTCGGGCCAACTCATCAGCCCCTGAGCTGTTCGGGCAGCGAGCTGGTCAGGCGGTGAGGTCATAGGGCCAACTCACCACCCGATGCGAAGTCCGGGCCAACTTATCAGCCCCTGAGCTGTTCGGGCAGCGAGTTGGTCAGGCGGTGAGGTCATAGGGCCAACTCACCACCCGATGCGAAGTTCGGGCCAAGTCATCAGCCCCTGAACTGTTCGGGCAGCGAGTTGGTTAGGCGGTGAGGGCATAGGGCCAACTCACCACCCGATGCGAAGTTCGGGCCAAGTCATCAGCCCCTGAACTGTTCGGGCAGCGAGTTGGTTAGGCGGTGAGGGCATAGGGCCAACTCACCATCCGATGCGAAGTTCGGGCCAACTCATCAGCCCCTGAGCTGATCGGGCAGCGAGTTGGTCAGGCGGTGAGGTCATAGGGCCAACTCACCACCCGATGCGAAGTTCAGGCCAACTCATCAGCCCCTGAGCTGTTCGGGCAGCAAGCTGGTCAGGCGGTGAGGTCATAGGGCCAACTCACCATCCGATGTGAAGTTCGGGCCAACTCATCAGCCCCTGAGCTGTTCGGGCAGCGAGCTGGTCAGGCGGTGAGGTCATAGGGCCAACTCACCACCCGATGCGAAGTCCGGGCCAACTTATCAGCCCCTGAGCTGTTCGGGCAGCGAGTTGGTCAGGCGGTGAGGTCATAGGGCCAACTCACCACCCGATGCGAAGTTCGGGCCAAGTCATCAGCCCCTGAACTGTTCGGGCAGCGAGTTGGTTAGGCGGTGAGGGCATAGGGCCAACTCACCACCCGATGCGAAGTTCGGGCCAACTCATCAGCCCCTGAGCTGTTCGGGCAGCAAGATGGTCAGGCGGTGAGGGCATAGGGCCGCCGTGAGGGCATAGGGCCAACTCACCACCCGATGCGAAGTTCGGGCCAACTCCCTGAGCTGTTCGGGAAGCGAGTTGGTCAGGCGGTGAGGGCATAGGGCCAACTCACCATCCGATGTGAAGTTCGGGCCAACTCATCAGCCCATAAGCTGTTCGGGCAGCGAGTTGGTCAGCCGTGAGGGCATAGGGCCAACTCACCACCCGATGCGAAGTTCGGGCCAACTCATCAGCCCCTGAACTGTTCGGGCAGCGAGTTGGTTAGGCGGTGAGGGCATAGGGCCAACTCACCACCCGATGCGAAGTTCGGGCCAACTCATCAGCCCCTGAGCTGGTAGGGCAGCGAGTTGGTCAGGCGGTGAGGGCATAGGGCCATCTCACCATCCGATGCGAAGTTCGGGCCAACTCATCAGCCCCTGAGCTGATCGGGCAGCGAGTTGGTCAGGCGGTGAGGGCATAGGGCCAACTCACCATCCGATGTGAAGTTCGGGCCAACTCATCAGCCCATAAGCTGTTCGGGCAGCGAGTTGGTCAGCCGTGAGGGCATAGGGCCAACTCACCACCCGATGCGAAGTTCGGGCCAACTCATCAGCCCCTGAGCTGTTCGGGCAGCGAGTTGGTCAGGCGGTGAGGGTATAGGGCCAACTCACCACCTGATGCGAAGTTCGGGCCAACTCATCAGCCCCTGAGCTGGTAGGGCAGCGAGTTGGTCAGGCGGTGAGGTCATAGGGCCAACTCACCATCCGATGCGAAGTTCGGGCCAACTCATCAGCCCATGAGCTGTTCGGGCAGCGAGTTGGTCAGGCGGTGAGGTCATAGGGCCAACTCACCATCCAATGCGAAGTTCGGGCCAACTCATCACCCCCTGAGCTGATCGGGCAGCGACCTGGTCAGGCGGTGAGGGCATAGGGCCAATTCACCACCCGATGCGAAGTTCGGGCCAACTCATCAGCCCCTGAGCTGTTCGGGCAGCAAGATGGTCAGGCGGTGAGGGCATAGGGCCAACTCACCACCCGATGCGAAGTTCGGGCCAACTCATCACCCCCTGAGCTGATCGGGCAGCGACCTGGTCAGGCGGTGAGGGCATAGGGCCAACTCACCACCTGATGCGAAGTTCGGGCCAACTCATCAGCCCCTGAGCTGGTAGGGCAGCGAGTTGGTCAGGCGGTGAGGTCATAGGGCCAACTCACCATCCGATGCGAAGTTCGGGCCAACCCATCAGCCCCTGAGCTGTTCGGGCAGCAAGTTGGTTAGGCGGTGAGGGCATAGGGCCAACTCACCACCCGATGCGAAGTTCGGGCCAACTCATCAGCTCCTAAGCTGTTCGGGCAGCGAGTTGGTCAGGCGGTGAGGTCATAGGGCCAACTCACCATCCGATGCAAAGTTCGGGCCAACTCATCAGCCCCTGAGCTGATCGGGCAGCGAGTGAGGTCATAGGGCCAACTCACCACCCGATGCGAAGTTCGGGCCAACTCATCAGCCCCTGAGCTGTTCGGCAGGGCCAACTCACCACCCGATGCGAAGTTCGGGCCAACCCATCAGCCCCTGAGCTGTTCGGGCAGCAAGTTGGTTAGGCGGTGAGGGCATAGGGCCAACTCACCACCCGATGCGAAGTTCGGGCCAACTCATCAGCTCCTGAGCTGTTCGGGCAGCGAGTTGATCAGGCGGTGAGGTCATAGGGCCAACTCACCATCCGATGCGAAGTTCGGGCCAACTCATCAGCCCCTGAGCTGATCGGGCAGCGAGTTGGTCAGGCGGTGAGGTCATAGGGCCAACTCACCACCCGATGCGAAGTTCGGGCCAACTCATCAGCCCCTGAGCTGTTCGGGCAGCAAGCTGGTCAGGCGGTGAGGTCATAGGGCCAACTCACCACCCGATGCGAAGTCCGGGCCAACTTATCAGCCCCTGAGCTGTTCGGGCAGCGAGTTGGTCAGGCGGTGAGGTCATAGGGCCAACTCACCACCCGATGAGAAGCTGTTCGGGCAAAAAATATCTTATTCGCTCTTCATACTTACCAACGTTTCGGCCGCGACTTCGCGAACTTTAGTCCTTCGTGAGCAATGGACATTGATACAGCCTGACGACCAACTTTACCGTTTTTGACCGAATGCACTTTTTTCCAGCTCTACTAAATAACGCCTTTACGATGATATCTTTGTCGGGCGCGATTTCAGACTTTGGCTTCTCCGAAGTTATCCATTGACATCTTCACTTGGTCAGCACTGGCGCTAGCTCGCTGCGACATCGCATCTACCGGTCTACTGTCCATCTTCGGAGTGGTTTGGAGCTCTGGACTTCATCGGTCTGAGTGGGTTTCTTGGTCTTTTGGAGGTTGTTTCGGGCCAGGGTCTTTGGGCTGTTTGTCTTTGTTTGAGGCTTGGTTGGTTAGGTGTCTAGGGAGACTTTAGGTTTGCTTTTCAGTTGCGTCAGTTTGGGCTGAGGGCTGAGGCTTGTGTTGTCCCTGTTAGGCGGTTCCCTGCCTCCTCTGCTTGGCTCTTGGCTTGGCCTTGTTGTCCCTCCCTCCCTCGCCCCTGCCCCTTGCCCCCTGTCCTCCTTCAGGCCCTGCTCCCTTTCAGTTTCCCCCACAGCCCAGTAAAGCTCAGAAATGTCAGCAGCACAGCAGCCACAGGGCCCCTAGCAGCAGAGTTGGGGGACCCCTGCATTAGCTCACCCACCCTTAGCAGCAGAGTTGGGGGTGTTTGGTGACTATAGCAGCAGCAGCAGCAGCAGCGACAGCATTAACAGCATTAACAGCAGTAACAGTACTTTGTACCAATGGCACAATCAGATAGGACGGCCAGGGGGATTCCTCTTCCAGGTCCCCCTCACCGTTTCCCAGCCCACCCACACCTTACTCATCGAGAGCGGCGCCAAGCAGCCTCTCTTTCCCTTCGCGGGTCTGTGGGATGGCAGCTGTGCCCTCAGGTCCAACTTGCTGCCTTTCGGGTGGAGCAATGCGCTACTGGCAAAGCCCGCCCGCTAGACATCTGCCCTGCACCCGAGCAGCGGTTGGACGAGCCACGTCTCCTGGTGGGGGCAGCTCTTCGTCAGGCGGTACAGGATGGTCGCTTGCCACCAGCTTTGGGAGAGAACCTCAACTTTGTCCGGGGTGTGGCCGACATGGCAGTGCACCACCTGTGTGATCAGTACGGCACGACCAGGGAGGGGCGCCAGACCTTCATAGGCTACACCGTGGACCACTCCCAAGATCCCAAGAGCTTGGCGGTCACTCTCACCCAAGGGGCTACCCCAGACGCCCAGGCCGCGGCGGCTTCACTGCTCCTGCAGCAGCATGTCTCACTCCCCCTTCCCGAGATTTCGGGGGGCAGCCTCTCCATCCCCCTGGACAGGAATATGGTCCTTCTGCAGCCCTGTGATGTCAAGCTGGTTTTCACCGGCTTCCCAGGCTGTGTGGCTTATGAGGGGGTCGTCTCACAGATTTTGACGGCCGCTGGCATCCATGTCTCCACCTCGTACCATGACCACCATAGCGCCGTGGTCTCCGCAGAGATCCTGACCAAGATCACTGACAGCGCACAGCAGCAGCGCAACCGGCTGGGGGACAGCAGCCGTGTGGTGGCCTTTGTCAGGAGCCCCATGGGAGATCGCACCCTGGCCAGCCTCCCACGCAGCTTCCACTTTTCGGGCAAAACAGTGCGGATCAATGTGGTTTCTTTCTATGAGGAGGTGCCCGAGATCCTGGCGGCTGGGAACACAGCAGGAGGGAACCCCAGCCCCAGCTCAGCCACCCAGCCCTCTGAGGCTGAGCTACCCCCCCGCAGCACCACCCCGGCACCAGCCCCCAGCCCCCCTCCCCCTTCTCCACTTCCCATGGATGTGGATGGCCCGGCTGACACCTCGCCAGAGCCAGCACCCAGCCATCTGGCGGCGCCTTCCCCTGTCGGCGCCAGAGCAGTTGCACCTACCGGTCCCCTACAGGCGCCCGACTCCCCCCCTCCAGGGACGCCCTGCCATAGGCCTTCCTCGGTGGCGTCCTCAGCTGGCACGAGCACAGCTGCACACGCGGGTCCCCAGCAGGCGCCCGCCCCCGCACCTCCAGGACCGCCCAGCCATATGCCTTCCTCGGTGGCGTCCTCAGCTGGCACCAGCGCAGCTGCACACGCGGGTCCCCAGCAGGCGCCCGCCCCTGCACCTCCAGGACAGCCCAGCAATAGGCACCCCTTGGTGACCTCGCTAGCTGGACCCTGTGCAGCGGCACCCACCGGTCATCAGCAGGCATCCGCCCCTGCACCGCCGGGACAGCTCAGCCATAGGTCCTCCTCGGGGGCCTCCCCGCCAACCCACGGGATGGCGGTCACGCTCCCTTCCCGCTCACCCCGTGGAGCAGCGGATAAGGTAGCCTCCTGGCGCAGGTCGTTCGACCCATTGGAGCCCCCACGACCCCAGCAGCAGTTGCAACACCTTCTGGCCTCTACCAAGGCCGCTCACAAGGTCTCCCATTCACAGGAGCCCCGTGCTGGGATCGGTCACCCCTCTTGGCAGCTGGGGCCACCTCAGCAGCTCCCCGGGCCCCAGCCGGGTGGCCAGGAAAGGTTGGATGTAGGCACTCCCCAGCAGCACCAGGGGCCTCAGCCATCACACCTGCCCAACCCGCCGGCCCCCACCAGCTGCAGGATGCCAAACACAGGTCCTGGGGACTCCTCCACCCAACCCTCCTCGACCAAGCGGCGCAGCACGGTGGAGCCCCTCCCCAGCCCGGATCCCCTCCCAACAACCAAAAAGCCCCGATCGGAACCTTACAGTTTTGGGCGCTTCCAGCTGGATCGCCTCCATGAAATCATGCAGGCCGCCCGGGCAGGCCGTCGGGCTCGGAAGCCCAGCCCCAGCTCCTCCCTTTCAGCTGGCTTTCACGACGCCCTGGTGGACTACTTACACCCACAGCAGCTTCAAGTGGTTGTCAACGGCCAGCAGCTGGGTGGGGCCGCAGCCTGGACAGCGGCGCACCCCCTGGCAGAGCATGAGGCAACACGGGCCGCTGTGCTGCAGCTGTTTGCCTCCATGCACCCCTCCCTGCCCTCGGTCGAAAAAGTAGACCCTAGGCCCATGGTTGAGGCTTTCTGTCAGGCGCTCTTCCAGCAATTTGATCGGCACATTAACCCACCTCCCCGCCGCAGCCGTGGGTGCCCTGTGGGGGCCCCGGGCGGCGCGGTGCCATGACACGCACCCTACAGGGGCCGACCCTTACCCTCCTCACCGTTAACGTCAACGGTTTAGGGTCGGCTCAGAAGGCGGGGGCGCTGGCAACGTATCAGCAGCGGTTGCAGGCAAGGCCCGATGTTACTTTTGTCCAAGAAGTAAAGCAGGACAGCCACAAGGCCGTGGTAGCTCATCTTCAGGCAGGGTCAGGGCTGGGAACACCTTGGAGAGGGGAGCTGGCTTTCAGCCCGGGCACCCAACATAGCTGTGGCACAGCTATCATCGCCAGCACCGCGTCTCTACCGCCGGGATATCACCGTCAAGCCGCTGCCTATGACACACAGGGCAGGGTGGTATGCTGGGATTGGGACATTGATCACCACCGGTTACGGCTTCTGTCCATTTATGCGCCGGCTCAACCCACGGACAGACCAGCGTTTTTCCAAGACCTGGCGCCTTACCTGGACACGGACCGACGCCTGTTGATTGGGGGCGATTTTAACTGCGTCCTGGCTCCAGAGGATGAGGCAGCACCTTCACCTAGTCGGTCGGTGGGCGCCACTGCACTCGGACAGCTTATGCAGGAGCATCAGCTGCTTGACCCATGGTCGCAGCGTGGGGAGGGTACGGCAGGCTACACTCACCCGGCAAACAACAAACCAGCCTCAGCAGCGCGTCTGGATCGGTGGCTCATCAGTCGGGAGTGCCTGCCATGGGTGCGGGCAGTGACGAGGGTTGCTGGAGCACCAGGGGACCATCATGGGGTCCTGCTTCAGCTGGCTCTTCCCGGACTGCCCCCACTGGGCCGCCGGGGGTGGATGCTTCCAGTCTACCTTCTCTACCATCCTGCGCTCAAGGCCAACTTGGAGGGCGCGGTTGCCCAACACGTCCAGCAGCAGGCGGCCATGGCTCCAGGTGCTGACCCGCGGGACACCTGGGATGCAACGAAGGCCTTTATCCGCATGGCAGCCGATGGCCTCCACCGCTCCCATGTGCAGCACCGCAATGCACCACTGGTGGCCGCCAGGCAGGCCGCAACTGTGGCCCTTCGGCTGCAGGACCAAACCCCCAACTGCCCCTTGGCTAAGGCAGCGGCCCTAATGGCAACCACAGCTGTCAAGGAAGCCATGCTCGAGAGCAGCCAGGCACGTACGGCCGCCCAGGAAGCCCTTTACAACAACCAAGGAGAACGCGGCACACGGTGGTTCCATAACCTGGGCAGGGAGACCCGAGCGCCGACACGCATCACGGTGCTGGCAGCATCAGCCGACGAGGTCCCGGTGGCTCTCACAGGGTCCAGCGTCACTGCAACCATAACAGCAGCAGCCCACGCCATGTACAGCAGTGACAGCCCAACGGGCCTTTTCCGAGTGGGGGAGGTGGATGAGGAGGCACAGGAGGAGCTACTACAGCACCTACAGCGCAAGCTGCCTGACGACCTGCGAGACGCAGCTGATGGTGTGAGCCATGATGGAGAGCTGACAGAGTTGGAGTTGGCGGCGGCTCTGTCGCAGTGTGCCAGCGGTAAGGCCCCTGGTCTGGACGGCCTTCCTTATGAGCTGTACCGGGTGCTTTGGAGCATGCTGGGGCCTCTCCTTTTGGCAGCAGTCAACGCGGCTTTCAGGGACGGCCGCGGGGTGCCTTGTACAGATGCAGCAGCATTGGCAGCAGCTTTACCACACAGCTGGCGAGCGGGGGTTATTGCCCTCATCTACAAGGGTCGGGACCTACCCAGGCATTTGCTGCCCAGCTACCGCCCCATCACGCTGCTCAACTCAGACTACAAACTGGTTGGGAAGGCGCTCAGCAACAGGCTGCAAGCTCCACTGGATTACCTTATTGATGGCCTGCAGACCGCTTTCCTGGCAGGGCGGGACGTTCGGGACAACGTGCTCTATCACCAAGCTCTTTTGGAGTGGCTCCAACGATCGCAACAGGCGGGGGTGCTGCTAATGCTGGACATCGAAAAGGCCTATGACCGGGTTCACCGGCCCTGGCTGCTGAAAGTGGCCGAGGCCATGGGGTTCGGGCCCAACATGCTTGGATGGCTGCGTCTGATGACAGCAGAGGGCTCCGCCAGCATCATTGTCAATGGTATCCGGTCTGATCCCTTCCCGGTGCGCAACGGGCTACAGCAAGGCAGCCCCCTGTCCCCGGTGCTGTGGGCCATCCAACTGGAGCCCCTCACAGCCTACCTCCACCACCTGGTTCGCAGCAACATCCTCCGGACTCCACTGCTCCCTGATGGCACCCCAGCGCCAGCAGTGACTCACCATGCAGATGACACTAACCTGCTGGTATCCGACATTGATGCAGATGGGCCGGTGGCTAAGCAGGCAGTGGCGCTCTTCTGCAGGGCCAGCAACGCCAAAGAGAACGCCAGCAAAAGCAAGGGCCTCGTGCTGGGAACCCATTGCCCCATCTCCGGTACCCATGCGGCGACAGAGGCACATTTTGGGGAGCCTAGTGCTAGTCATCCGCCCCGACACCTGGGAGTCCCTCTGACCGACGACATCCCCACAGCAGCTAAGCTTTGCTACGATGGTAGGATAGGCAGGCTTAAGCAGGTGGCCAGCCGCTGGAGCCCGCATTCCCTCAGCATGGTTGGCAGGACTCACATCGCCAAGCAAGTCTTGGGCAACACGCTGGCGTATCACTTCTCCTTCATCTCCCCTCGGCCAGAGCAACTGCAGCGGGCCCAACGGACGGTGGATGGGTTTGTGGCCTGGTCGACACTCCCAGAAGATGCCAGTCTGGTATCTGGCGGTTACGCCACATTGCTGCCAAAGCAAGGGGTTGCCAGCCTTTCCAAGGACCAAGGAGGCATCGGGCACATTGACCTGCAGTCCTTTCTGGATGCCCTGCAAGCCAAGACCATTGTGCAGCTCGCTCAGCCCGGAAACCAACCCTGGAAGCAGCTGCACCGACACCTGCTGGCGGAGGCAGCACCTCCTGGCACCACGGGCTGGGGTTGGGTGTTTGGCACATGCCCAGTCCCGGCAGACCTGCCCCCTAGACTGCAGGACCTGGTCCAGGCCTACCGTAACACGTGCCCCAATCGGCTCAGCCTATCTGTGGAGGACGATGACGCCCGGGCCATCCTAGCAGAGCCCCTCTTTTACAATGCCGCCATTCTTGACCCGACCTCGTCAGAGCCATTCTCCTTCCCATCAGGGGCCGCAGCCGCTTTGCCCCTCACGCTGGGCGACCTACGGAGGGCAACCACTACCACCATGCAGCTGCCGTTGCTGTGCAAAATCAGGGCCGCCCTACCGCTGAGCTGGAAAGAGCTGCTGCCGCCCGACCCAGTGACGGCTCCCATCCCGCAGCTGCCAACATGGAGCTCCTCCCCGTGCGGAGGGTGGATCAGCGACCCAACCGGCAGCGTGTGGGCAGTCACTTCCACAGGACGACTGGTGCAGCCGCAGCCACAACTCCCAGTACCCCAGCCCAGCCCGGCATGGCATGCTGCATGTGTGCTGAAGTGCAGGAAGAAAAGGGCCCTTTGGACGCTGGAGGAGCGCGAGAACTACGCTGCGGCACCACCCCAGAACAAGGCTGCAGCTTGGCCAGTTGAACCACATGTGCTAGGCCCGTGGGCTACCCTTCAGTGCTACCCGGCAGGCCATGGTCATGGCAAGGTCTCACTCGTCCACTACGAGGTTAGCAATGCCCGCCACCGCCTCACTACCATCAAGGCAGAGAGGCAGATGGGGGAGGGCAGCGTCCCCCTCCGCCCAGCTGCTTGGCCCCTGGCAGGCAGCCCCACCAGCTCCCAAGGAGCAGGAGGCAGCACATCGGCACCACGCAGCACGTTGCAGCAGATGGAGACTCAATGGGAGCAGGAACGACCCCACAGTGGCTCGTCCCGCTTCACCCACTACTCACCACCCCCGCCGAGCTGGATGCAGCCCAACCTGGGTGATGCCAGGCACCAAGCAGCGCAGCAGCGGAGGCAGCGGAGGGAACAGCGTCAGGATGGACAGTCGCAGCACCAACTGTTGCCGCAGCAGCACAGCCAGGATATCCAGCAGACGGCCGGCGGAGGACAGTCAGCGGCAGAGGTGCAGGGGACAGGGGGGTCCCAGCCGCAGCAGCAATCTCAGCAGCAGGAACAGCAGCAGGGGCAGGAGCACCAGCAGCAGCGCTATACCGGCCGGGAGCACTCGCATGCCTGGCTTAGGCTGTGGGAATGTTCAGCGGGCAACCGGGCGAAGGTTCTGGGGTGGCGGCTGGCACATGCCCGGCTGCCCTGTGGACTCTATCTGGCAGCTAAGCGGAGACAACGGCATGGCACCAATCGGCACCTTTGCCAGCAGCCATGCTGCTCGCAGCTCGCAGCACGGTACCGGCCACGGGACAGCCTAACTCACATTTTCCTGCAGTGCCCGCAGTACTTGGAAGCAAGGCAGTGGCTGGGGCAGACGTGGGTGGCCATCACGGAAGGGGAGTCCCCACCTGTCGACAATGCGGCCCTCATGTTTGGAGATCAGCCAAACTCCTGGCAAGGGCACCCAGCAGCCAACCGTAGCCCAGGACTGGTCAAGCTATGGAACGCACTCCGGCTGACGTTCCTGCATGCCATCTGGTGTGCACACCAAGCGGCTGAGGAGGAGGCCAAAACGTCAGCAGCAGTGGTCAAACAGGTGGTGGATGACTTGCGGAGGCTCATGATGGCACAGTTCCGGGTGGCAGCACTGCCGGAGGCTATGCTTGACGCCCTGCCGATGCGCCTCATTACAGCGGAGTTGAAGCAAACGGCCATGGCGGAGTTTACAGCTGTGTGGGCGCACCGGGAGGTCCTATGCAAGGTGTACCGCCTTGAGGAAGGTGGAGCCAGGCTCCAGGTTCGGCTATCCAGAGAACATCCGGTCCCTGTACCAGGGGTAGCTGAACCAGAAGAGGAGTAGAGCCCCGGGGGGACGACCATGGCAAGGAACAGCAGGCGGCATGCAGCAAACAGCAGACAGCAGGCACCCAGGAGCAAGGAGCAGGGAGCAGGGCGCAGGGCGCAGGGAGCAGGGAGCAGGGAGCAGGGAGCTGGGCGCAGGGAGCAGGGAGCAGGGCGCAGGGAGCAGGGAGCAGGGAGTTTGGAGCAGGGCGCAGGGAGTAGGGAGTAGAGAGCAGGAAGGAGGTAGCAGTGAGTAGGGAACAGGGAGCCGGGAGTAGGGAACAGGGGGTGAGCTGGGGGACGGAGGAGAGAAGAGGTGGTAGAAGAGATCAGGGTGCTGGTAGTGTGGAGCAGAGAGCCAGGAGGTTTAGGCTTTGTTTGGTAGGTAGCAGTTCAGAGGTGGAAGCGTTTCCACTTCTGGTTTTTTGGGTCAGTAGAGGCAGAGCTGAGGGTTGCTCGGGTTCCCTGAACACGGGGGTACGAGGGGGTATCAGGGGTCCCTGAACACGGGGGTACGAGGGGGTATCAGGGGTCCCTGAACTCGGGGGTACGCAGGGGTATCAGGGGTCCCGAAACTCGGGAATGTGCGGGGGTATCAGGGGCCCCAAAATTCGGGGGGTTGCATGGGTGTTTTTTCTGTTACCTGTTTTGTTTGTTGGTTTCTTCTGTTGGAGTGTTGTGTTTTATTGTGGTTTTGTGGGTTTCCTTTCGTAGTCGTTCCTGTGGAGGGAGGCTGTTTGGTTGTTTTCAGCCTTTGGTGGTGGTGGTGTTGCCCCTCGCCTGTCCAGGTGGTCAGAGTGAGGTTTTGACCTCTCAGGCAGGTCACCCGTCCTTGTCCTTGTCCTGTCTGGTGTGTTGTCTGTTGCAGTTCCTTTCTCCTCTGTCAGGTGGGCTTGCAGGTGGTGTTTTCCAGGGGTGCTTCCCTGGTATCCAGTGGGTGTTTTTTTCCGCTGGTTTTCTTGGTGGTCTTCCTGTCCTTCCTCTGTAACAGTCCACATCGGAAAAAAAAAAAACCACCCGATGCGAAGTCCGGGCCAACTCATCAGCCCCTGAGCTGATCGGGCAGCGAGTTGGTCAGGCGGTGAGGTCATAGGGCCCCATCACCACCCGATGCGAAGTTCGGGCCAACTCATCAGCCCCTGAGCTGTTCGGGCAGCGAGCTGGTCAGGCGGTGAGGTCATAGGGCCAACTCACCACCCGATGCAAAGTCCGGGCCAACTTATCAGCCCCTGAGCTGTTCGGGCAGCGAGTTGGTCAGGCGGTGAGGTCATAGGGCCAACTCACCACCCGATGCGAAGTTCGGGCCAAGTCATCAGCCCCTGAACTGTTCGGGCAGCGAGTTGGTTAGGCGGTGAGGGCATAGGGCCAACTCACCACCCGATGCGAAGTTCGGGCCAACTCATCAGCCCCTGAGCTGTTCGGGCAGCGAGTTGGTTAGCCGTGAGGGCATAGGGCCAACTCACCACCCGATGCGAAGTCCGGGCCAACTTATCAGCCCCTGAGCTGTTCGGGCAGCGAGTTGGTCAGGCGGTGAGGGCATAGGGCCAACTCACCACCCGATGCGAAGTTCGGGCCAACTCCCTGAGCTGTTCGGGAAGCGAGTTGGTCAGGCGGTGAGGGCATAGGGCCAACTCACCATCCGATGTGAAGTTCGGGCCAACTCATCAGCCCATAAGCTGTTCGGGCAGCGACTTGGTCAGCCGTGAGGGCATAGGGCCAACTCACCACCCGATGCGAAGTCCGGGCCAACTTATCAGCCCCTGAGCTGGTAGGGCAGCGAGTTGGTCAGGCGGTGAGGTCATAGGGCCAAGTCACCATCCGATGCGAAGTTCGGGCCAACTCATCAGCCCCTGAGCTGTTCGGGCAGCGAGTTGGTCAGGCGGTGAGGGTATAGGGCCAACTCACCACCCGATGCGATGTTCGGGCCAACTCATCAGCCCCTGAGCTGGTAGGGCAGCGAGTTGGTCAGGCGGTGAGGTCATAGGGCCAACTCACCATCCGATGCGAAGTTCGGGCCAACTCATCAGCCCCTGAGCTGTTCGGGCAGCGAGTTGGTCAGCCGTGAGGGCATAGGGCTAACTTACCACCCGATGCAAAGTTCGGGCCAACTCATCAGCCCCTGAGCTGTTCGGGCAGCGAGCTGGTCAGGCGGTGAGGTCATAGGGCCAACTCACCACCCGATGCGAAGTCCGGGCCAACTTATCAGCCCCTGAGCTGTTCGGGCAGCGAGTTGGTCAGGCGGTGAGGTCATAGGGCCAACTCACCACCCGATGCGAAGTTCGGGCCAACTCATCAGCCCCTGAACTGTTCGGGCAGCGAGTTAGTTAGGCGGTGAGGGCATAGGGCCAACTCACCACCCGATGCGAAGTTCGGGCCAACTCATCAGCCCCTGAGCTGGTAGGGCAGCGAGTTGGTCAGGCGGTGAGGTCATAGGGCCAACTCACCACCCGATGCGAAGTTCGGGCCAACTCATCAGCCCCTGAGCTGTTCGGGCAGCGAGTTGGTCAGCCGTGAGGGCATAGGGCCAACTCACCACCCGATGCGAAGTTCGGGCCAACTCATCAGCCCCTGAGCTGGTAGGGCAGCGAGTTGGTCAGGCGGTGAGGTCATAGGGCCAACTCACCATCCGATGCGAAGTTCGGGCCTACAGGAACAGCCCAACGACACACCTCCCGCACGGCATGGACAGCCCCCGCACTGCATGAACAGCTCCCCCATGGCAGGGACAGCTCCGGCATGCCACAGATAGCCCCCGCATGGCACTGACAGTCCCCACCCTGCAGGAACAGCCCTCACACGGCACCGACGGCCCCCGCACGACACAAAAAGCCCCCGCATGGCACGGACAGCTGCCACACAGCACGGACAGCCCCCGCTTGGCGCGGACAGCCCCCTCACGGCAAGGACAGCCCCTGCACGGCACGGACAGGCCCCGCGTGGCATGAACAGTTCCCGCCCAGTCCCGACAGCCCCCACATGGCATGGAAGGCCCCCGCACGGCGTGGACAGTCCCGCACAGCACGAACAGCTCCCGCACGGCATGGACAGACCCCGCACGGCATGAAAGGCCCCCGCTTGGCGTGGACAGCCCCCGCACAGCACGGACAGACCCCGCACAGCACCGACAGCTCCCGCACCACACGGGCAGCCCCCGCCCGGCACAGAAAGCCCTCGCATGGCATTTTCCCGTTCCTCACTACTTCGTGACCCAACTCCTACTTAGCGACCCCAAAAATTATAAAGCTAAAAATATCTTATTCGCTCTTCCTACTTACCAACGTTTCGGCCGCGACTTCGCGAACTTTAGTCCTTCGTGAGCAATGGACATTGATACAGCCTGACGACCAACTATCCATGCCATGCGAGGGCTGTCCGTGCCGTTCAGGAGCTGTTCATGCCGTCCGGAGACTGTCCTTTTTTTTTCTGATGTGGACTGTTACAGGGGGCTGTCCTGCGCCAAGCGGGGGCTGTCCGTGCCATGCGGGGACTGTTCATGCCGCGTGAAGGCTGTCCGTGCCGGGCGGGGGCATTTCACGCCATGCGAGGGCTGTCCGTGCCATGCGGATTCGTGCCGTCCGGGGGCCGTCCATGCCATGCGAGGGCTTTCCGTGCCGGGCGGGGGCTGTTCGTGCGGTGCGGGAGCTGTCGGTTCTGTGCGGGGTCTGTCCGTGCCGTGCGGGGACTGTCCGCGCCGTGCGCAATCTGTCCATGCAGTGCGGGCGCTGTTCGTGCAGTGCGGGGGCTGTCCACGCCGTGCGGGGGCCTTCCATGCCGTGCGGGAGCTGTTCATGCCGTGCGGTGGCTGTCCTTGCCGTGCGGGGGCGTTTCATCCGCGCCTTGCGGGAGCTGTTTGTGCCCGTGCGAGGGCTGTTCATGCCGTGCTTGGGCTGTCCGTGCCGGGCGGGAGCTGTTCGTGCCGTCCGGGGACTGTCCGGTAGCAGGGCATGCCGGGGCTGTCCCTGCCATGGGGGAGCTGTTCATGCAGTGCGGGGGCTGTCCATGCCGTGCGGTAGCTGATCGTGCAGTGCTGGGTCTGTTCATGCCGTGCGGGGTCTGTCCATGCCGTGCGGGGGCCGTCGGGGCTGGGCGGGGGCTGTCCGTGCCGTGCAGGGGCTGTCCTTGCCATGAGGGGCCTGCCCGCAACATGCGGGGGCTGTTCGTGCCGTGTGGCAGCTGTCCGTGCCATGCGAGGGCTGTCCGTGCCGTGCGGGGGCTGTCCGTGCCGTGCGGGAGCTCATGCCGTGCTTGGGCTGTCCGTGCCGGGCAGGGGCATTTCATGCCATGCGAGGGCTGTCCGTGCCGTTCAGGAGCTGTTCATGCCGTCCGGGGACTGTCCATGCCACGCGAGGGCTTTCCGTGCCGGGCGGGGGCTGCCCGTGCGGTGCGGGAGCTATCGGTGCTGTGCGGGGCCTGTCCGCGCTGTGCGGGGACTGTCCACGCCGTTCGGGGGCCTTCCATGCCGTGCGGGGTCTGTCCATGCCGTGCAGGGGCAATCCTTGCCGTGAGGGGGCTGTCCGCGCCAAGCGGGGGCTGTCCGTGCCATGTGGGGACTGTTCATGCCGCGTGAAGGCTGCCCGTGCCGGGCGGGGGCTGTCCGAGCGAGGGCTGTCCGTGCTGTGCGGATTCGTGCCGTCCGGGGGCCGTCCATGCCATGCGAGGGCTTTCCGTGCCGGGCGGGGCCTGTCCGTGCGGTGCGGGAGCTGTCGGTGCTGTGCGGGGTCTGTCCGTGCCGTGCGGGGATTGTCCGCGCCGTGCGCAATCTGTCCATGCAGTGCGGGAGCTGTTCATGCCGTGCGGTGGCTGTCCTTGCCGTGCGGGGGCGTTTCATGCCATGTGGGGGCTGTCAGGGCTGGGCGGGAGCTGTCCGCGCCTTGCGGGGGCTGTCCGTGCCGTCTGGGGGCTATCCGTGCCGTGCGGTGGCCGTTGGGGCCGGGCGGGGGCTTTTCGTGCCATGCGGGGCTGTCCATTTCGTGCGGGAGCTGTCCGTGCCATGTGGGAGCTGTCCGTGCCATGCGGGAGCTGTCCGTGCCATGCGGGGGCTGTCCGTGCCGTGCAGGAGCTGTTTGTGCCCGTGCGAGGGCTGTTCATGCCGTGCTTGGGCTGTCCGTGCCGGGCGGGAGCTGTTCGTGCCGTCCGGGGACTGTCCATGCCATGCGAGGGCTTTCTGTGCCCGGCGGGGGCTGCCCGTGTGGTGCGGGAGCTGTCGGTGCTGTGCGGGGTCTGTCCGTGCTGTGCGTGGGCTGTCCACGCCAAGCGGGGGCCTTTCATGCCGTGCGGGGGCTATCTGTGGCATGCCGGGGCTGTCCCTGCCATGGGGGAGCTGTTCATGCAGTGCGGGGGCTGTCCGTGCCGTGCGGTAGCTGATCGTGCAGTGCTGGGGCTGTTCATGCCGTGCGGGGTCTGTCCATGCCGTGCGGGGGCCGTCGGGGCTGGGCGGGGGCTGTCCGTGCCGTGCAGGGGCTGTCCTTGCCATGAGGGGCCTGCCCGCAACATGTGGGAGCTGTTCGTGCCGTGTGGCAGCTGTCCGTGCCATGCGAGGGCTGTCCGTGCCGTGCGGGGGCTGTCCGTGCCGTGCGGGAGCTGTTTGTGCCCGTGCGGGGGCTGTTCATGCCGTGCTTGGGCTGTCCGTGCCGGGCGGGGGCATTTCATGCCATGCGAGGGCTGTCCGTGCCGTTCAGGAGCTGTTCATGCCGTCCGGGGACTGTCCATGCCACGCGAGGGCTTTCCGTGCCGGGCGGGGGCTGCCCGTGCGGTGCGGGAGCTATCGGTGCTGTGCGGGGCCTGTCCGCGCCGTGCGGGGACTGTCCACGCCGTTCGGGGGCCTTCCATGCCGTGCGGGGTCTGTCCATGCCGTGCAGGGGCAATCCTTGCCGTGAGGGGGCTGTCCGCGCCAAGCGGGGGCTGTCCGTGCCATGCGGGGACTGTTCATGCCGCGTGAAGGCTGTCCGTGCCGGGCGGGGGCTGTCCGTGCCGGGCGGGGGCATTTCACGCCAAGCGAGGGCTGTCCGTGCCGGGCGGGAGCTGTTCGTGCCGTCCGGGGACTGTCCATGCCATGCGAGGGCTTTCTGTGCCGGGCGGGGGCTGCCCGTGTGGTGCGGGAGCTGTCGGTGCTGTGCGGGGTCTGTCCGTGCTGTGCGGGGGCTGTCCGCGCCGTGCGCAATCTGTCCATGCAGTGCGGGCGCTGTCCGTGCCATGCGGGAGCTGTCCGTGCCATGCGGGGGCTGTCCGTGCCGTGCAGGAGCTGTTTGTGCCTGTGCGAGGGCTGTTCATGCCGTGCGGGGGCGTTTCATGCCATGTGGGGGCTGTCAGGGCTGGGCGGGAGCTGTCCGCGCCTTGTGGGGGCTGTCCGTGCCGTCCGGGGGCTATCCGTGCCGTGCTGTGGCCGTTGGGGCCGGGCGGGGGCTTTTCGTGCCATGCGGGGCTTTAAGGACAGGAAGACCAAAAAAAACCAGCGGAGAAAAAAACCACTGGATGCCAGGGAAGCACCCCTGGAAAACACCACCTGCAAGCCCACCTGACAGAGGAGAAAGGAACTGCAACAGACAAGGACGGGTGACCTGCCTAAGAGGTCAAAACCTCACTCTGACCACCTGGACAGGCGAGGGGCAACACCACCACCACCAAAGAAACACTCCAACAGAAAAGACCAACAAACAAAACAGTTAACAGAAAAAGAACAACACACATGCAACCCCCCGAGTTTTGGGGCCCCTGATACCCCCACGCATTCCCGAGTTTCGGGACCCCTGATACCCCTGATACCCCCTCGTACCCCAGTGTTCAGGGAACCCGAGCAACCCTCAGCTCTGCCTCTTCAGACCCATACCACCTCTGAACTGCTACCTACCAAACAACGCCTACTCCTCCTGGCTCTCTGGCTCACTGATACCTCCATCCTGCTCTCTACTCCTGCGTCCATTTCTGTCCATTTCGTGCGGGAGCTGTCCGTGCCATGTGGGAGCTGTCCGTGCCATGTGGGAGCTGTCCGTGCCATGTGGGAGCTGTCCGTGCCATGCGGGGGCTGTCCGTGCAGTGCAGGAGCTGTTTGTGCCCGTGCGAGGGCTGTTCATGCTGTGCTTGGGCTGTCCGTGCCGGGCGGGAGCTGTTCGTGCCGTCCGGGGACTGTCCATGCCATGCGAGGGCTTTCTGTGCCGGGCGGGGGCTGCCCGTGTGGTGCGGGAGCTGTCGGTGCTGTGCGGGGTCTGTCCGTGCTGTGCGGGGGCTGTCCACGCCAAGCGGGGGCCTTTCATGCCATGCGGGGTCTGTCCATGCCGTGCGGGAGCTGTTCGTGCTGTGCGGGACTGTCCACGCCGTGCGGGGGCCTTCCATGCTGTGCGGGAGCTGTTCATGCCGTGCGGTGGCTGTCCTTGCCGTGCGGGGGCGTTTCATGCCACGTGGGGGCTGTCAGGGCTGGGCGGGAGCTGTCCGCGCCTTGCGGGGGCTGTCCATGCCATGTGGGAGCTGTCCGTGCCATGCGGGAGCTGTCCGTGCCATGCGGGGGCTGTCCGTGCCATGCGGGGTTGCCCGTGCGTCTTTGAGGCAGGCTTAGGGTCTGGCGCTGCTGGGCGGCTGTCGGAGTGCCACGTTGCCCGTTGGTGCCCGTTGGTCAGCCTGATGTCTCTTGGCATGCCATGGTGGCTCGCTGCACTCTGTTTCATTTCGAATCCTGTAGTTGCTGGCCGCCGTATTTTTGGCCTGCCCTTGATTCCAGACGCTCCGCCAGGCCGCGGCTTGGAAGCAAGGGAACAGCCTTAGTGAACACCCCGGCAAATTTAACAAGTTTTCGCGTGAGATTTTTGGCATCTTTTTCGTGCAAAAGGTTTGGAATTTGAATGTGTATATGCAAGTCACAAAGACAACCTGCGATGTGGCTCCAAGTCAAGAACGATTGTTATGAGTAGAGAGGAGTTTCTAGCTGCAGCGTTCGTCACATAATCATTGCACAGGTGTTTGTTGTATTGTGATGTTAAAATAATGATGTGTATATGGGTGAGCAGTGATATTGGCCTGTGTCGTACAAAGTACAAAACAAGTTATGAAGTTGACGCTCTGTGTAAAGCAGCCGAGACTATTGCTTCTAGCGGACTGAAACTTACTGCCAAGCTATTGTATGACGAAGTGTGCTCCGACACGTGCTTGAAGGGCTTGACGTATAAACGTGTTCTCAGCTTTTTGCAATACAACAAAGCCGGGCAAAAGTATATCCGGCCTAGGCCCAACGCTACCACTCAGCCTTCGAAGAAGCGTTCAAAGTGGACTCCGGACGAGGAAGCAGCGTTTCAGGAAGCAGTGCTCACGCTACAATCCACCAACAGAAAAGTAACAGCGGGCGCTGTCGTAAAGGAGTTGAATGGAAGTGCTGCCACGTACCATCAAGTGCACTACCGACTTTGGCAGTTGGCGAAAACTCAGCGTCTTCTATGTTCATCAGAGGATAATTGAAACGTCAGCAACAATAGCGGTGTGGAGGATGGTGACATTGGTGGGTTATTGGTTGTTTGCCAATATTTGCTAGTTGTGGGGCATTGACAAAGGTTCTATAGCTCCTGCCTTCATTTGTGCGCACAAACATTGGATAAGCCTTAGTGCACACTTGCTGCTTGAGATACATAGATGACGGAGTTTTGGGTTCGCGCCATGCCCTTTCAGATGAAGACGAACCCGGCACCGAGAACGAGGCAGATGTGGATTCCGACGGCCTTGGGCTCCCGACCACCAGCATGCACTCGTGTGTCGAAGCTGCTGAGAAGGCGTGCAGAGAAGCGTTCTCCCAAACCTGCTCGTTCGCATGCTGCTGCTGTGAGCGACGTCTGTTCAAACATTCAGTGGTAGAGGTCACGGATACCATGTATGACACCCTCAGCAAAGTGTGGGCAACAAACCTTGCAGGATGGGTAGCCCGAACTGGCATAGGACATATATGCCATACATGCTTAAATAGCATCCGTAGTAGGGTCACCCGCGCGCCGCCCTCATGCAACCAGCCACACAACTATCACCCACCACCCCACACGTCCACTTGGGCAGGCCATGAGATTGCTTCGGTCTGGTTGGTGCTGGCATCATCGTTGGCAGCATCTATGCGTCGCATTTCGCTGGCACTGGTTGCCGGCCCCTGTTCCAGGTGCTGGGTAGGCATCGCCTGCATGTCAGATAATAGGGAGCTGGTTTTACAGCCTTTCTGAGTGGTTCCTCTGAACTTAGTCGCGTGTCCCTGTCTTTGTTGGTCACGGCTCCCTGCCTTGTGCACGGACGTGCCCCCTTGGGTATGGCGGTCGACGCCCTGTTAGAATGTATGTATGTCTGATGGTGTTCCGTGCTACTGTTCCCCAGGGTAGCCTACGCATTCTTTTAATGCACCGTCTGCTTCACAATCCTGATAACACTCTACACTGAGTAAAATTCCCGGAGCAATCCTACGGATTGCAAAGGGATTAGCGACGCCACCCCACCCCGCACTGAAGGCTTCCAAAATATGCCGTACAAAAGACACCCAAAAGCCTACGCAACATGTACAACAGCAGCAACAAGCACAAAAAAAATAACACAATAAGGAAGAAGCAACGCAAGAAGGGAACCGCATAATAGGAAAAAACATCTTCGCGTCCCAACATTGACACATAAGGACAAAGCGAAAACAACAGTAACAACCAATACCATGCCACCGGAACACACATAATTCAAGCAAGGCAGGAGGGCGTTGCGAACAGCAACGGGCCGCAGATTGCAATGGCCGACAGTTCCGATGACTATGACCCTGAAGAGGAGCGGCGGCGTAGAGCAATTGCAAGGGTGCGAGCATGGAGGGCATCTCGCACCGCCAAGCAGCGGGAAGCAATCCGGCAGCGCCATAACCAGAGGCAACGAGCAGCAAGGCAGGCGGAGGCCGTGCAACAAGCCGTCGAGGAGGCATGCGGGCTCCCACCGGTGGGCAGCATAGTGCGCCACAGAAACAACCAATACCATGCCACCAGAACACACATAAGTCAAGCAAGGCAGGAGGGCGTTGCGAACAGCAACGGGCCGCAGATTGCAATGGCCGACAGTCCCGATGACTATGGTAGAGCAACAGCAAGGGTGCGAGCATGGAGGGCAGCACGTAGCCCAAGGCGGCAAGCAGCAAGGGCAGCGGCTGAGGAAGCGGGGGCCGCATTCGGACTCCCAACATGGGGTGGGGCCAGAAACACCAGCAGAGCAGTCCCAATCTCCCAAACAACGCCAACAACAACAACGCCAACAACAAAACACATAGAACAAAAGAAGCAACAGGGAAACTACAAAACGTTAAGAAAACAGGTCCGCGACCACCAATCCACACGGGAAACGGGAACACAGAGAAATCAAAAACAAGCAAAAAAACAACAGCGGCATAAACACAAACCAAGCGTCGTCAACAGGAACGGACAGCAAACCAATGGCCAACAGTTCGGAAGACGAAGACTATGAATAGAGCAACAGCGAGGGTGCGAGCATGGAGGGCATCCCGTACCGTCGAGCAATGTGCAGCGATAAGGCAGCGTGAGAACGCAAGGCGACAAGCAGCAAGGGGGGCCCAACCCCAAGACCAAGCAGGTAGGGAAGGGCAAGACAACGCAGCTGCAGCCCTGCAGAAGCAGCAAGCGATTGCTCTACAACAACCCGAGTTTTGGGGCCCCTGATACCCCCACACATTCCCGAGTTTTGGGCACCCTTAGCGGTGCAGTTGGGGCAAACCCACACACCTTCGGGTATCTCCTTCAATGGCGGCTGGAGGCAATACTGTGGTCGTCGATTGGGAGGTGCCATGAGCTGTACCGGTGGAGAAAATCAAAACCTGTGGCTAGGGGCGGAGGACAACCAGAATTTGCTTTAAGTGTTGTGGGCTGTGGAGAGATCGCTCTGGCGTGTCCAGAGTATCTGTCGTACAAGTGCTTGTCTCGATAGGCGGCGCAGTGCCCCTTTTTTTTCCGATGTGGACTGGTACAGAGGAAGGACAGGAAGACCACCAAGAAAACCAGCGGAAAAAACACCCACTGGATAAACCACAAAACCACAACAAAACACAACACTCCAACAGAAGAAACCAACAAACAAAACAGTTAATAGAAAAAACACCCATGCAACCCCCCGAGTTTTGGGGCCCCTGATACCCCCACACATTCCCAAGTTTCGGGACCCCTGATACCCCTGCGTACCCCCGTGTTCAGGGACCCCTCCTGGCTCTCTGGCTCACTGATACATCCAACCTGCTCTCTACTCCCTACTCCCTGCTCCTTGTTCCAAACTCCCTGCTCCCTGCGCCCTGCTCCCTGCTTCCTGCTCCTGGCTCTCTGCTCTGTTCCCTACTCCCTCTCCCCCTGTTCCCTACTCACTGCAACCTCCTTCCTGCTCTCTACTCCCTACTCCCTGCGCCCTGTTCCAAACTCCCTGCTCCCTGCGCCCTGCTCCCTGCGCCCTGCTCCTGGCTCTCTGCTCTGTACCCTTCTCCCTTTCCCCCTGTTCCCTACTCACTGCTACCTCCTTCCTGCTCTCTACTCCCGACCCACTGCTCCCTGTTCCAAACTCCCTGCTCCCTGCGCCCTGCTCCCTGCTTCCTGCTCCTGGCTCTCTGCTCTGTTCCCTACTCCCTCTCCCCCTGTTCCCTACTCACTGCAACCTCCTTCCTGCTCTCTACTCCCTACTCCCTGCGCCCTGTTCCAAACTCCCTGCTCCCTGCGCCCTGCTCCCTGCGCCCTGCTCCCTGCTCCCTGCTCCCTGCTCCCTGCGCCCAGCTCCCTGCTCCCTGCTCCCTGCGCCCTGCTCCCTGCTCCTTGCTCCTGGTTGCCTGCTGTCTGCTGTTTGCTGCATGCCGCCTGCTGTTTTTTGCCATGGTCGTCCCCCCGGGGCTCTACTCCTCTTCTGGTTCAGCTACCCCTGGTACAGGGACAGGATGTTCTCTGGATAGCCGAACCTGGAGCCTGGCTCCACCTTCCTCAAGGCGGTACACCTTGCATAGGACCTCCCGGTGCGCCCACACAGCTGTAAACTCCGCCATGGCCGTTTGCTTCAACTCCGCTGTAATGAGGCGCATCGGCAGGGCGTCAAGCATAGCCTCCGGCAGTGCTGCCACCCGGAACTGTGCCATCATGAGCCTCCGCAAGTCATCCACCACCTGTTTGACCACTGCTGCTGACGTTTTGGCCTCCTCCTCAGCCGCTTGGTGTGCACACCAGATGGCATGCAGGAACGTCAGCCGGAGTGCGTTCCATAGCTTGACCAGTCCTGGGCTACGGTTGGCTGCTGGGTGCCCTTGCCAGGAGTTTGGCTGATCTCCAAACATGAGGGCCGCATTGTCGACAGGTGGGGACTCCCCTTCCGTGATGGCCACCCACGTCTGCCCCAGCCACTGCCTTGCTTCCAAGTACTGCGGGCACTGCAGGAAAATGTGAGTTAGGCTGTCCCGTGGCCGGTACCGTGCTGCGAGCTGCGAGCAGCATGGCTGCTGGCAAAGGTGCCGATTGGTGCCATGCCGTTGTCTCCGCTTAGCTGCCAGATAGAGTCCACAGGGCAGCCGGGCATGTGCCAGCCGCCACCCCAGAACCTTCGCCCGGTTGCCCGCTGAACATTCCCACAGCCTAAGCCAGGCATGCGAGTGCTCCCGGCCGGTATAGCGCTGCTGCTGGTGCTCCTGCCCCTGCTGCTGTTCCTGCTGCTGAGATTGCTGCTGCGGCTGGGACCCCCCTGTCCCCTGCACCTCTGTCGCTGACTGTCCTCCGCCGGCCATCTGCTGGATATCCTGGCTGTGCTGCTGCGGCAACAGTTGGTGCTGCGACTGTCCATCCTGACGCTGTTCCCTCCGCTGCCTCCGCTGCTGCGCTGCTTGGTGCCTGGCATCACCCAGGTTGGGCTGCATCCAGCTCGGCGGGGGTGGTGAGTAGTGGGTGAAGCGGGACGAGCCACTGTGGGGTCGTTCCTGCTCCCATTGAGTCTCCATCTGCTGCAACGTGCTGCGTGGTGCCGATGTGCTGCCTCCTGCTCCTTGCGAGCTTGTGGGGCTGCCTGCCAGGGGCCAAGCAGCTGGACGGAGGGGGACGCTGCCCTCCCCCATCTGCCTCTCTGCCTTGATGGTAGTGAGGCGGTGGCGGGCATTGCTAACCTCGTAGTGGACGAGGGAGACCTTGCCATGACCATGGCCTGCCGGGTAGCACTGAAGGGTAGCCCACGGGCCTAACACATGTGGTTCAACTGGCCAAGCTGCAGCCTTGTTCTGGGGTGGTGCCGCAGCGTAGTTCTCGCGCTCCTCCAGCGTCCAAAGGGCCCTTTTCTTCCTGCACTTCAGCACACATGCAGCATGCCATGCCGGGCTGGGCTGGGGTACTGGGAGTTGCGGCTGCAGCTGAACCAGGCGTCCTGTGGAAGTGACTGCCCACACGCTGCCGGTTGGGTCACTGATCCACCCTCCGCACGGGGAGGAGCTCCATGTTGGCAGCTGCGGGAGGGGAGCTGTCACTGGGTCGGGCGGCAGCAGCTCTTTCCAGCTCAGCGGTAGGGCGGCCCTGATTGCACCCAGCAACGGCAGCTGCATGGTGGTAGTGGTTGCCCTCCGTAGGTCGCCCAGCGTGAGGGGCAAAGCGGCTGCGGCCCCTGATGGGAAGGAGAATGGCTCTGACAAGGTCGGGTCAAGAATGGCAGCATTGTAAAAGAGGGGCTCTGCTAGGATGGCCCGGGCGTCATCGTCCTCCACAGATAGGCTGAGCCGATTGGGGCACGTGTTGCTGTAGGCCTGGACCAGGTCCTGCAGTCTAGGGGGCAGGTCTGCCGGGACTGGGCATGTGCCAAACACCCAACCCCAGCCCGTGGTGCCAGGGGGTGCTGCCTCCGCCAGCAGGTGTCGGTGCAGCTGCTTCCAGGGTTGGTTACCGGGCTGAGTGAGCTGCGCAATGGTCTTGGCTTGCAGGGCATCCAGAAAGGACTGCAGGTCAATGTGCCCGATGCCACCTTGGTCCTTGGAAAGGCTGGCAACCCCTTGCTTTGGCAGCAATGTGGCGTAACCGCCAGATACCAGACTGGCATCTTCTGGGAGTGTCGACCAGGCCACAAACCCATCCACCGTCCGTTGGGCCTGCTGCAGTTGCTCTGGCCGAGGGGAGATGAAGGAGAAGTGATACGCCAGCGTGTTGCCCAAGACTTGCTTGGCGATGTGAGTCCTGCCAACCATGCTGAGGGAATGCAGGCTCCAGTGGCTGGCCACCTGCTTAAGCCTGCCGATCCTACCATCGTAGCAAAGCTTAGCTGCTGTGGGGATGTCGTCGGTCAGAGGGACTCCCAGGTGTCGGGGCGGATGACTAGCACTAGGCTCCCCAAAATGTGCCTCTGTCACCGCATGGGTACCGGAGATGGGGCGATGGGTTCCCAGCACGAGGCCCTTGCTTTTGCTGGCGTTCTCTTTGGCGTTGCTGGCCCTGCAGAAGAGCGCCACTGCCTGCTTAGCCACCGGCCCATCTGCATCAATGTCGGATACCAGCAGGTTAGTGTCATCTGCATGGTGGGTCACTGCTGGCGCTGGGGTGCCATCAGGGAGCAGTGGGGTCCGGAGGATGTTGCTGCGAACCAGGTGGTGGAGGTAGGCTGTGAGGGGCTCCAGTTGGATGGCCCACAGCACCGGGGACAGGGGGCTGCCTTGCTGTAGCCCATTGCGCACCGGGAAGGGATCAGACCGGATACGTTGGAGCCACTCCAAAAGAGCTTGGTGATAGAGCACGTTGTCCTGAACGTCCCGCCCTGCCAGGAAAGCGGTCTTCAGGCCATCAATAAGGTAATCCAGTGGAGCTTGCAGCCTGTTGCTGATCGCCTTCCCAACCAGTTTGTAGTTGAGCAGCGTGATGGGACGGTAGCTGGGCAGCAGATGCCTGGGGAGGTCCCGACCCTTGTAGATGAGGGCAATAACCCCCGCTCGCCAGCTTTTTTTTTCCGATGTGGACTGTTACAGAGAAAGGACAGGAAGACCAGGGGGGGGGTAAGAACCGCAAAAATAGACCCCAACCCTCAAATTGAAGGCGCTTTGCGTCGGGACTCCAAATCTGCTTTCAGATTTCTGTTTGGAGTTGTACGAAAAAAGTTATGGGCTTGCAAAGTTGGTTGTACGGCAGGGGTGGGTGGGTGGGTTCAGGGCCCCAACGACTTTTTTACATGAACCTCCGGAAAATTTTTCCAGGCCTCATGTTAGGGTTTTGAAAGCTGTATTGCCATCCTTTCTTCGTTTCTTATACGTAGAATTGGTTCTATGAACAAAATGGTTACTTTTCGGCTTCCGATGTTCCAATGACACTTCCCCTCTGAACCATGGTAGCCGAACGGAACTGCCCAATCCCCAAACGTACAAGAAGCAACTTATGTAGAAAGCATATATTGCGAACGCGGCTAATCAGCCCTTTGTAAAGGCTTAGCATAGCAGCATGTCGCATGTCCCCCATGGATGTGGAACACGACTGAGGAGGCGGGATGGGAGTAGACAGACTAAGCTGCGAGGAAGCACTCACAGTGACCACGAATGGGGTGGGGATGCAGAGCACAGAAACAAGAAGGCGTGGCAATTGGTGCCAGGGGCTATGGTCGAGGGCCCAGGGGGAAGAAGAGGCAGGAGCAGGGACCTGGAACGTGGTGGCGGCGTTGTCTCGGTTGGTGAAAACAGAACTGGCGGTGGTATGGCGCAAATGGAAGGGCCGTGGTGCTTCCTAGGCGCCAAATACATAGCATTAGTCAAGCTGGGGCCAAGAACATGGTTACCTTAGCCGTCCATAGTGCAACGCTGGGACAGTAACTTCCCAGGGGGTTTGGGTTTTTTTGACTGCATTTAATAGAGCTTGCGCAGAGGAACCTAGACGCTTTTTTCCCGGGCGTTTTGGCATAGTTTACAGGTTGTACGACACGCTTGGCGGTGGGTGGGTGGCTCCGAGGCCTTCCCTTTGGAAATTTCGGGTTGGGGTTTATAAGAAAAATTTTTACCCCCCCCCTGGGAAGACCACCAAGAAAACCAGCGGAGAAAACCACTGGATACCAGGGAAGCACCCCTGGAAAACACCACCTGCAAGCCCACCTGACAGAGGAGAAAGGAACTGCAACAGACAACACACCAGACAGGACAAGGACAAGGACGGGTGACCTGCCTGAGAGGTCAAAAACCTCACTCTGACCACAACACTCCAAACAGAAAAAACCAACAAACAAACCAGTTAACAGAAAAAAACACATGCAACCCCCCGAGTGTTGGGGCCCCTGATACCCCCACACATTCCCAAGTTTCGGGACCCCTGATACCCCTGCGTACCCCCGAGTTCAGGGACCCCTGTTACCCCCTCGTACCCCTGTGTTCAGGGAACCCGAGCAACCCTCAGCTCTGCCTCTACTGACTGTGTGGTAAAGCTGCTGCCAATGCTGCTGCATCTGTACAAGGCACCCCGCGGCCGTCCCTGAAAGCTGCGTTGACCGCTGCCAGAAGGAGAGGCCCCAGCACGCTCCATAGCACCCGGTACAGCTCATAAGGAAGGCCGTCGAGACCAGGGGCCTTACCGCTGGCACACTGCGACAGGGCCGCCGCCAACTCCAACTCCGTCAGCTCTCCATCATGGCTCACACCATCAGCGGCATCTCGCAGGTCGTCAGGCAGCTTGCGCTGTAGGTGCTGTAGTAACTCCTCCTGTGCCTCCTCATCCACCTCCCCCACTCGGAAAAGGCCCGTTGGGCTGTCACTGCTGTACATGGCGTGGGCTGCTGCTGTTATGGTTGCAGTGACGCTGGATCCCGTGAGGGCCACCGGGACCTCGTCAGCTGAGGTTGCCAGCACCGTGATGCGTGTAGGCGCTCTGGTCTCTCTGCCCAGGTTATGGAACCACCGTGTGCCGCGTTCTCCTTGGTTGTTGTAAAGGGCTTCCTGGGCGGCCGTACGTGCCTGGCTGCTCTCGAGCATGGCTTCCTTGACAGCTGTGGTTGCCATTAGGGCCGCTGCCTTAGCC
Source organism: Astrephomene gubernaculifera (assembly GCA_021605115.1). Lineage (NCBI taxonomy): Eukaryota > Viridiplantae > Chlorophyta > Chlorophyceae > Chlamydomonadales > Astrephomenaceae > Astrephomene > Astrephomene gubernaculifera. Next base: position 1,337,033 of record BMAR01000013.1, read on the forward strand.
AAGGGGCAGTTGGGGGTTTGGTCCTGCAGCCGAAGGGCCACAGTTGCGGCCTGCCTGGCGGCCACCAGTGGTGCATTGCGGTGCTGCACATGGGAGCGGTGGAGGCCATCGGCTGCCATGCGGATAAAGGCCTTCGTTGCATCCCAGGTGTCCCGCGGGTCAGCACCTGGAGCCATGGCCGCCTGCTGCTGGACGTGTTGGGCAACCGCGCCCTCCAAGTTGGCCTTGAGCGCAGGATGGTAGAGAAGGTAGACTGGAAGCATCCACCCCCGGCGGCCCAGTGGGGGCAGTCCGGGAAGAGCCAGCTGAAGCAGGACCCCATGATGGTCCCCTGGTGCTCCAGCAACCCTCGTCACTGCCCGCACCCATGGCAGGCACTCCCGACTGATGAGCCACCGATCTCTCCCAAAGCTGGTGGCAAGAGACCATCCTGTACCGCCTGTCGAAGAGCTGCCCCCACCAGGAGACGTGGCTCATCCAACCGCTGCTCGGGTGCAGGGCAGATGTCTAGCGGACGGGCTTTGCCAGTAGCGCATTGCTCCACCCGAAAGGCAGCAAGTTGGACCTGAGGGCACTGCTGCCATCCCACAGACCCGCGAAGGGAAGCAGAGGCTGTTTGGCGCCGCTCTCGATGAGGGGGTGGGGGTGCGCCGGGAAGCGGTGAGGGGGACCTGGAAGAGGAATCCCCCTGGCCGGCCTATCTGATTGTGCCATTGGTACAAAGTACTGTTACTGCTGTTAATGCTGTTAATGCTGTTAATGCTGTCGCTGCTGCTGCTGCTGTTGCTGCTGCTATAGTCACCAAACACCCCCAACTCTGCTGCTAAGGGTGGGTGAGCTGATTCAGGGGTCCCCCAACTCTGCTGCTAGGGGCCCTGTGGCTGCTGTGCTGCTGACATTTCTGAGCTTTACTGGGCTGTGTGGGAAACTGAAAGGGAGCAGGGCCTGAGGGAGGGCAGGGGGCAAGGGGCAGGGGCGAGGGAGGGAGGGACAACAAGGCCAAGCCAAGAGCCAAGCAGAGGAGGCAGGGAACCGCCTAACAGGGACAACACAAGCCCCAGCCCTCAGCCCAAACTGACTCAACTGAAAGGCAAACCTAAAGTCCCCCTAGACACCTAACCAACCAAGCCTCAAAAAAGGACAAACAGCCCAAAGACCCTGGTCCGAAACAACCTCCAAAAGACCAAGGAAACCCACTCAGACCGATGAAGCCCAGAGCTCCAAACCACTCCGAAGATGGACAGCAGACCCGTACAGAAAGGGTCTTGTGCTAACTGCGCAACCACACGCGCTTGACGTCCTAATATCTATCTTTTACATATTTAAAGTTAGATGAAGCGCTTGGAAGGTTCATTTCCTTGTTTTCAGTTACTGTGTGCTCCACCGCGATGTTCCATGGTAATTGTCGATACGCGAACGGAGGCACGTAAAGTAAAGTGGATCATCGGTCTCACACCTTAGCATAGATGTAGACAAGTGCGGAATTAAGGCTCTGGGACGGCTACATCCCGTTTCGGTGACCTGTTTGGCGAAATCTTATGTCAAGGCGAGGATGTGGCTCCGGGTACATAACTACCTTTGGGCGGCTGTCTGCCGGCCTTAAAACACTAGTACAACTTAATACTAAAAGGTTATAAAGGCGCGAGCGCTATCTCTTAATAGAGAGTACAAACTTTGGGTGGACGGAATTACCCCCCTGACGGAATTAGGCCGGGTCACCTGTAGATGCGATGTCGCCACGAGCTAGCGCCAGTGCTGACCAAGTGAAAATGTCAATGGATAACTTCGGTGAAGTCAAAGTCTGAAATCGCTCCCGACAATGATATCATCATAAAGGCGTTATTTAGTGTAGCTGGAAAAAAGAACCATGAAGGGCTTCATGCGTTCCTGCAGCTAAGTCTCCCGGTAACTTGTCATACTCGAGGTGGGATCATACTTTAGGTGGAATCCCACTTATAGTGGGATTGCGCCAGATTGCGCTCAAATATGTTTGCGATTGATCAAATGCACAATCCCACTTATTGTGGGATTCCACATATGGTGGGATTCCACATATGCTGTTATTCCAGATATCGCTACACTGGCCCCAACTGCTGAACTTAATACTGTGTTACTCATAGAATACTGGGCACCGTTAGACCGAGTGTCGCAATGGCATCCTTTTCCGAGTTTTCCCGAAGGCAGGGAGCATGGCGAAAGTCGTTGGCAAAGCCGCCCTTCACATATATGCGTTTGCAAAAGTGCGCCGTTTTATCTAGCATAAACTGTGAAACAATTTGTCAAAAAGCCGCAGAAAGCGCTGGAGGTGCACAATGCTGGAGGCCATGCTGGTCAGTTTGACCAAACTGAATCCTCTCTCGCGAACGTTGCTCCCTTCAAACCGCCAGGACAGGACTGAACAAACTATCAAATATAGCCTGAATGCGCGACTTTTAAAGGGGAGTCTTGCCATGAGTAAATCACGGGCCCACGGGACAGCACAACGTTACAAAACCGCACTGGCCTTGAGGTACACACAGGATAGGCCCGTTCGGGTGTAAGACAAGTCAGAAAGCATGTAAGCAAGCGCGATGCTGAAGTGGTTGCGGCATGCACGCATTGTTTGGGCGGTATATGGCTTTAATCAGGGACATAAATAAATCAGGGTTTAGGGTGCGTATCTGACCGTGCGAGCGGCGCCTGAGCCCGCCGTCACACCCACAGACTCCTTAGACATGTAGTATCATATGGCCAAGCGTGGGCCTCGATTGGTTGCGCCGTGCGAGTGTGGTTGGGCTGAATGTGCCGCTCAGACTGAGTGCATGGTGAGGTGCCTAGTCAAACCCAAGGTTTCGGGGTCCTATCCGGCCGTATGAGCAGATCCCGACCCCGCCGTCACACCCATAGACTCCTTAGACATATAGTATCATGTGGCCAAGCGTGGGGCTCGTTTAGTTGCCGCATGCGCGTGTGGTTGGGCTGAATGTGCCGCTCAGACTGAGTGCATGGTGAGGTGCCTAGTCAAACCCAAGGTTTCGGGGTCCTATCCGGCCGTATGAGCAGATCCCGACCCCGCCGTCACACCCATAGACTCCTTAGACATATAGTATCATGTGGCCAAGCGTGGGGCTCGTTTAGTTGCCGCATGCGCGTGTGGTTGGGCTGAATGTGCCGCTCAGACTGAGTGCATGGTGAGGTGCCTAGTCAAACCCAAGGTTTCGGGGTCCTATCCGGCCGTATGAGCAGATCCCGACCTCGCCGTCACACCCATAGACTCCTTAGACATGTAGTATCATGTGGCCAAGCGTGGGCCTCGTTTAGTTGCCGCATGCGCGTGTGGTTGGGCTGAATGTGCCGCTCAGACTGAGTGCATGGTGAGGTGCCTAGTCAAACCCAAGGTTTCGGGGTCCTATCCGGCCGTATGAGCAGATCCCGACCTCGCCGTCACACCCATAGACTCCTTAGACATGTAGTATCATGTCGCCAAGCGTGGGCCTCGATTGGTTGCGCCATGCGAGTGTGGTTGGGCAGGATGTGCCGTTCATGCCGTGTGCAAGTCGTGTTCCTAGGACCAACCGTCCGACTGTCTTGCCGAAGTTGGAAGAAGAAACGCCTGCGGTGTTTATTGGTTGCTTTACGTATAGCGGTTTATTGGTTATCCGCTTGCTTTGCCAGTGTTTGCGATGCGCTTGCCCGTATCTCGCGATTTGGTCGTTAGTTCGTTGCCTTCCCTGGAGTCGTAGATCTTGGGCCGGCTTGTTTGCTCCCGAGAGCGCCTGGTTCGGCGCTTCTCGGGGCCTCACAGTGCTACACCGCACGGCAACATTTACAGTCCGTAATCGTTGTTAGAGTCCAACGAAAGCCTACTATACTGACCGTGCATAGCGCTACCACCGCTGCGTCGCAATAGCCGGCTTGGCCAGCCCTATCGCGTAGCACCTATCTAGCACACCAGCCTGCTATTTAGTAGCCGTATTAGCGCCGGCAATCGGAGCGTAGGGCCTCAGCCGCCTACTTACTTCGGGCCTCTGCGACGTCGTGGCGCGTCGCACCGCTTACAGTATCGCCTACATCATATAGGGGTTACCGGGCGGTGCCTTTGGCTACCACATCCCGGTGCGGAGTGTCCCTCAGCCACACTTCGCGTCAGCATAAGGCCTCATTCTCAGGCAGCTGACTAATCCCTGGTGCTCCTTGCCGGCACCACCCATTCAACAATTCAAGCATAGGATTGTTGTTTGGTCAACCCGCTCCTTTGCCCCGAGAAGCGCCTTCCAGCCAAGGCAGCATCAACCGTGACATCGCGCGAACTACCTCGCCGCGAGTTCAACGTCATGGCATCCCAAGCCGGTGCTCTTCCTGAAATTGAAGAAGATATTGAGGCGCTGCTCGGCCACGACGGTGCGGTCGCTCCGGACCCGACTCCGGCCGATGCAAGGGCTGTTCGTCGCGCTGGCTTCAACGTGGCGCGCAACCTTACCATGGGCGTGCGCCGCCTGGAGGATCTCGCCATGGGCGAGGGAGGAGACCAAGGGCTCGACTACGTGGACGGCGCCGCTGAGGAGCTCCCTCCACAACCTCAGACCGGGTTAGATGGGGAGGGGCAACAGGGGGGAATGGATGATGCGGACTCCTTTAGCTTTGGTCTTCCACCAGCCCAACAGCTAGGGGGGTCTGACGGGCCGCAGCCGCTTGCAGCGGGAGGGACTGATGGGCAGCCGTTAGAGGGGGGCGGGGAGCGCGAGCCCGCTGCCGATGAGAACCCGTCACCTTACGGTGTGCGATCACTGCTGCTCTGGGGGGGCCGCGGCCACGCCGCCGCGCCCGCCGCCCAACCACCGGCTGCACCGGCCCCTGCGCACGTCAGGGGCGCCGCCGCTGCCGCCGCTGCCCCTGCCGCAGCGGTCGCGCCCAGTGGCGGTGCTCTACCTGCAACGCCCCGCCCAGTGATGGGCGCCCTCTCGGTGTATCAAAACCCTGCCTTCCAGTCCCCTGCGCCCTCCCCCGCCGGCAGTTTCATCACGGCGCGCGGCATGGACTCGCTGCCAGCTACACCGCCGACGGCAAGGCCTGGATCCCCACCACCTCGCAGCCATGTTGTCCCCACCCGGTCCGGTGGCATAGCCCCTGCTGCGGTGAACGGTCTGCAGGGATTGTTGCGCGGCGACAGCAACGGCCGTGGCATGTACGGGATGTCGCAGCTCAGCCACACCGCAGCGCGCGCTGGTCGCCTGGGCCCTGCACAACGTATCCCCAGTTCAACCCCGCCGGTGGAGGAGGCGGCGGCGGCCCCCTATCAGCCGCAGCAGCACTTCACCGCGCCGCCGCCGCTGCCGCAGTCATCGCCGTTGCAGCAGCAGCCACCGCAGCCGAACCCCATGTCGTCGTTGCCTGGCCCGTCTGCCGTTGCTCAACAGCAGCCAGAGTTCGAGTTCGACCCTGCCGGTGGTGTCGATGATGCTGTTGCGACCTGGTTTGGCCTGGGCGACATGGTCGAGCCGCCCATACCGCTGCACGACCTCTGCCTGCTAGCTCGTCGCCTACAGACCGACGGCGCGTTCTTGCAGGCGCACGGCTGGCATGACGGCAAGCTGGTCTCCGCGGAGGCTCTGATCAGCGCCTTAGAGCTGCCGTTGGTCCCAAGGGCGTCCGTGCGCTACGGCCCCGACGACTACAGCACGCAGCAGCTGCTTTGGCACCTGCACGACCTCAACCAACGCAACCGGCAGCGCAGCTCGACAGCCTACGTCACGGCTGACGACCTCATTGCCGACCTGCTGCGGCGCCTCAAGGCCCAGGTCGGCGACGGCCCGCACTGGCTACAGTATGCACATGAGCTGAGGGAGTACCTGCGGGGCAACGGGCGGGGGTCGGTGGCGCCGCCGCCAAGACTGATCTCGTCGCTGGCGGGTGCTGGCACATCGGCGGCGGCCCCTCGGGGCACGCCGCCGGCCGCGGCGGCAGCCACAGGGCAGCCGCCGCTCGTGCCAGTCCCCGCTGGTGGTGGTCACGCGGTGCCGCCAGCAGCCCCCGCGCAAGGAGCCGTCCCCGCAGCCCCACCGCCGCCACCGCCGCCAGCCCCGCCTGCGCCCAACCCTGCAGCTCCCGCCCCCGCCACGGCAGCTGCAGCTGCAGGGGTTGACGATGAACCGCCGCCCTTGGGCGCTGCTTACGCATCCCACCTTAATGAAGTGGGCAGGCGCCAGCTGCAGCTTACCAAGTTCCGCGACCGCTTCGATGGCAAGGCGAGCGACTACACCAAATATGAGTCGGCGGCGAGGGGCTGGGTGCAGACTGCCCTGGTCAATGCAGTACCGGGCTTGCCATGGCCAGACTTCCGTCAACTGGGCAACCTCATGGCCAACCACACGTTCGTCAACTGCTCGGACCCCAGCATCTGGTACGAACAAAGCTTCCTGGATCTGGAGCGCGACCACTACAACGCCTACAGGCAGCGCGGCGGTGTTAAGGAGCAGTACCGCGGGCAGCGGATTGGCGACTTGGGGGACTTCACCGAATACATCCTGCAGGCCCTGAAGCGGCGGTGTGGTGGCAATCGTGGTGATGCGGAGGACTGGTTCAAGGGCTTCGCGTGGCCGCCCGACCCCAGCAAGCCGGGCTTCGGCCAGACCCCGGCCAAGGTCTATGCTGAGTACGTGCACGGCTGCAGCAACCTCCCGCAGTTGGAATACCCGCAGGCTCGTCAAGTGCGCAAGCTGCTGGAGGCCAGCCGCAACCTGCGTGGCTATGACTTCATCCGCACCCGGTACGAGGCGCTGAGTGAGCTGCAGCAGCAGGGCTTGACGCTGGAAAGGCTGCGCGACTGGCTGTCTGACATGGAGTCAGCACGCTCCTCCGAGGGGGGCCTGCAGTTCAGAGCGCCTGCTGCCACCACGGCCACCAGTACACGCCGTGCTGCTGCAGCGTTCCACGCCGCTGCTGCGCCCAGCCCGCCCGATACCAGAGCCGCCTCGGACCGCTTCACGCTGCAGATGGCGCAGGACCTCGACGCCGCGCTGGAAACCACTTGCCCTGACGCCGGCATTTGGTTCACCAACCACCTCCGCGGTCCTTGCCCGATCCACGCCTGGTACACGGCCACTCCGCACCTGCTGTGTGACTGCCGCGTCGCCAAGGATTGCTGGAAGTCGAGGGACGCAGCAGGCGCGCTGCGCCGGGGCGATGAAGGCATCCTGCGTGCAGAAGCGGAGCAAGTCCTGCCAACTCAGTTGCGTGCTGACCTGCCATTTGCTAGGCGCCGCCGGCCAGCCTATCAGCCCCCGCCGCCCGATAGGCCGCCTCCACAGCAGCAGCGCGCGCCGCAGCCCTCGCGCCAGTCAGCAGGAGCCAATCTGCAGCACCCCTTGGCCACCAGGGCAGCATCGAACCAGTCACGCTCGCGGGTGGTCCCAGCGCACCACGCCGCTGCCGGCAGCTATGCGGCGCAAGTGCAGGAGCCGCCCCCCTGGCAGGACTTGATCGACGGCCAGCAACTCCTGTACTACCATATCGGCGAGCAGCATCAGCAGATGCAGGCCATGTCCGCCGCCCTCCTGCGTATCCACCCGCATGCCCAGCTGCCCTACCTTCGGCACCTGCGACCGCCGGAGCCGGTGGCGTCCCACCTGCCCCACCCGTCGGCCCAGCACGTGACACCAGTGGCAGCCACGGCACCCGCCATAGCGCCGGCGCCCGCGCACGCCGCCATGCCGCCCGGCGCCATGTACGAGCCTGCTGGACCGCACAGCGTCATGCATGTCGGCATGCACGGCGCGCCGCCGTCAGCCAGCCAGCCGCCTGGCGCCGTGGCCCCGCCTACGGCTGGCTACACGCCGGGCATGTCGGCATACTACGCCACCATCAGCAGCATCCCGCCAGCTGACGCCCCTGCGGTGGCGTACGCAGCGGCCCCAGCGCTGCCGGCCCTGGCGCAGGTGGCCACCAACGGACCCCTTGGGTTCGAGCAGCGTGCGCCCGCAGAAATCCTGCCACACTTGCGCTCCCAGCCGGCCAAGTTCGCAGGTGATCCGCATGCAGTGACCAGCACCTCCGCAGCGTCGCCTACGCTGTCCTCGCTCCTGCAGCAGCTCCTGGCGGGCCTGTCTCAGGCAAGCGGCGCCGCGGGTTCACTGCAGCGGCTTTGTGGCACCGGATCCTCGTCATCCGCTGCCCCCATCCCGGCAGCGGTCGCCGCTGCAGCCGCCGCGGCCGCCAACACCAGCATCCTGCGCTCGGGATCCCTGCCATATCTCCAGCAAGCCCGCCGCACCACCGGCCTGCTGGTCAGCAGTGCAGCTCGGCCCATGGGTACTGGTGGACTCGGGCAGCGCAGTGCACATCATGGCGCAACGGGTTGCCAGCAGCCTGGATCTGGACGTCATCCCCTTCCCGTCGCTGTCCATCGCCACGGCGGCGGGACGCAGCAGCGTCTTGGGCGTCACGGAGGTCACCTTCAGCTTCGCCAGCGGCACGCCCGACGCCATCACCCACCGCACGTCAGCCCTGGTCGTGGAGGACACTGGTGCAGAGGCGTTTGACCTGATCCTGGGCACCGAGGTCCTGTGGCACAACTTCGGCTGCGACATCCTGCTGGGTGGCCCCACGCCGCTGCTCCGGCTGCGCCGAGGCTACGTGCACCCGCAGCCCTGCGCCCACCTCCCCACCACCTCCCTGCCCATTGCCATGCCTGATCCACTGCCAGCTGCCAACGCCACCGCCCTTGACGTCGGTGGCGCCTCGCTGCTGCAGTCCCAGCCGCTGGAGCAGCCGCTAGCAGCGCTACCAGCCACCGCCGGCCTGCCTCGTGCCGCCGACGGCCAGCCATGACGCAGCCGCCGTCCGCAGCGGAACGGCAGGGTTCCGCTGCCGGGTCCTCGCCGCCGTGCCGCGGCGACACAAGTCCGGGCAGTTGTGCTCCGGATGGGCGTCGGTTGCCTCCGCAGGAAGCGGAATTCGAGCGGCTGCCGCAGGGCATGCTGTTGACAAAGCGTTCAGACCTGTCAGCAGTACAGCGGGAACAGCTGGTGCAGCTGTTGCGGGAGCATGACGACCTCTTCGCCCGCAGCCTGACGGACTTAGGCGAGTACAGGGGTGACGTAGGGCCTTTCCGCATTGACCTGATCCACGACCGGCCTATTTGGCAGCGACCATGGAACCACTCCGCTGCCGAGTACGAAGTTATGGATCAGAAGTGCGGGGAACTAGCCGGGGCCAACATCATCGAAACCAGCCGCAGCTCCAAGTATGCCATGAACTCGGTGATGCCGGTTAAGAAGGATGCTAACGGGCAGTTCACGGAGACGCGTTTCTGCCAGGACGCGCGCCGTACCAACGCTGCCACCATGCCTGATCCGTACAGCCCGCCCCTGCCGGAGGAGCTGTTTCAACGCATAGGGTCTGCCCGTTGGCTAACTAAAGCAGATTGCCGCGCCGCATTTCTGCAAATCCCCATCCTGCCGGAGCACCGTGAGCGCACCTCCTTCTGGTGGCGCCGGGACCTGATGCAGTACCGGCGGATGGTGTACGGCCTGCGCAATGCCACTGCGCACTTCCAGCGGGTTATGGATTTCCACATACGGCAGCACGGGCTGCAGGACTTCGTCTGCGCCTATGTGGACGACCTGCTGATCTTCTCCAACACCTTTGAGGAGCACTGCGAACACCTGCGCCGTGTTTTCGCCATGCTGCGGGCCATCAACATCCGTCTGCACCCGGAGAAGACGATGGTGGCCAGCGACTGTGTGGAGTTCCTGGGGTTTATGGTCTCGGCTGACGGCATGGGCCCTACCCGCGCCAAGGTAGCCGCCTTCCTGGCGCTCACCTCGCCCACGTCAGCCACCGCTCTCAAGACCATCCTGGGCATGTACGGCTACTACTGCGACCTAGTCCACCATTACGCCGACATCGTCGCCGGCATCACGCCGCTGACCTCCAAGAACGTTGTCTGGCGCAGCGACACTTGGCGTCCTGAGCATCAGGCGGTGCTGGACGAGCTCAAGCGCATCTACTCTGAGGAGGGGCTGGTGCTGCGGCGTGTGCACCCCGACCGGCCCTTGATCCTGCATACGGACTTCTCAGGTGTGGGAATTAGCGGCGTGCTGGGTCAGCTGGACGATCAGTCGCGGGAGTACATGTGCGCCTGCATATCGCGGTCGCTGAACGTGCATGAGCGCAAGTACACCAGCTACAAGGGCGAGCTGCTGGCAGTGGTCTGGGCCGTCAAGCTGCTGCACAGCTACCTCAGCAGCCGGCCGTTCACGGTCGTTACCGATCACGCCCCGCTGCTGTGGCTGATGACGACCTCGGAGGGCCTCACCCCGCAGTACGCTCGCTGGGCGCTGACGCTGCAGGCCTACGACTTTGACGTCGTGCACCGCCCAGGCCACCTCCACCAGAACGCGGATGCCCTCAGCCGCAGCCCGCTCCCGTCTGCCCATGACGGTTCTGGTGCCCGTCTTGACGAGGAGGATGACCCCGTTCGCCCACCGCCGGCGCTCGTGGCTTATCCTGGGGTGGAGTGGCCGTCGTTCGCCTTCCGCCGCCGCCTGCCCACGGCCGCGGCGGTACTGGCGGCCCGTTTCGCGCTGTCCCCGTCCACAGCGTCGCCAGCCAGTGTCATCTCCTACGCCGCCAGCTTGGCGCCCGTGGCGCTGCTGCCAGCATACACGGTCGTTGCGGCAATCCCCGAGCGCATCCGCTGCTTGTCGCTGCATGCAGTGGAGGCGTCGAGCGCCACCAGCAGCCTGGTCGTGTCAGCTGGAGAACTTGCAGATCCCGTGCCTGATCCGGTGCCCCCTGCCATGCGCCGCGCGACCATGCAGGTGCGGCTCGAGCGCCCTGCGCTGCGCGCCATTGTGCCGGTCAGCGCCCTGCCGCTGCGCCTGCGGGTGCCCGACCAGGCGGTGGTCGGCATCAACACGGCGCTGGTGCAGCACGGCCTGTTCCCCGTGGCGCTGGGAGGTGACGGTGTGGCGGTAATGGAGCTGCCGGGCGGCCTCTGCTCGGGCCTGCTGGCGTGCCTGCAACTGGGCCTGCGAGTGCGCCGCTATATTCCCCTTAGCGGCGACCCCACCTCGCAGGCAGCTGCTGCGGCGCTGCAGCCGTATGTGGTGCGGCAGTATGGCGGCTTGCTGGCGGCTGGTGCTTGGGACGAGGGGTTGCGCGCGCCGGCATGCTCAGCGACGGAGCTGGTGCAGTGGGCCGTGTCGGACGCTGGGGCAGAGGCGCTGGGTCTCCTTACCCAAGGTCAGTGGCTGGTCATGGGCAGTTGGGCGGGCGACGTGGGCTGGTCAGCGCAGTTGTACGTGAGCTTGCTGGGTGCGGTGCAGAGCAGCATGCGGGCGGCAGGGGTCCCGCCGCCGGCCTTCCTGTTGGAGGGTCCCCCGTGCACGCTAGAAGCCGCAGAAGCCGCTGGCCTGCCGCTGGGCTACCCTGCCACTGTTGACGCCGTGCAAACTGGCGCTGTCTTGCACCGTCTCAGCAGCATCTACACCAACCTGGCCAACCCAGCTCACCTGGCTTACTGCCTCCGCCGGCTCCCACCGCCGGCGGACGCAACGCTAGCATCTCGCCTCCCTGACGGCTGGTTCCCAGCCCCAGCCACGCAGCCACTGCCTTCGCCGTACGCGCCGCTAGAGGTCCCGGGCGTCCCATGGGTCGCGCTGCCGCCACTAGCGCTGATCGGCACGCCGCCGCTACTGCAAGGGGCCAACCGCGTTCCTGCAGTGCCCGATGCCGCCTTGGTCGCCGCGCTTGCAGGCTTTCCGCCGCTGCCCCAGCATCCCAGTCTGCCAGCCCTGCTGCCGCGTCAGCCACCGCCGCCGGTCCTCACGGCGGCGCTAGCCAGTTGCCTTGCGCTTCATCGCGCCTTCGTCACACCTCATGACCTGCAACCGCTGCAGCCTCGGCACGTAGCCGAACCGGCGCGTCCGCTGGGGGGGGGTGTCAAGTGACGTCGACGCCTTGGAGGCCAGCTTCAGCGTGGACACGCAACTCGGCTCAGGTTTGGCGGCGGCCGCAGCACTGGAGGCAGCTGCGGCTGCGCACGATGCAGCGTGGCTGACGGTACTGGCGTGCGACGTCTTGGTACAGCGGACGCTTGGCTCGGCGGTCGTGGAAGCCACCGCCGTGCTTGCAGCGGCAGCCGAGGTGCAGGAGGAGACAGCAGCAGCGGGCAGCGATCCTGACGTGTGGGGTGATGCGGAGGCCATGGCAGTCATTCGTGCGCCGCTCTCAGGCCGTGTGCCGCCTGGGGAGGCAGCCGGAGCACCTTCCGCCAGGGTGTTGCGTCGCGCGTCGCACTACCGCTGGACTGGCTCGCAGCTGCTGCGCATGATGGCGGATGGCTCCACGCGCGTCTGCCCGCCGCCGGCAGATCGCATGGAGCTGACTCAGCGGACTCATGCAGTGGCGCACTTGGGTGTGCGGCGTACGTTGGCGCTGCTGCAGCTGGGTTACTGGTGGCATGGCATGCGCAGCACTGTTCGGCAGGTAGTGGGCTCCTGCAAGCTCTGCGACATGTGCAACAGCTCTGGCTCGTCGCGACCAGTGCAGCTGCAGCCACTGGCGATCAAGGGCATGTTCTACCGCTGGGGCATGGACTTGGCTGGGCCGCTGCCGCCCACCAAGCCGCACGGCTTCACCTACGTGATGGTGTGCGTAGAACACTTCACCAAGCATGCGGAGTTTCTGCCGTTGCGGGATAAGACGGCGGACGAGACGGCCAGGGGCTTGTTGGAGGTCATCGCCAGGTTCAGCGCGCCGGCGGAAGTAGTGACGGATCAGGGGGGGGAGTTCGAGGGGGCCTTCAGCCGCCTTCTTGAGCAGTGTTACGTGGACCATCGGCCGACGTCTGCGTATCACCCGCAAGCCAACGGTGCAGCGGAGCGGCTGGTGCAGGTGCTCAAGTCAGCCCTGCGCAAGTACTGTGCTGAGAGCGGCAGTCCTGAAACATGGGATCAGCACTTGCCGTGGTTGGCTCTCGCCTATCGCTGTTCACCGCAGGCCTCCACCAAGCTTGCCCCGTACACCCTCATGTACGGCGTGCCGCCAGTCGTGCCACCGGCGGTACGAGAGCGCTTTCAGGCGGAGCTGGCCTTCACTGGGAATGCCGGTGAGCAGGTCTACGCGCGGGCCTTGGTGGAGAGAGCAGCGCTGCTGCAGCGGCACGCGCCGGCCGCTGCCGGCAACCTGCTCATAGCGCAGCACAGAGACACCAGGCGGTACGCGCTCGTGCGCTCAGGGCTGTGGCGCCCCCCGCAGCTGCAGTTTGCTACGGGCGACTACGTCTATGTCCGGCGGCAAAACCCCAGCAACACGCTGCAGCCGCCGGTGCGCGAGGCCGTCTTGCGAGTGGAATCGGTGGGTCCCTTGGGCGTGGCGGTGCTCATAGGACGTGACGGCACGCGCATCAGGCGCCGGGTGGAGCAGCTTGTGCCCTGCCATCTGCCAGACTTGGACCCTATCGTCGACCCGCGGCTCATGCCCCCGGCAGCGGACCACGCCTGCCAGGTCTGTGCCTCGCCTCGTGACGGCGGCAAGATGCTGCTGTGCGACGCCTGCGGTACCGGTTGGCACCTGTACTGCCTCGTGCCACCACTGTCGCAAGTCCCCGAGGGCAGCTGGGTGTGCCCGGAATGCGTGCAGCTGCAGCGGGAGGCGCCGGCGGGGCCTGCGCCGCCCCAGCCGGAGCCCACCGCTGTGCTGTTTCCGAACGCCGCCACGCGGCGGCGTGACGACGAGGCGGCGGCACTGGATGGACGCCGCATCGTACGCATGGTCAGCAAGGGGCGCGGTCGCGGGCGCGAGGAGCAGCTCGGCGTGCTGCGCTACCGCGGCGGTCTGGCGAGGCCCCACTACTTCTATGCCGAGTGGGACGGGGGCTTTGCTGAGGCGGTCGGGCTGCCTGCGGCGAAGCGCATGCTGATGCCGGAGCAGACGAGTACGAGGAAGAAGGGCAGGTAGCGTTGTTTTGGGCTAGGAAAAGGCGTGCCATGCCGCGCGGCCGAGAAGGGGGTATTGCTTAGGTTGTGGAAGTTAGGTTGGCGTTGCCGGCTCGCTGCACCGCGAGTGCGAGGAGTAGGGGTTATCCTAGGGAGCGCAGCCAGACTCGCCGCTGTTGGGGGTAGAAAGGGGGAGCGCCAAGCCGCGTGGCCCGCTATAGAAGGTTGGTGTAGGGATCTTGGTGGCTAGTGGCTAGTGGGTACGTCAAGCCGCGTGCTCTCGGTCTTGCTTCGAGTTCGTCAGTTGCTTAGGGAAGGAACGCCAAGCCGCGTTGCCTGTTATGCCTGTTTTGGGCGTTGTGACTCTTTTCTCAGTTGTGTCAGGTGAGACAAGGGGGTGAGGCCAGGACGCCTGGTTTTTGGTTGGATATTGGGTGGCAGCGTACTTCGCCGTGCCTGCTGCTGGTGCCTTTTCTGTGGCGGAGGCTTGACTATTGCCGCTTTCGTGGCCTGCCTGCCTGAATTGGGGGTGGGTTTGCTGTGCTTGGTTTGCCGGTTGACCCGTGGGTCGGTGCACCTTAGGCTCTGACCGCCTGAGTGCCGCCCGTGCTGGCTCTATGGCTGGCTTGGTAGCTGGATTCGTGAACCTGAGGATTGCTGCGTGGATTTCCGTGCGGTGTGGTATGCGCGCGTTTCAGTGGCCAGACGTGCGAGCCTTGGTTTTTCCTGTGGAGTTGACTGTCGTACCCGTTGCCGGTAGCAGTGTGACTTGGGGTGTCCTGGGCTGTTGTTCCGCCCTTGCGTCGTCGAGGTCCTCGGTCGGGGGGGGGAAGGTTCCACCCCATGTCATGATTTGGCATGTTTCATCGCTGGAGCATGACAGCTGTCGTGTGCAAGTCGTGTTCCTAGGACCAACCGTCCGACTGTCTTGCCGAAGTTGGAAGAAGAAACGCCTGCGGTGTTTATTGGTTGCTTTACGTATAGCGGTTTATTGGTTATCCGCTTGCTTTGCCAGTGTTTGCGATGCGCTTGCCCGTATCTCGCGATTTGGTCGTTAGTTCGTTGCCTTCCCTGGAGTCGTAGATCTTGGGCCGGCTTGTTTGCTCCCGAGAGCGCCTGGTTCGGCGCTTCTCGGGGCCTCACAGTGCTACACCGCACGGCAACATTTACAGTCCGTAATCGTTGTTAGAGTCCAACGAAAGCCTACTATACTGACCGTGCATAGCGCTACCACCGCTGCGTCGCAATAGCCGGCTTGGCCAGCCCTATCGCGTAGCACCTATCTAGCACACCAGCCTGCTATTTAGTAGCCGTATTAGCGCCGGCAATCGGAGCGTAGGGCCTCAGCCGCCTACTTACTTCGGGCCTCTGCGACGTCGTGGCGCGTCGCACCGCTTACAGTATCGCCTACATCATATAGGGGTTACCGGGCGGTGCCTTTGGCTACCACATCCCGGTGCGGAGTGTCCCTCAGCCACACTTCGCGTCAGCATAAGGCCTCATTCTCAGGCAGCTGACTAATCCCTGGTGCTCCTTGCCGGCACCACCCATTCAACAATTCAAGCATAGGATTGTTGTTTGGTCAACCCGCTCCTTTAAGGTTCCACCCCATGTCATGATTTGGCATGTTTCATCGCTGGAGCATGACATTCAGTCTGGGTGCATGGTGGGGGGCCTAGTCAAACCCAGGGTTTGGGGTGCGTATCTGACCGTTCGAGCGGCGCTTGAGCCCGCCATCACACCTACAGACTCCTTAGACATGTAGTATCATGTGGCCAAGCGTGGGCCTCGATTGGTTGCGCCATGCGAGTCTGGTTGGGGATGCAGACCTAGGTCATGTATGGTGGGGATCTACAATAATCCTGTCACACCCCGTTTTTTCGCCGCGTGACAGGGGGGATAGCAGCGCACCTCCTTTAGTTTATCCTACGTTGTTAGGTGTGATGTTAGTTTTACGTTCCCTATACGCAAGATGTCCTTAGGTTTCCCAAATGTCTTGGACCCGCGGGACCCTGGTCCTCATTATCGTCTGTAATACCACTAAACCAGGCCAACCTGATCCCTATCCATCTTGTTTGTTCTAGGGGAATGCGAGTCAAGGGGCGGGCAGCGCCCAAGCAAGGCATTCCAATTGATGCCATCGCTCGCGCGCCATGCGGCACATAAAGGATGCAGGTTAAGCCATATAAGCTGCACAGTCTCCTTTACAAACTTTGTATGCTGATAACCTTGCATTTCTGCTCTAAGGATGTGGTGTCCAAGGATGTCGGCCTCCGAACATTGACCTCCGCCTTATTCCCTGCTTTCACGAGAGGTCGGATAACATTGGTATACTAATTAAAGCTCAGTGTCAGCAGCACAGTAATTGGTTTACCAGGCTATGTTCGGCAACTTGCAACTGCACAGCCATATGTGGAATACCACCATAAGTGGTGTCCGGCACAAATAGTGTCGCTGTATGAGTGGTATCCCACTATACGTGGGATTGCGCGATTTGTCAAAGCTCGAAAAATCTTTATGTACAATCCCACTATAAGTGGGATTCCACCTAAAGTATGATCCCACCTCGAGTATGACAAGTTACCGGGAGACTTAGCTGGTTCCTGATCTGCGGCGCAGATCTACAGCTTACATGCGCGCTTTAACGTAGTCATAGACAACGATCTCCCAAGCGTTGGGCAGCCCAACGTAGCAGTCAGAATAGGCGATAGGTTATCAGTTCCCCGTGGGCCTGGTCAGTCCGCGGCTCAGCCGTCTTGAAGCCCGCCCCAGCACGGGACGAGAGGCGCTGAGGAGCGCTCTACGTCTACAGCAAGACTAGGAGTGCGCCTTCCGGTTACGGGAGGCAGAGACGGAACCAGCAAAACGCGTGGCTGGCGGGGCACAACGGCAGCGTCCTTGACAGCGAGGACCTACGGCCGCGTCAGCCTGACCCTGCAGTGCGCAGCGCTACGGCCGTGGTCAGCGGAGCAAGGGCGGCGTTGCGCTTGTTGCGGCCAGAGTCACGGTTGCCATTGCGGCTTTGCAGTCGCCGTGGCAATGTGGTTGGCATCAACACGACCCTGCGGCAGCACGCGATTTTCTCAGCAGCAGAGCAGGAGGGCGTGGCGCTGCTGGAGACGCAGGGGAGCTTTGGGGTGGGCCTCCAGGCCTGCCTGAGCTTCGGGGTCAAGGTGAGGGGCTACATCACGCTAGAGTCCAGGCCAGCGGTGAGGGCGGCCATGGGCCGCCTCGTGGGCGAGCTGCGTTCTGCACATCCCGCGGCGCTGAGGCCGGACACCTGGCGGCAGGCGGCGGGACAGGCCCCGCCGCCGCCGGGTGAGGCTGCGGTTCTGCGGGTGGCGGACCTGCCTTTCCAGCAGGGGGGGCAGTGGCTTGTGGTGGGGCATTGGGGCAGCGGGGGAGATTGGGGTGAGGCGGACATGCTGGCCTTGGTTGGGGGGGTGCAGCAGCGGCTACAGTAGCTGGGGTGCCCAGCCCCAGCATACATTCTTCAAGGGCCGACGACAACGGAGCAGCAGCAGCACGACATCGGATCGCCATTCGGGCTGCCGTGCTTGCTGGATGTCGTTCAGGCCGGGGTCGCGATGCACACTGCTGCCGCCGTCTACACAAACCTCGCGGCAGCGGAGCACCTGCAGCTCGTGCTGCAGCGCTTGCGACCCCCGCCAGAACGTGGAGCCATTACCGCTGGTGCCCATTCACATTCCTGGGCAGCGCCTTCGGGCGTTACCGGAGCCATCAGCACACAGCGGAGCCTTGCTGCGAACCGTGCCTGGTGACCAACCCTGCCATCCGGATGTCAGTGTCTGGGAGGCGGTGATGGGTCATCGGCAGGGCGTAGCAGCATCCCTCGCAGCAGACGTGGCGGTACCATTGCTGCGAGACTCCATTGCACCCCCAACGGTCATCACTGTGCTGGCCTCGGCGCTGGCGCTCCAGCGGCACTACGTCACTCCACATGACACGCATTCCCTTTCACCGAGACGGCTGTCGCTGGGGGGGGGGATCCGGCCCCATGGGGCAGGCGCCGGGCGCGAGCTCGGATGACGTGGAGACTGTGGTGGTGCGGGGCCTTTTGCAGCGACAGCCGACGTCGGAGCTGGCGATTGCCTTGACGACTATGGTGGCGGAGGTGGCTGACGCCGTTGAGGCTGAAGCCGACCCCCTCTGCATGGACGTCTGGGACGACAAGCCGGTCATCGAGGCGCTGCGGGCGGGCGACGCGGCCTCTGGGGGGGCGATGGGATTGAGGAGGGTGGCTCGCCGCGCGGCTCGCTACAGGTGGGATGGAGTGCAGCTACTGCTGCTTGTGCACGGCGGGCGGGCTCGCGTCTGTCCGCCGCCGGCCGCGCGGTTGGCGCTGGCGGAGGCTACGCACAAGGTGGGGCATTACGGGGTGAAGCGGACGTTGGCGCTGCTGCGGGCAGGGCACTGGTGCAGCCGCTGGAGGTGAAGGGGCTGTTTTATCGGTGGGGAGTGGACCTAGCGGGGCCTTTGGCGGAGTCGGTGCCGGACGGAAACGTCTACTGCATGGTCACCATCGAGCATTTCAGCAAGCACGTGGAGATCACGCCTCTCAAGGACAAGACGGCACGGCGGGTGGCAAAGGCGTATGCAGACGTGTTGGCGCGGTTCGGGGCGCCGGAGCCCCATCCCCATCTCAGGCGGATGGGGCGGCGGAGCGCATCGTCAAGGTACTGAAGGAGGCCTTGCGGAAGGCCTGCTACGAGGCGGCGGATCCGGGGGCCTGGGAGCGGGCTCTTCCTGAGCTGCTCCTGGGCTACCGCTGCTCTCCGCAGGCGGCAACGCGCTTTTCGCCGTACCAGCTGCTCTATGGGGGTGTGGAGCCGGTGATTCCGCCTGCCGTTCGTGAGCGGCTGGCGGAGCCCGTTGACTTCGACGACGTGAAGGCGGCAGCGGCATCGATTGTTGACAGAGCGGAGTGGGTCCGGCAGGCGTACCCAGCGGCGGCGGGCAACCTGCTGATAGCGCAGCACCGTGACACCCTGCGCTACTCAGCCATTCGCACCGGCCGCTACCTGGCCAAGCCTATGGTCTTTTCGCCGGGCGACTACGTGTCCGGCGGGGCAACGTCGCCCACACCCTGCAGTTCCGCCAGTACGACAACATCCTGCGGGTGGAGTCGGTGGGTCCTATGGGTGTGGCGGTGCTGATGGGCCGTGACGGCTCGCGGGTGCGGAAGCGGGTGGAGCAGCTGCTGCCATGCCATCTGGAGGTGGACCCTGCGGTTAGGCCTGAGCTGTTCCGCCCGGAGCGGGACCTGCAGTGCGAGGTCTGTGGCTCGCCGCATGATGGCAGCAAGATGCTGTTGTGCGACGGGTGCAACACCGGCTGGCACTGGCATTGCCTGGGCCTGCGGGGGAAGCCTCGGGGGCAGTGGGTGTGCCCGCGCTGCCGCGAACTGGAGCAGGGACAGCAGGAGGCCGCCGCCTCGCCGGTGCTGCCGCCGCCCCCCGGGGTGGTGGCGGCGGCGCCCGGGCAGCCGGGCCAGGTGGCGGCGGGGGCTGAGGCTGCCGCTGGGCGGACTGCGCGCCGTCGGGGGCCTTCGCGTGCGGGGGCGGCCAAGCCGGCGGCGGTGGCGCTCGTTTCGGCGGGTGGGGTAGGCCTGGGATGTGGGTCGCCGGCGGGGGCGGCTGACGGGCAGGGGGCGACAGCAGGGTCGCGTGAGGTGAAGGGGGACGTAGGGCAGAGTGAGGGGCCGGTCACGGGGGCTTCGGGTAGGCCGCAGCAAGTGGTGATGCGGGATGAGGTCGGCAGGTTGCTGTTTCCACGTACGGAAACGAGGAGGTTTGATGAGGAGGTGGCTGCCTTGGATGGCAGGCGGGTGCGCCGGGAGGGGGAGGGGCTGCGTGTGGGGGTCTTGCGGTATCGAGGGGCCATCATGAGGCCCGAGTATTTTGTGGTGGCCTGGGAGGACGGGGGCCGAGAGCAGGCCACCCTGGCATGCGTGCGGGAGTGGCTCATCTGAGCGGGCGTGAGCGGGGGTGCGGTGCTGGGGGGGCCCTGCGGTCCTGAGGGGAACCGGTCCTGAGTGGGTGGCTGCGCTCTGGGATGGCGGGCTCGCGTTGGGGTTAGGGGGCTGCGCTGTGCAAGGGCGGGGCCGAAAGGGCTGGTCTGGATTCCAGGGGGAGTCGAAGGGCTGAGGCTGCCGTACAAGTGTGGGGCCTGCGGACTGGGGTTTGGGTGTTAGGGATGGCCTGACGGGTCAGGTGCTGAAGAAGAGTGGACGGACGGTTATTACGGCCCGAGCGGACGGGCAGGAGAGGAACGGACGGACGGTTATTGCGGCCCGAGCGGGCGGTCAGGAGAGGAACGGACGGACGGTTATTTTGGCTCGGACGGACGGCCAGGGAAGGACGGAGCGAGTGTCATGCCTTCTCGTGCTGTGGCGTGACCTGCAGTGGTCTCTTTCCGCGCTTTGCCTGTGTTGGCGTGGTCGGGGGTCCTTGCGGACAACCAACCCAATGCTGGCTTGGTTGTGGGGGGGAGTACGGACCCCGGTGGCACTAGAGGGCCAAACCAGCGTTGGGCCACGACAGCTGTCGTGCCCC
The DNA here is from genome assembly GCA_021605115.1 of Astrephomene gubernaculifera. NCBI lineage: Eukaryota > Viridiplantae > Chlorophyta > Chlorophyceae > Chlamydomonadales > Astrephomenaceae > Astrephomene > Astrephomene gubernaculifera. The sequence continues at coordinate 1,357,527 of BMAR01000013.1, forward strand.
ATCGTTGGCTCGTGCAGTTTGTGGTCACGGGTGGTGACGCTCGCGGGCATGTCCCATGGTTCAGTTGGATGATGACGGTGCGAATTGCTACTGCTGAGGTGACTGAGTGGTTCCGGTTATAATGGCTGGTATTATCGCAGTTCCTTTGCTTTAAGTGTTGTGGGCTGTGGAGAGATCGCTCTGGCGTGTCCAGAGTATCTGTCGTACAAGTGCTTGTCTCGTTAGGCGGCGCAGTGCCCGGGCTAGGGCACTGCGTTTTGCTCACATACTCATGTACTGCCTGTAAGAACCATGAAGGGCTTCATGCGTTCCTGATCTGCGGCGCAGATCTACAGCTTACATGCGCGCTTTAACGTAGTCATAGACAACGATCTCCCAAGCGTTGGGCAGCCCAACGTAGCAGTCAGAATAGGCGATAGGTTATCAGTTCCCCGTGGGCCTGGTCAGTCCGCGGCTCAGCCGTCTTGAAGCCCGCCCCAGCACGGGACGAGAGGCGCTGAGGAGCGCTCTACGTCTACAGCAAGACTAGGAGTGCGCCTTCCGGTTACGGGAGGCAGAGACGGAACCAGTACGGACCCCGGTGGCACTAGAGGGCCAAACCAGCGTTGGGGCACGACATGGGGCCGCGGGTCAAAAGGGAGACAGTCAAAATGGTTATGGTTAGGCCTGAGAAATAAGCACCAAGGGGGGGCCCAAACCCAAGACCAAGCAGGTAGGGAAGGGCAAGACAACGCAGCTGCAGCCCATGCAGAAGCAGATGAAGCGGAACAAGCCGCTGAGGAGGCATTTGGACTCCCACCAGCAGGCAGTATACCGTATTGCCCAAAATTTAATTGACTGAAATAAAATGTTTTGGGTTTTGTCAAATGGGGCAAAAATGGTTTTTTGCCATGTCAAAAGGGGCTGGAAATTCGCTGGCAAGGTGTCAAATGGGGGCAAAATATTCCGCCAGGGGTGACTCCAGGGGAACCAAGATGGGAACGGAGAGGTAAGGGGCAACTGACTTGCCAGTGCGCTGGGTCCCCACCGCGATATGCCCAGCCGAGGTTTCGACTTATCCTCCTAGGGCTGCACAGCGGCATACAGCTGAACAGCTCCTTTCCTTACCAAGTAAATCAAACACGTACGGCGGCTTTTGGGGTGTTTTGGCGCATGTCAAATGGGGCTAGAAATTTGCCATCAGGAAGTCAAATGGGGCACAAATAATCTCCGCTTGTCAAATGGGGCTGGAAAATAGGCCTCCAAACGCATGTCAATAAAATTTTGGGCAATACGGTAGTGCGCCAGGTGTTGGAGCTCATGTTCCTAACACCAGACCCACATGGTGTGGGGCCGGATACACCAGCAGAGCAGGTTCTATGCGGGCCAGGTGGTGCAGCAGCAGACGAACGGGCAGTCGAGTAGGGGCAGGGGTTTTCACAACAGTTCTGCAGCAAGCACTAGGGCCACAAGCAGCGTTCCGGCGACATGCACCCACGGCGGTGTGCACGGCGTGTGGATGCTGCAGGCCACCAGGTCGGTGCCCCCTGCAGCCCTGGGCAGCAGTGCGCCCACTGATCCAAGTTGTGCGTGCCGACATTGGATGGAGAGAGGAGGTCTCGCGTGAGTGACACACGTTCTGGACGCGCCCTGTGGCAGAAGGGGAGGCCAACACGCCTCCGCCATGGCCGCCTCCACAAGCAAAAGGCCAACGACCAGGCCAGGGTGCATATCAGGACAAGCAGGGCGTGTATACAGAAGCAGATGGACATGGAGGATGACGATGAGGGAGGCTGGGATGTTCTGGCTGTGCGCCGCCGTGAAGTGCAGCAAGCCAACGCAGAAGTGGAGGCCGCAGTAGGGGGCATGGATGAGGAGGAGCCCTCAGACACCCGGGAAGCAGAGGAGGACGAGGAAGGTGTCGTGCAGCAAGGCCAGGGCCACCCGGGCCTTCAGCAGCAGGCAGCAGCATCAAACCCAACACCCGCACCCTCACTCGCAGACACAGTCATGTACATTACGTGGGCTCTGGGCGCAGGCAGAAGCCTTTCGGCAACGGGAGGCGGAGCGGCTGAGAGCACACCGGCGGACGAGGTTACTGCAGCAAGCAAGGAGTAGCCGCACGGCAGGCAGAAACAGAACTGCGACACGCAGCCCGGCAGGCACAGACCGGCACGGAGGCCAACGCAGGACGCCAACAAAATGCTGCAGCACACGCAACAGCTCGCAGACAAGCAGTGCAGCAGAGCAGGCAGCAGCAGGAGCACCTCCTGCCCGTAGTACTGCGGGCCTGATGATGAGACACATGTACCTAACACTTGGCCAGAACGGTGTGGAGCCGGATACACACACCAGCAGAGCAGGTTCCATGCGGGCCAGGTGGTGCAGCAGCAGACGAACGGGCGGTCCCAGTAGGGGCAGGGGGCTTCACAGCAATTCTTCAGCTAGCACTAGGGCTACAAGCAGCGTTCCGGCGGCATGCACCCACGGCGGTGTGCACGGCGTGTGGATGCTGCAGGCCACCAGGTCGGTGCCCCCTGCAGCCCTGGGCAGCAGTGCACCCAATCTACCAGCTGCTTCGTGCCGACATTGGGTGGACAGGAAAGGTTCCACGTGGTTGACGCGCCCGTTGGCAGTAGGGGAGGCCTGGACACCTCCGCCATGGCCGCCACCACGGGCACAAGGCCAGCGGACAACCCAGTGGGCCCAGCAAAACTAACATGGAGTTCCGGCTGAAGCAGAGGATGCAGAGGAGGAAGATGCTAGAGATGTACAGGCTGCACACCCTTGCCAACAGCAGCAAGTGCCAAAGTGGAGGAGGAAGAGCACGCAGGCACCCCAGAGGAAGATGTTGAACAAGGCCACGACCACCAAGCCCACCAAAGCAACAATAGATAAGCACACAAAGGAAACAGGACACAACCACGCAGCACGCAGCACAAACACTAGCGAACCAGACCGAAGCGATCTCGTGGCCTGCCCAAGCGGGTGTGCGGCAGGGGGGGGTGACGGTGTGGTGGGGTGGTTTAGTGCGTTTTTGCGGCTGCTTATGATGGCGGTGTGTGGGAGTCATGCTTGGGTGGGTAAGGTGGCGGGCTGGGGGGCTGACGAGGCTGCTTAGGAGAGTGGCGCATGGGTGTCCCGTTTGGGAGGGTCAGATGGCTGCGTAGGGTCATATGAGGGAGGCGTTTACAGCGTCGAGGGGCATGCCTGGATAGTGCGAATTGGCTTATTGCACCAGCAAGCCCGGCGTCTGCGGCCCTCAGGGGCAAGCCGTCTTGTTAAGTAGGGTTGCAATTGCGTTGGCAACTCGAGGGTATCATAGGCGTGCACAGTAACTGACGCACGGTCCTAGGTATCAGTTGCCCTCGCCGTCACCCTCATTCGAGCACAGGGATGGGGTGGGAATGGGTTGGCAAGGGGAGTCACGGGGAGAGAACAATAAAGGCATGGAAGCTAAAGGATGGCGTGGGCAGGGAAAGGGATAGGAAAGCAAGAACAGGGTTGGTGGTGAAAGGAAAGCGAGGAAAGGTAAGGCAACAGGAAAGTAGGGGTGGGGAGGACAGGGCGGTGGCATGGTTTGCATAGGAAAAGTGTATTGAACCGTGGAGGCTATAACATCCAGAGAGGCTGAGTTTGGGATCCAAGCTTTGGCAGGGGAGGGGAGGGGATGGAGATCTGCAGGCTTCCTCTGCTGCTTCAACTGTAGTGTAGGTGCACCTCTGCACTCCACTGCGTTTGTCATATGCTGGCAGAGCCTCGTCGCCAAAGTTGTCTTCTTCTATGTGGGCAGGGGCTTGTGGGTGGCATTCAGAGCATGTTGGGCTAGTATTCAGTGGTACGCTCTCTTCGGTGCAGCATTCCTCCAGCACCTTTTCTGAAATGCACTCATAATAAACAACGTACCCATACCGCTCTCCTTTTGAGCACTGCTTGGAACATTGTCACCTTTGTTTGTGCGATGGAGCAATGTCGTCAGCGAAACAGTGGTTACCTTCAAACAGTTCACTATGAGCGACCGTACCTTTTTGACTTTGTTCATTCCGCAGTCGATTCCGCACCATGCCTACAGTGATACTGGGCCGCCCCATTTCCTGCAGCAATGTCTTTGGCGACGCTTCCTTCCCAGTAGCCACGATAGTTTGTAAGGCTTGTTTATACGTCAAGCCCTTCAAGCGCGTGTCGGAGCACACTTCGTTATGCAATAGCTTGGCAGTAAGTTTCAGTCCGCTAGAAGCAATAGTCTCGGCTGCTTTACACAGAGCGTCAACTTCATATGTTTTCATGCATTCCCTGGCCATTGTGTGTATTGAGTAAGGAAGGCAAAACCGAAGCCATTGGTGTCGGCCCTATTAAACTACGCTGCTGGCCTTACCGCGACAACAACCTAACGGATACCAACGTGTAGCAAGCTATCGACATGCGCTTAATGCCTCTTTTTTTGTAACTTGTTTTGTACTTTGTACGACACAGGCCAATATCACTGCTCACCCATATACACATCATTATTTTAACATCACAATACAACAAACACGTGTGCATTGATTATGTGACGAACGCTGCAGCTAGAAACTCCTCTCTACTCATAACAATCGTTCTTGACTTGGAGCCACATCGCAGGTTGCCTTTGTGACTTGCATATACACATTCAAATTCCAAACCTTTTGCACGAAAAAGATGCCAAAAAGCTCACGCTAAATTCTCTACAATTTGCCGGGGTGTTCACTAAGGCTGTTCCCTTGCTTCCAAGCCGCGGCCTGGCGGAGCGTCTAGAATCAAGGGCAGGCCAAAAACTAGCGTGGAGTGTCGCAGCCGTCTGTGGAGCTCTTGTCTCCTTTGGCACCCTATGCATCTTGGTGGGCGAAGGGGCTGGTGCCCCTTCCCCCATACCCCCATCCCCCCTTACATTCATGTATACATGGTGCTACCTTGCAGACGCCTCCGATGCATTAATTGCAAAACGTTTGCTCTCGAAATACGTTGCCTCTGACCTGTTCTTGCACCATTCCCCCATTCCCCTTGCTGTAAGTGCTCTGTTGTTGCAATTCCTTGGGGATTGTTATACGCTTAGCTTTCATTGCCTGCATATTATGGCTTTCTGCCGTTGTTTTTCTGGATTGTCGCTTAGTTGCAAATTTTTGTTGGCATGGCATCCGTGGCTCCGTGCTCAAGTGCAGGTATTACGCATGCAAGGGACTGTTGCAACTGAATATATTTCGCAGCCACTTGTAGACCAAATTTTGCCAGTGTTTTGTGGTCGGGAAAGTGACTGCACGTGTTGAGCGCATGTCGGTGACGTCGATGCTAAAGCTTAGGTCTTCCGCAGCCGCCGTAGCTATGCTTCATGTTACTTCCTGTTGCAGCGTCTTGCCAAATGCTACCTGTTGTCATGGGAGGAGCTGCTGTTAAGCTGTTTGTTTGGGATGACCACCGTTACCCCCAGGTCCGGAGCGACCTAGGCGTACGGCACCAGCCATAAGAATTTCCGCTTTTGTAAGCTTTTTTGCTTTAAAAAGCCTTACTAGCTGCCCAATAATTATTGGAAGTGTTTGGTGTCATTTCGGCACAAACCACTATTGTTGCGCGCTTGCGACCGCGTCGTCAGCCCTCCCCATCCAGCAAAGCTCAGATGGCTTCCCCATTCACTGACAGCAAGGAAAATGTCTATAACCTGGACAACGTATTTACTCAGCAGGCAAGACCCCTGTACTCTGTTTGCTCTGCGCCATGGTTCCGCGCGCAACCTGGCATGATGCATGTGCTCGCTTCCGGAGAGTTGTATCGAACCGAGCACTCAATTCAGGCGCCGTCCTCGTTTAATGGAAGGCTGACTGCTGTTGGCGACGGCGTTATGATGCCGCTCAGCGCGCCTGCCCTTGCCACCGAGGGGGGGTTCACCATGGTACCCCTGTCCACAACATGTTTGCCCACATGTGCTTGCCCGCCCCTCCCAGTGACCGGTGCCTTTGCACCCAGGCCATTTAACCTCAACTTTGTGTTACCTAACAGGAACCATTCCCTAAGTTTCAGCGCAAAAGGCAATGATCGGTTTTCCCAGGTGGTGGCTTGGGGGGGCTTTCAGGGTATAGGGGGGAGGCCCTCTAAAGTGCAGAGGGCCAACCGACCATCAAATTTTGTCACGCCCGTTTAACCCCACCTTTATGTTATCTAAAAAGGCACCATTCCCAAAGTTTCGGCGCAAAAGGCAACGATCGGTTTTCCCAGGTGGTGGCTTGGGGGGCCTTCAAGACAGGGGTGGAGGCCCTCTGAAGTGCAAAGGACCGAAAACCTACCAGCCACTTCACCGACAGGTGGCCCATCCTTGTGCCCGCGAGAGTTATCCTGCGCACATACAAAGCAACCGTGCGGTTTGCTTGCCAAAGAAGGTTACGGGGCGTGATGTGCTGCATGCGGCTTCTGTTGACACATGGTAGCCTGTCTATACGCAGCATGGGGCATAGAAAGTTAGAAACCTTCTGGTAAGTTGCCTGAAGTGTCCTCGTCATCCAAATCATCAACCTCCTACGGCACAGAGGTGCATGACGTTAGTCAGGGTATCCGCTTAAGTAAACGCATGGGGGAATGCGGTAGGGGAATGGCGCATACACTCCTAAAGGAATGGGGGGCGGCTATATACAGCACGGAAGTACAAGCCTTGTGTTAAGGAGAATGAAGGGAATACCCAGTGGGAGTGCAGTTGGTATCACAGACAGGGAAAGTAAAGCATAAGGGAAACCGTATGGCGGAGCGATACTCACGAAGACGCCTACGTCAATGAAGGGGTATGTGTCCCCATCAGCTGCAGCCTGCCCCAACTCCACCATATCCCTCTAGCCGGCATTCTCGGCTTCTTCCGATGATACTTCCTCGGTGAGTGATAGGTCGTCCTCGAAACCTTCAGTGGCATCTTTATATGCGTCATCATCGTCACTGTGGTAGTCGGAAGCGTACTCAGAGGACATACTACCGCCATCTTCGCTTGCCATGGACCTACTGTTTGCTAAATTTGTCCGGTATCCTTATGACATGTAATTAGCCTTGAAATGGTATAACGGCTCAGGACGGCTCGGCAAAAGCCACATTTCCGCAAACTTTCGTATAATAAACTGACTTAGGTCTTGCTTACACCAGACCGAAGCGATCTCGTGGCCTGCCCAAGCGGGTGTGCGGCAGGGGGGGGTGACGGTGTGGTGGGGTGGTTTAGTGCGTTTTTGCGGCTGCTTATGATGGCGGTGTGTGGGAGTCATGCTTGGGTGGGTAAGGTGGCGGGCTGGGGGGCTGACGAGGCTGCTTAGGAGAGTGGCGCATGGGTGTCCCATTTGGGAGGGTCAGATGGCTGCGTAGGGTCATATGAGGGAGGCGTTTACAGCGTCGAGGGGCATGCCTGGATAGTGCGAATTGGCTTATTGCACCAGCAAGCCCGGCGTCTGCGGCCCTCAGGGGCAAGCCGTCTTGTTAAGTAGGGTTGCAATTGCGTTGGCAACTCGAGGGTATCATAGGCGTGCACAGTAACTGACGCACGGTCCTAGGTATCAGTTGCCCTCGCCGTCACCCTCATTCGAGCACAGGGATGGGGTGGGAATGGGTTGGCAAGGGGAGTCACGGGGAGAGAACAATAAAGGCATGGAAGCTAAAGGATGGCGTGGGCAGGGAAAGGGATAGGAAAGCAAGAACAGGGTTGGTGGTGAAAGGAAAGCGAGGAAAGGTAAGGCAACAGGAAAGTAGGGGTGGGGAGGACAGGGCGGTGGCATGGTTTGCATAGGAAAAGTGTATTGAACCGTGGAGGCTATAACATCCAGAGAGGCTGAGTTTGGGATCCAAGCTTTGGCAGGGGAGGGGAGGGGATGGAGATCTGCAGGCTTCCTCTGCTGCTTCAACTGTAGTGTAGGTGCACCTCTGCACTCCACTGCGTTTGTCATATGCTGGCAGAGCCTCGTCGCCAAAGTTGTCTTCTTCTATGTGGGCAGGGGCTTGTGGGTGGCATTCAGAGCATGTTGGGCTAGTATTCAGTGGTACGCTCTCTTCGGTGCAGCATTCCTCCAGCACCTTTTCTGAAATGCACTCATAATAAACAACGTACCCATACCGCTCTCCTTTTGAGCACTGCTTGGAACATTGTCACCTTTGTTTGTGCGATGGAGCAATGTCGTCAGCGAAACAGTGGTTACCTTCAAACAGTTCACTATGAGCGACCGTACCTTTTTGACTTTGTTCATTCCGCAGTCGATTCCGCACCATGCCTACAGTGATACTGGGCCGCCCCATTTCCTGCAGCAATGTCTTTGGCGACGCTTCCTTCCCAGTAGCCACGATAGTTTGTAAGGCTTGTTTATACGTCAAGCCCTTCAAGCGCGTGTCGGAGCACACTTCGTTATGCAATAGCTTGGCAGTAAGTTTCAGTCCGCTAGAAGCAATAGTCTCGGCTGCTTTACACAGAGCGTCAACTTCATATGTTTTCATGCATTCCCTGGCCATTGTGTGTATTGAGTAAGGAAGGCAAAACCGAAGCCATTGGTGTCGGCCCTATTAAACTACGCTGCTGGCCTTACCGCGACAACAACCTAACGGATACCAACGTGTAGCAAGCTATCGACATGCGCTTAATGCCTCTTTTTTTGTAACTTGTTTTGTACTTTGTACGACACAGGCCAATATCACTGCTCACCCATATACACATCATTATTTTAACATCACAATACAACAAACACGTGTGCATTGATTATGTGACGAACGCTGCAGCTAGAAACTCCTCTCTACTCATAACAATCGTTCTTGACTTGGAGCCACATCGCAGGTTGCCTTTGTGACTTGCATATACACATTCAAATTCCAAACCTTTTGCACGAAAAAGATGCCAAAAAGCTCACGCTAAATTCTCTACAATTTGCCGGGGTGTTCACTAAGGCTGTTCCCTTGCTTCCAAGCCGCGGCCTGGCGGAGCGTCTAGAATCAAGGGCAGGCCAAAAACATTGCTACCATAACGGTACATGCGACATGCGTCTTTTGCTGGGGAAATGCGCTGACAGACTTGCAAGCGGACTTTTCAAGTGGGCGAGGCTGATTTAAGCGCCCATTCACCTGGCACTTAGGAAGACACAGTCAATAGTTGCAAAAAGACTAAAATAAAGGAAAAAGTAAAAACGGGGCCGTACGCTTAGGTCGCTCCGGACCTGGGGGCAGCGGCACCCATGCGTTTGCTAGCTGTGACAATGCAGTACAATTAGCCTTTTTGCGACTTTAGCCAGGATCCGCCTTTGACCTGCCTGCATTTATGCAAAACAAACTGCCCAGCGGCTGCATGCGCCCAATGACGCTATTTTGCATTCCGTTTTCAGTTGTCCCCCTCTACGACAAAGGAAGCTGCGCGAAGGTGTCAGCTCGCTTGAGCGACTGAGGCTGCAAAATAATAATAATTAACTAGCGTGGAGTGTCGCAGCCGTCTGTGGAGCTCTTGCCTCCCTTGGCACCATATGCATCTTGGTGGGGGAAGGGGCTGGTGCCCCTTCCCCCATACCCCCATTCCCCCTTACATGTATGCGTGCAAGGTGCTGCCTTGCAAACATCTCTAATGTATACGTTTCCCTCACTGTAAGTGACCTGCTGTTGCTTATTTGCACATTTTTTGTTGGCTTGGAGTCCGTGCTCAAGCACGGGTCTTAAACAATTAAGGTACCGTTGCGACCTGATACTGCTTCGCTGCTTGTAGTAGCCTGAATTTGTCAGAGTGCTTTGGTCGGGAAAGGGACTGCGCTTGTTGAGCGCATGTCGATGGCGTCGTTGCTTAAGCTTGTATCTTCCGCAGCCGCCGTAGCTTTGCTTAATGTAAGGTTCCTATTGCATCGTTTGCCAAATGCTACCTGTTGTCATGGGAGGAGCTGCTGTTTGCTAGCTGCAATGCAGCTTTTATGAGACTTTAGCCAGGATCCGCATTTGCCCTGCCTGCTTCGGTCAAGCAAAGCTGGATCACTGCGGTACGGAGCGGTTCATGTTCAATGATCCAGCTTTGCTTGACCGTAGCTTGAGTAGAATTGTTACAAGCTCTAGGCTCTTAAGGCCAAGGTGAGCCAGGAGGGTCGTGGATCGAAATATCAAGAACCAACCTAGAAAAGCAGGAAAACGGAAGGAAATTAAAGTTACGAATGACGGAATGCTCTTCCCGTGCACGGTCCAGTGATTCTCCAGCCGTACAAGGAGTGGTTCCTGACCAATATTGCTTAGCATGCTTTAGAGTCATGGAAAGTCTATCAGATGACTTATGCATAGTTCGCGCGTTAAGCGCACTACGTGATCACGAATGGCTTGGCCATTGTGGTTGTCCTCGGCGACTTTCCTAATGATGCTTTTTACAACAGGTATGTCTCACCAGTGGTTCATGCCTTTTAATACTTGCGTGTTGCGGTTAGAAGTTTAGCCTTACCTGACCTTGACAGTAGACCTTAATGTAGCTACGGATGAAGGTTATCCAGCTACCCGTTGATATCTCGTATAACGCGTATAACTTGAATCTAGGTTTTTCGTGTTGGCGCGGCGGAGGGTAGGGTTGCACGGGCACGCTCGCACGCACCGCAATGTCGCAGAAAATAGCGCAGCTAAAGCTGCTGAGAGGTTCACACCTTGATATATTTGAGGCTCTGACTTCAACATATACAGTTGTAAACCTTTAGTTTGCTCCTCTACTGCCTTGTCCCGTGCAGATGCCATAACAACAGCACTTGGGCCGCCTCCAGCTGTTAGTAAGTTAAACCGGATCAGCTGTAAACATGTACCCGTTTCACATATGCTGCAGTAAGGTCTTTGCGTCCGACACTGGACTGCTTACCGGTATACACTGCGTGCGCCAATGCTTGTTCCATCCTTGTCACCGATAGCACCATGGTGTGCGCACGTCGTAAGAGCTGCTCGTCGGTTGCCGATGCCCACCCGACAACCACTCGAGCCCATGTGCGCACACGACAAAGATCTGCTTTGCTACAGCCTCTTAAGGTCTAAGCATCCTCCAAACCTGCACCTCCAGCTAAATAAACGTACGCCCGCTTTCATCGTATGATCCCAGTGTATAAGAACGGAATCGGCCTGGAGCAAGGCGGAGTGTTGCCAGGGGGCGTAATTTATGGTCGTTTGTTGGTCTCGTCAAATGATCCAAGGGTGACAAACGGAGTGCAGGGCCCAGTGTACCGCACCGTTTGCGACGCACACGATTTCAGCAACAACGAGGCTGAGGTATGTGGGGGCGATAATGTGCTCCTGTGTATATACAGGGGTTGCACAAGATGCACTGTCGTCCTTACCAATACATGGGTGGGGAATGATGGATGGAAAAATAGGGATAAAATGCTTTCATCGTATAAAGGCTTGCTTGTGGACACTCCGAGGATACTTACGTTCTTGCTTTGCCTATCCTTACCAGTAGCCTTAGTCCGGCGAATTGTGGCCGCACCCGCCTCACCCATGCATCTTCCGAAACACCCCTTCCGTGTATTCCTCAACGCACAGACCATGTGCACGTTACTGGGCTTCGGGTTCGGTCGCAAGTACTATGGAAGCGACGCAACAGGACGCCCGGGTACCACGTAAGAAAGTTAGCAGGTCGTTTTGCGTCGTCTTGTAGACTGAGAGGCCATGACTTGAATAAAGCGCCCGGTGGTTACACTGGTTTGTCGTTTCGACCATATTTTGCGAACCCTGGCGTGGGGCTGTGGTAGGGAAATGGGGGAGGCAAGCCTTTGGTAGTGAGTTGAAACGTGTGCTGGACGCCACACATACCGTATTGCCCATCATTTACGTGACAAAATAAAATGTTTTGAGTTTTGTCAAATGGGGCAAACTGTTCTCGCCATGTCAAATGAGGCTAGAAATTCGCTGGCAAGGTGTCAAATGGGGGCAAAGTTTTCCGGTGCCCTGGGTCCTCACCGCGCCATGCCCAATCGAGTCAGTACGCCTGGATACACCACGCATATCCTGTCTAACTGAATCAATCCGTTATTTTGTGTACTGCATAATGTACTGCAGGGGCCGACCGGTGAGCCACCTCATTTGCCATAATGAGACCAGCACCCACCGCCGATCCCTGATGGGTGCTGATGACCGGGAGGGATCTTCTTACAGCCGTCAGCAGGGCCACTCCCGCACGTTGACTGAACTATCCGCCTATGTCAACCTGCCAAAGTCAAGCGGATTTGTGTGTACAATTGACACAGTTAGTACATGCCCTGCCATCGCCCCTCTGGCTGCTGTGCAGTGCTCAAGTGAGTGCCGCATTGCCGTCCAGTTCTGCAGTACGCAGGCTGTTGAAAGATCATGTCCGTTGTGGTCCTTTTGGTGTCCTTTCTTTCTGCTTATCCCCAAGCCCGCTTTACATGGCCGTATTGTCTGGCTGCCGTACTGTCCGAGTGTGACTCCGAAGGCATTATCCCCGCCCTCTTGCTGCCTGTTCCCTGTCATGCAGACAAGCCCCTCCCTCCCGAACCCTCACCGCCCCCCAGCTCGCCTACTGGTAAGTGTCAGATGTTAGGGCCATCCTGTCTTATAGCAGTTGCTTTTAAGGATGGCGGCAGAGAAGTTTAGACACACCGGGCCGTGTACGTCCCTGAACGTAGTACCTCTGGTCCATGTTCATCTTGGTACGGCGAGGTTACACGACTGTAGTCCTGGCCCACGCACAAGACATACCCCACACACCTCGCTAAACGAAACACTTAATGGCCATGCCAACATCCCACGTGCTTTCACACGTTTGTTCCTTTCCGTGGAAAGACCTAATGCCCCTCCTTCCCATTCCTTCCTCATAATCCTCTATCCCCCGGTCAGTTAGTTGTTTCCTCCTTACCTCCCACCCCAGCCCCGCCGCCCAAGTCCAGCTACCTGCGCATGTACGGCGGTAACGGTTACTACGACGGCACCCGCCTGGAGCGCAACATCTGCAACAAAACTCTAAATGAAGATTGCCGCTATTGGGGGCGGGTGGAGGTGCAGGTGAGCATGTGCATGGTTGCAGGCATGCATGGGTGCAAGCGAGTGCGACAGTGGCTAGGTTACTGGAGCAGTGGCGCAGCTGCAGTGTCATCTAAGGAATGCATCCATTGGTGATTCAGCTGCTGGTGGTCGCTAATACAAAGGCGCATGCCATACAAACATTAGGGCTATCCCTAATGTTACCTTGTTCGCACGCACGCAGGTTGCCGGTGCGGGCGGCAAGCCGGTTTGGGCGCCCCTGTGCGCCCCCAAGTCCACCCTTAGGATGGATATTGAGCAGCTGGTGTGCCTCCAGGTGCGTGGAGCGGGGGACCTAGCTGTGCTGTGCGTCGACTGAGACGACCCAGAAGCATGCTGCTGAACCGTTGCCCAGTCCCCTCGTCTACACGTTGCCTAGCTGCCGGAGCATGTTTCAAAACACAGCAGGCACTTGTGTTTATGCGGTGATATGGTGCCCGGCGCTTTCCGACGCTACCTGCTGCACCGCATGTTGTTTAACCACAGTGTGACTTTTAACGTGCTTCCTGTGGCTCTTCCCCGCTGCTCGCTTTTGCATTTTTGCCTTTGCCTCCACGTGGCATATGTGCAGATGTATGACTGGGATCCTGTTGCTGACAGACTCCGAGGTGTTTTGTCAGGCTACTCGTCCACACCCATAAGTATCCCCTCAGGTATGTATATGTGTGGAAAAGAAAAGATATTTAGCTTGTTCCATGCATGACACGAAACCTCGGGTAATCGAATTCGTCAAGGCCAACACTATACAACGTAGCCGCCAAGAAAGGGAGTACCCGCATCCAAATCGAATTGCGGCTGTCGCCGGCAGTGATCTGGGGCGAAGGAGGCCAGGTTCCCGAATGTTACACGCCAAAGCTGATGTCATACCGTGTGATGCCTGCCGTGCAGTTGCCTTCTGTGAGCAAACGGTGTATGCTTCACGCAGACTGCGCACCTTGCCTTGTATTGTTGATGCATGCACTGCACGGCTCTTGCAGGCAAGTTTGTAAGCAAGGCGGGCAACTTCAACCCCGCTCAGTACACTCGTTGGGCTACCGTTATTGGCGGCAACATCACCACGGCTAATAAAATCCAAGACTTACAACTCAAGGTAGGTTAGATTGTTGTGGCATAGGGAGCCTTCAGGGACACATTAGGGCTGTGGTGCATAGTTAGAAAGCCCAGGGGAGAGGGTGTACGGGATTCGGACTCATAGCACGGCCATTGCTGACCACTCCAGAAGATTGACCTACAATGATTGCACATGGTATTCGGTTTATGATATAAGTTGTCTGACTTATATTCGTGCTGGCTGTGCATGCATGCAGGTTACTGCTGCTCGGTGCTCCACGGGTGCCATGCTGGCCGTGCACTGTAGCATGTTGGTGGCTGATTGACTTGTTTTTGTTAAGTGGATACGACATTGCAGGCGCTGCGACTCATGCGCTGGATGACTGGTTGCGGGCGGTTCCATAGGGGCTGTCTTGGAAACGTATGTAGCTACGGGTACTCGTAAAGAGTGCATCAATCTAGTTTCATTTCACAACGAGTATAGTCCCATGTTACATACAACTGACGTTTTGTGTTCTTGGTTGTTATATTATGTAGCCCGGGCAGCATGGGAGCAGCAGCCGTTTGCAGGAGACAGGTGTTTTTCTGAACGGTACCTGCTGCCAGGATTTACTCTTCATCGTAAGGAATGGCCGATTGCAACCAATCGAGCATGTTCCCGTTAATGCGTGTAACCAGGATGCGTGCATGGGCGGGGATCACCTTTCCTTTTCTACGGCGGCGGCGTTGCCGACGTCGGCGTTCATCATGATGTTTTCTGGGATGGTTGGCGGCTAATGGTGCAGCTGGGTTGTCACGAAGGCCATTGTGACGTTTACGGTAGTTGAAACTCTTGAAAGGTAGTTGAAACTCTTGAAAGGGACATCTCCAAGTCCGTAAGGCTCTTCTCATCTGCGCTGGCAGCAACACCCCACATACAGGCGCCGTTTTTGCCATTTTTTTGGGACCCTTTACAGTCATTTACACTTCACTTGAAAGCTGCTCCGTTAAGTTGGAACAAATCCCAATGCCTTTGGGACTAGCCCGTAGATTGCGCTGGAGTACGGCTTCCGTACGGTACTGTAAGTAAGCAACCCCCGCACCTCAAATGCTGCGCTTCGTGGGTTGGATGACCCATGGGTCACCCTTTTTTTTCCCTTGCCAGCAATAACGTGTCTTGCCGTAGATGTAGACTCATTGCCAAATGCCTTACTTGTGGAGCATATGGTTACTTCACACCTTTCAATACAAGCAAAGACACGGTCGCTTAGCGTGCATGCTTAGCTGTGTCGGTAATGGCCGTGGTGTGTAGTGCCTTATTGATGACTCGTCCATTCCGTGGGCAAGAGGGTTGTCCCTGGCTTGTGCAGGTGTTATTGTGTAAACCCTTGTGGCTTACATTGTGGCTTTGTTGCTCTGGGTGTAGGTTGTTCGTGGTTTATTGTTTGATACGGCACTTCTGGCATCTGTGTCGTACCTCGCATAGTCATAATTAGGCCGTGCAGCCCCATACTCGGGCTGAGCACCGGTCGCAACATATGGAAGGGCGCACCGGTAGCGTTGCCGATGGGAGGTCAGACTGTTTGAGCTGGTGGTCTTGTGTCCTTCGGTATGCAAGCCAGCGTTTCGGCACGACAAGCACCGTGCAGGCAAGGGCAAGAGCGAGGTGGCGGCAGGCCACGAGCAGGGGTAGGACAGGAAGGGGCAGGCGATTGTGCAGGGAAGGGCGCGGGAAGGCAGCGCCCTGGGAATAAATGGAAATGGAGACATTGCGCACGGATGCAGGGTGTAAACGAGAGAACAGAGGAAGGCAGGCGACCCATGGTGTTGCTCTGTCGCCGTTATCACAGGCGCAGCAGCAGAGGAGACATCTTAAGTGGGAGTGGGGCCGTGCAGGACGTGGGATGAGCGACGGGGGAGGACATGCATGTTCCGGTTACGTGGTGTTGCTTTGGCAGCCGGGGCGCATGTTGGCAGGCATGTGACCTACCTGTAGCTGCGGCTATACCAGAGGACGGCTCGGAAGCTTCAGGCGGACTTTGAAGAGTGAATGCATCATCTGATTGGGCAGTGTGGGGATTCAGGCGCCACAGGGGAAGGACCAGGGGATGCCGGCGCCACACTCCAAGTGCATGCATGGGGGAAGGGGTAAAAATACCGGTAAGGAAACTGACTGGGGGGGCAGGTTCCACGAGGGGAAGGGCAATGTAATGCACTTACCAAAAAATGTAGACTTACCGAAGCCAGAGCGAACAGGGATAGGGAGGGAAAGAGTAGCGTCGCCAGTACATCGAGGTAGCCAGCAGGGAAGGGCAGTGGGAGGCAGGCGACCGTGCAGGCAAGCAAGGACGCGACCTGGTTGGCCGATCGAGAAAGGACTTTAAGCAGAGAGCGGGGGGGGGCCGGACTCAGCGCGGCGCTGCAGGCTGTAGCACAGAACGGGATGTGGTACAGATGGCTGGGTGATGGCTGGTGGTGGGAGCGCTGAGATAAGCACGTGCCACACATATCTACCACGCATGAAGCCCTTCCTTGATGACCAAGACCAGTGCGTTCAATGGCTGCTGCTGCGGTAGCCGCGGCTGAGCTTAGCCGGACGAGTACGCATGAACGTTACTGTGGCATGTTACTGCGACCCGGGTTGCATGTTACAGCCTGCAGCTAGTAGCAACCTACTGCTTGGATACCTGCAGGCCTCGGACAGTTCTCCACATTATCTTAACATAATACCGGTACATGTTATTTGACGGTAACTCTCTTTCAGTATCGTGCGAGCTGCAACCGTTGTTGGGAATTACTATTTACACGGGCATGCAAACAGACTCCTTACTGCTTTCTGGAATACATTATCTGCAATCAAGACATACTTAACCGTCATTTCTGTGCCCAATAACAGGGAAAAGCGTAAGATACAGATAACCGCCCGCCCGCCCGCCTTAGAGAGTTTTTAGTATAATTCCATAACCCTTCAGCGCACTGTTACGTAATGCTTTTGCCCAGGTACATTCACGCAGCGAAATGCGTCGTGCTCTACAGCCAATCCATCCGGCCGTACATGTAGTAAGTGTGTAGTGCGTGTTACTCCGCCCGGCTCTTTAAACTTTCTGTTTATGCATAATAAGGTGGTGTAGTTAATACTTAAACATCCGCGCTCACTTACCCAAAGTCCGCGCGATAAGCGCAATATGTGGTCAAGGATGGCTCATACGGCGTGGTTGTTGTCGGCAACCCTCCTGATACTTCTTTCGGTAACAGGTAAGTGGTTACAGGATCCTATATATCTAATTTGTTGTGGTTACAAGGGTGGCTACACCTGGCATTGTCAGTCGACCCTAAACATATGTGGTTGATGCCCTTGGGTACCCCAAGTTTGATGGTTGTTATTGCTGGAAACCGGGAGGAACTTAATCTCGCCGTGTCGGGGGGGCAGAAGGTTGCGATGAATATCACGGGCACGCACCAACCATTGCACAGTGAGTGCACATGTGAGCTTTATCTGTAACTCTTTACGCATATTTGCCGGCATAACCACTGCGAATCCAGTTATGGTAATCCACGTGCCCGTTTATTACGATGCTCCGTGCAGATGCCACGACCGCTGCGCTTGGGCCGCCTCCAGCTGTTGGTAAGTTGGTCATGATATAGTATAAACATGTGTCCTCTCTTGTACTTCTTTCAGCTAGGTCATCTACTCGTTTCTCACACATGGGAAACTGGTCTGACACACCGAGGTGCCATGGCATGATCCATACCTTTGCCGGTAGCACCATAGTATACGCAACACGCTACAAAGGTTATTGAACGAGGCTGCCGTCGCCCTATACCAATGCCTTCCCGGCAACCAAGTCAAGACCATGCCCTTGATTACAACCTTCACCGAAGGTCCTGACATCCTCCAAACCATGCACCTCCGGCTGAACGTACGCCCGCCTTGAATGTATGCTCCCAGTGTTTAAGAACGGCATCGGCTTGGAGGGAGGGGTGCTATCTGGGAACATCGTCTATGGCCGCTTGTTGGTTTCGTCCACGGATCTATGGGTGACTAACGGAACGAAGGGTGCAGTGTACCGCACCGTTTGTGATGACAGCTTCAACGACGACACTGCGAAGGTGTGTCCAGCATGTGCACACCTTGGGTTATCAGGGATTGCAATGAGTGAGACTTCCCTCCTTGCCTAATGTGGCTGTCGAGTATGGTGAGGAACCATTTCGTCTTACCATGGGGCGCGGTAAGACCATGTGCTCGCCAAATCCACCCACAGACCATGTGCTCGCTCTTGGGCTACAATTACGGTCGCAAGTATTACGGAGGCAGTGTAACATACCGCCAGGGAGCCACGTAAGAAAGCCCTGACGTGGGGCCGTGGTAGGGAAACGGGGCAGTCCACCTTCGGCAGTGCGTAAACTTGTTTGCAAAATGCAGCTGCTACTGAGCTCCGAACCTCCTTGCTTCAATCCAACTCCAACTCCGAACCTCCTTACGCACGCCCGCCCATGCACCGCAAACAAGCATGTACATCCAGAAATATGCATGCACCGCCTGTCCTAACCAACCATGTGTACGGTGTACGGTCTGTTGTACTGCAGGGCCCAACCGCTGGGCTACCTCTCTTGCCACAAGGAGAGCAGCGCCCACCGCCGGTCCCTGATGGGTGCGGATGACTCCAGCCACCAGCAGGGCCACTCCCGATCGCTCACGTCCATGCTACTGGGCTATGTCGACCTGCCAAAGAAAAACAAGAACGTTTGCACCTTCACAATGGGCGATTGCCCTGCCATCGGCCCCCTGGCGGGTGTGCAATGCTCAAGTGGGTGCCGTACTGGTATTGCCGTGCAAAGAAGAATGCTTATGCAGTTAAAAGGAGATCTGTGTCATGAAGAATACGTCCGCGCGTTGTCCTGCTTATCCTTTTGTTTGCTATGCACACGGGCAGAACTATGAAAGCCTTAGCCCAACCTGTCCATCACGTCCTGTCGTCCTGTCGGGATTCGGGATTAAAACTGTGTTGTTGTACTTATTTATAATTTCCCCCCCCCCTCCGCTGCCTATTCCCCACCATGCAGACAAGACCCTCCCTCCCGCACCCTCTCCGCCTCCCAGCCCGCCCAACCCGCCTCCTGGTAAGTCACAGCTCCTAAAGATCTCTCCCATTGCAAAATCTTTCCAGGGATAAAGATAGTTAGCGGAAAGGGTAAGTAGCGGAGAAACCGGGCGAGCTGCAGTGGGGTGTGCACGCACCTTGGGGTGGGTACAGAAGCTCCATCTTTTCATCCCTACCCTCCCAACCCCCCAACCCCAGCCCCGCCGCCCAAGTCCAACTACCTGCGCATGTACGGCGGTAACGTGTTGTACAGCACGAGCGTGGAATCCAACATCTGCAACCAGTCTGCCAACAAGGACTGCCGCTGGTTTGGCCGGGTGGAGGTGCAGGTGAGCATGTGCATGGTTGCGTGCAGGCATGGATGCAAGCGAGTGCGACAGTGGTTACATCCCTTACATGGGGAAACTAGGGTGTCACGTCATTGGAGCGTCGCAATCTTGCTGCTGCTGGTCGCTCACTGGCAAAGGCGCAGACCATGCAACGGCATATTAAGCACATTCACACGCACGCAGGTTGCCGGTGCGGGCGGCAAGCCGGTTTGGGCGCCCCTGTGCGCCCCCAAGGCGGGGTCTACTCTTGCGGACCAGCTGGGGCGAATGGTGTGCCTCCAGGTGGGTGGGACCCCTTCACAAATTACTGAAGCCACTGGCATGCTGCTGATCCAGGCACATGTTTTGGTGCGGTACGCATAGGAATATCCATCATGCGTGTGTTACCAAAGTCTCACCGCACCGCATGCTGCTGCATAGCCAGGTCCTTGTTGCCATAACCCTAGCTTACATGCGTTACACCTGCCCCCACTTGTATGTATGCATCATGCAGCTGTTTGACTGGGATCCGGTCGCCGACGGCTCCCATGGGATTGTGGGATCCTCCACATCCGCTACACCCTTCAAGATCCCCTCAGGTGTGTTTTTCAACTTAGCCACACAGCAGTGGTGAAGAAACGTTTGTGAGGGAGAGGGGAATGTGTAGCAGTGTGGACACTAGCGGTATGAGGTATGAGGCACGTTGCAGGCCGGACATGGGAACGCGAGCAATAGGATCTTCCACGACCAGTGACTTGTGCCAGTCTGAGATGCTGTTGTTGCTTGCTTGCTAGCGGTGGAAGTGTGTAATATTTTGCCATGTATCTGCATGTGCTGCAGGCAAGGTGAATGCAACGGGCGACTTCAGCCCCGCTCAGTACACTCGCTGGGCTACCGTTACTGGCGGCAACTTCACCACGGCCAAGAAGGTGCAGGACCTGACACTCAAGGTAGGTCGGGCTTAAGGGGAAAGGAGGCACAAAGGACGTGCTGCAGCGCGGTTGCTGATAAAGTGAGGGCATCCTGGCCAATAATGATTTAGTGGCTTTCAAGCTCTGATTACTGACTTATATCACGACTTGCTTTGCATGCATGCAGGTTACTGCTGCTCAGTGCTCCACGGGTGCCATGCTGGCTGTACATTGTGAGATTGCGCTGACAAGGAAGAATTGATGAACCCTTAACTGGATGAAAGTGTATTTCGTACACGAACAGCAGGCGCTGAAACGCGCAATCCATGCGCTGATTAACGATTGACGGCCGGTCCTGGGAGGTGTATAGTTATACATACGAGCGGTTTTGTATGCGCGCGATTTCAAACGGTGCCCTCGTAAAGGGCAACCGTCCGGAAACCTTACAATGGGTTTCGAGCGAGCACTGATGACTTATGTATTTTATGTGTAGAAGCTATAAAGCTCCGAATGCATCTTTTGGCGGAGGCCGTTGCCCAATTTTGATCTGTGTTGGTTGACTGTTGAATGAGATCGTCAAGGTTGTTGACCGAAGCGAAACCCGACTGGCCACCCTGAGCGCCTCACAAATACTTTCTTTTCCTCATGACGGCTCTTACCGCCAGCACCGTCCACCGCCACCTGACCCGATTAGCCAGGACATTTTGGGTTGGGGTGAGGAGCTGTTGGCGAGGTGGTGGAGGGCGTGTACTTTGTTACTCATGCTAATCCGCGCGTGCTGCTCACGGCCGGGAATTGCCACCGTGGGGTTCAGTCACGCAACAGACATTACAACAGACGAGGATGTCGATATGACGGATACCGGCACGACAAGGGAACGGTGAATCGTTTGCCAAGTATCCGCCGGGTCATGTAATCTGAGATTCCACGAGCATCAGCACTCAGACAACCAGCGCGACGTCATTGCTTCTCGTTGCATGCACATTGCATTTGGGAGGTTAGTACGGGTAACGATGTCCACGAAGTCAAACCAAGCTACTTCAACTCGACCTACCAGTGATCATGCAGCCACAACCAAAACCTAGCAAAGGTAGTAGCCCATTCCCTCCCGGCTCATCCACTCTGCAACTGTCTGTCCCCGCATGCATGCATGCTCGCACTCAACACCATCCCTAACTGGTCATGGTTCCCTCCTCTTCCCGTCAACTCGCCAAACAAGCCAACACACCCTGAGCCCCGTCCCCCAAAACCGTCTGAGTGCGCATTTGTACGACATACAGCCGCATAGCGCATGCTACGTCACCTCCCAGCGCACACCTGCTGGGCAGGTGCTCTGCTTACTGTGCGAGAAACAGCAGCCCCTCGCAATCAACGCACGACAGCGATGTGCAACAGGTACACCGACATCCCGTGTACGGCCATGTGAGTCGCGTGGCACAGGCCATGGCCTTATCTGTCCTCGTCCGGCAATCAACCCTCCAACATACCAACGCCTTTCGACTTTCCTAACACCGGCCCGTACCTCATCATGCCGCCTTGCCGTACCTTCCAGGACGTACCTCTACCTCATACCTGTACCCGCCTCCAGCGCAGCAGCCGCCCTTCCCATCCCCCTGATCAATGCCCCTACTTCTTCTCCTCCTCCTTTTCCTCCTCCCCTTCTTCACCCTCTTCCTCGCTGCTACCCTCCTCTTCAATCACCACTCTGGCGCCAGCACCCCTGAAACCTCCCGCCGCCCCTCCTCCTCCAATGCCCATTGGCATCCCCATCCCCATCCCCATCATGCCAAACGCATCACCCATCGGCCCTCCCATCCCGCCTCCGCCTCCTCCCAGCCCCTGCAGCTGCTGAGCCAGCAACCACATCAGGGCCTCCTCCGCCCCACCCCCACCTCCACCTCCACGCCCACCACCCCCTGCACCTGCCGCCATCAGCAGCTGCTCTAAATCCACCATGAACCCGCCACCTCCCCCCACTCCCTCCTCGCCCTCATCCTCATCGCTGCTACCGTACTCCTCATCCTCATCCTCCCACTCATCCTCGTCATCCTCGCTATCCTCCCCCATTCCCAAGCCCTCATACTCCATATCCTCATCGCCCTCCTCGCTGCTATCTCCAAACCCACTCCCGTCCGTGTCCTCGCCCCCCAGGCCGCCCAGCATAGCCTCAAAGGCCGCCTCCGGGTCATCGTTGGGACTGAACAACCGCCGCCGACCCACGCGCGGGTGCGCACGCAAGCGGGCAATGGTACGGCGACTCACATTGGTGTTGATCAGGTTCACAACCAGAGGAGCGCCGCCGCCGCCGCTGCTGCCGCTTCCGCCAGTGTTTCCGCCGCCGCCGCCTTCACCATCCTTGACACCAGCAGCGCTGCCAGCAGCAGCAGCAGCAGCAGCCGCAGCAGCCGTCGCAGCTTCTTCGGTACCCGCAGTGGCTGCCGTACCGGCGCTCGTGTTATCGGCCTGTTGCTCCTCCTGCTGCTGTCGCTCTTCTTGTCGCTCCTGCGGTTGCTGCTGCTGGCTGCGCGGGTCGACGTCCAGCAGCTGCAGCTTGCGCAGTCCGAAGCAGCCCTGCAGGTCCAGCGAGGTCAGCTTGGGGGCCCACAGGCGCAGACCGCCCAGGCCGTCACACCTGCGGGTGTCGGGGGGGGGGGTGTCGAAACAGCAGGGAGGAAGACAGCAAAGGTTGAGGGAGGGCGAGAGGTTTATGGCGTGTTTTGGGTGGTCAGCGGGTGAGAGAGAGACAAACGGGCTGGCACTTGCAGCGCAATTAGAAGCGACCTAGCACTAGCACTCGCACAATCGTCCGTGCCGAGAAATAAAGAGGTGCGTATTTATCATGCACGACCCATGGGTCATTTGCTACAAGGCACCCATGCCCCCTCCCTTACATGCTTCCAGACACCTAGCTGCTCTAGCTGCCGCCTCCTCATCCAATGCGCTGCACCACTCCTTCACAACCTTTCGACAGTTCAGCATTTGGCAAAGATCCCGATCGCCAACCCAAATCCTAGGCCCCGAATCTGTACCCCCTACCTCCCAGACACACACGCACATGCGCACACCCAACTCCAACCCCACCCCCCAAATCCAAGCCTCCCTCCCTCCCGCACCTGGTCAGGCTCAGGTCCTCGCACTCCGGGAGGCGCAGGTCGTACACGTCGTCATCAGGGCCCCAGAACTTGTACGACACAAAGGTGCGCAGCTTGGGGCAGGCGGCCAGCGAGGGTGCGAAGTCGGAGCAGTCGTGGACGGTCAGGTGCTCCAGGGAGAGGGTCTCCAGCTCGGGTAGGTCCAGACGGAAGGAACGCAGAGGGGAGGTCTGGCGGAGGGAGGGAGCAGGCACAGGGGTGAGGATGGTGGTGGGAGGGGATGTAATGTAATGCTGGGTGACGGTTAGGGTGGCTCCCAAAAGAGATATCGGTAACACGGCTACTTTGTCTTCGGACGCGGTAGCTAAGCCGCGCGTGGCCCTTAGCAGGTAGAAAACACCACACAGCGTTGTCGAAGCTTCATTGACTGCATCTCATGTAAGTAAACGCCGAACACGGGCAATACACAGGTCCACGTTCTTGCGGTGCAAAAGCCCCAGAGCGACACCGCCATACACGTGGCCAAGCATGGAAGCCCCCCACTCACACAATTTCCCACACGTGCACATGCGCACACCCACTCGCACACGCACCTGCTGCTCGATAGAGAGGCGTTGCAGCTGCGTGCCGTTCAGTTGTCGTACAGTTGCGTATCGTTGTGCCGTACACGCACAGTAAACAGTATCCATGCGTGCCATACGCAGGACCCCATGTTGCCAACAGCGGCAGGGGGGCAGAGGGAGGGAGGAAACGAGGGTTTAGGTGTACCAGCAGGTATAAGGACGTGTAAGGACGTACGGCAGGTCGGTAAGCTAGGTACCGGTATCCGAGGTATATCGCAACCCAAGGCCTGAAGCGCCAGCCAGCCGTGTTGCCATTTGTGAGACACGCCTACCTAGCCAGCCAGCAAACGGTACTTGGCTTCCTCGCTACTTAACCACCGGCAACTCAACCAACTCACAACTTTCAACGAACCGACCTTGGGCGTGTTGTTGCTGGTGAAAACCAGGGTGGTTACCGGCGTGTTGGCTACCTCCAGAGATTGCAGCACGGGAAAGTGCAGGTTCGAAAAGTCGAGTCGGGGGTTGTGATCGTCGTACTCGGGGTGTATCGTGAGGTTCTTGAGGTTGTGAAATGTACAGCATAGGTACTGCAGTGTTGCCTGAAAGAGGACAGGATTAACAAGGGCGGTGCCTGGTTAGGTGTATTTTGTATCTTTTTTATAGTAAAGCGGAGGTTGAGCCGCTGGCCGGTAAGGCCACCCCACTGCGTTACGCCGCATACGTATCCTGGTCTATCCAGCACGAGGGGGGGCAGCGGGTCCTTCAAGCGGCCTTACCTGCGTGATCGCCTTCTCCACCCTAATATCCTCGACTGCATTTGGTAGCGCTTCGTGAAAAGCTTTGCAGACCTTCATGCTGGCCAGCACATCTTGGTAGTCTAGGTTGCGATGAACCTGAACCCAGATGTCAATGGGCAGGTGGCCGATCGGCGCCGCGGGCTCCGACATTCTGCATGGTATGCACAATGGTATACGTAAAGGCAGATCGACAAAGAGGTAACGTAAAAGGGCGGCGCGGCATCGCCCGTCTTGGCATGGTGTTGTGCCTACCGTGGGTCGTGACGGTATTTACAGCGCTAATAAAAGAGACGCAGTTGAAGTAATAAAATGTCCTGCTAGCCCAGCTGATGCGTGCTTTGCAACAAATCTCGTCTAGTATTAGCAGTACCATACGGGAGGTAACGGCTTTGAGCAGGTCAGCTGTGTTACACTGTAAAGCAGAAATGATCAGGTTCTAGCTAGTTTCTATGGGGGTGTGAAGGGGGGCCCATAACACCGTGCACAGACAACCTCGTCAACCGCTTTGGATCCTAATCGTCACAGATCCGCAGAAGACCAGCTGTGGGCTCCCAGCTCTTCATTACCTTCAAGCACAGAACGTGTATTTAAATTTGCATGTAGCTCTATTATTTCGTGCTGCCATGAGAACTTCGGTGGGCCTGATGCCGCACTGTGCGGCCTGCCCAGTCACGGACTTGCCACGGATGAAAGTGTGCAATCAGTGTGACAAAGGGTTCGTACCTTAGCACACCCAAAATCACCATTCTGAGACACTTGGAAAAGCAGTGGGAACCGACATCCTTGTACCGGCCTTCTGCGATAGATACAGAAGACGTGTTTTAGAAGTTTTACTATCGGGATTAACATATCGGTATGTGTTATGGTGATCTCATGGCAGTCGCAAAGGCGATCGTCGCCGGACGGAGAGCGACTGCAGCGCATTGCAGCTGGATAGGTTCGTTATGGGGCGTCCCTGCAAAGCACATTGGCGCCCGCTCAGCGCTCTCCACTTCAAATACTCACTCCCAAACACCTTACAACCCAGCCTCCAGCCCACCTCCTGAATGCCGCTTCTCCCAAACCGCACTATTCACCACCACACCTCACGCCCAGCCACACGCCCACACCTCCTCCCGCCCGCCAAGACGGCGGGTCCCCCCTCCCAGCAGCCCTCCTCCCTTCCCACATCCAGGCCCTCACCCAGGCCCCCATGCGGAAACCTGCGCTCCGCCAATCTACTGCCGGTACTCCCACCCGCCACACGCTGATTGCGGGTTGCGGTTGTACTCCCCCCTCCCCCCTCCCCCACCCCCACACACTCCTCCTCTGTGCAAGCCGGCAATCATCGGGGGCTAACCGCCCCTGCTCCGCCCCACTTGCTGTTGCCTACTCCCCTTGTTCATCTACCTCCCGCCTCCCACCGCTCGCCCCTATACACCACACCACACCACGCCCCACCACACCACACCACCTCCCCTGCCCCACGCCGCTCGCGCCTACACCACCGCCAGCGTCATGTTGGTCAGGTACTCCCCCTCCGGATAGGCGGGCAGCAGCGGGTGGTCGGGGGAGGCGCCGGCGTGCCGCAGCACCCGCACCTGGCGACCAGCCTGGGCAGGGAGGAGGGGGGGGGAGGGAAGGTCTAACAGCCGATTGCCTGAAGCCGTGAAGACCCGGTCTATGTTTGACGCTTTGACACATCCCCACTCCCACCCCACCCGCCCCCACCTGTCTCGCTGCCTCCAGAAGGACCTCCGTGAACTGCCCGCTCTGAGGCGGGGCAGTGGGCGGGGAGGGGAGAGCAGGAGGAGAGGGAAAGAGGCTGAGAAAGGGTAAGCATTGCAACCACTGCAAGACAACCGGGCAAAGCAACGAGGCCAAGACGGCGAAACCCATCAAAGACAAGGGAGGCTTGCAACCCCACGTGTGCCACTGCCACTGCCACTGCCTGTCGTTGCCTTTACCGAATGTCGGGTGCACTACCGTACCTTCCCCGCCCCCGCGCCCCCCAGGGTGGAGCCTCGTCATACAGCTCATCAGTTCTTTCCTCCTTACCCCTTTCCCCCCCAATCTTCCTCTTGTGGCACCCTGCCGCCTCGTTCCCCCGTTTTTGCCCCCTAATTCATGGTTTCCTATGATTTGATCTTCTCCCCCCGTCCCCCACCTGCGTCATGGCTCCGCTGCAGGAGCAGGTCATGAGCAGCCCCCCCGGCCGCACCAGCCGCATGGCCGCGGAGTTGAGGCGGAGATACCTGGGGGGGGGGAAGGGGGAAAACATAGATAAGTGCATCAACGGAGAGGGGGAGGGGAGGAGGGGAGGGGCGAGAAGACGCATGCGTTCAGGGGTGCTACACGGTTGGGGCGGGGCGGGGGGGGGGGGAGGTGTAAAGACCGCATCAAACCATAGGAAACGAGCAAGGCAATGGGGAATTGAGTTCATACGGTGGTACATGGGCGGCGGAGATGGCTAGTGTGGGAGGCCGGGTAAGCGGGTTGCGAGGGAGCGAGGAAGCGGTGAAAGGCGCAGGGCGAGGAGGGGCACGCACTTGGCTTTTGCGCGTCCCAGCGAATTGCGATCCGGCGCCAGCTTGGGTGGATCCAAAACCACAATGTCGTACGACTGTCCCTCCGCAATCGCCGCCTTCATGTAATCGCTGATGTCGGCTCGTACGAACGAAACGGTTGGACTGGCGGTTGACGCGGCGGTTGGTGAAGACGACGACGAAGACGCGGAAGAAGACGAAAAGCCATTGAGTGCGGCGTTGGCGTTTGCCAGCGAGATCGCCTCCTCGGACGAATCCACTCCTGCGTGTGGAGGGGCGGGGCGGGGCGGGGGTAATGAAGGAGGTGAGGGGCAAGGGACTGCAGTACAATGCACTCTGAGATGGCCAAGGTGGGGTGAGCATGGCAGCACTAAAGTGATAAAAAGCAGACGCTGCGTCGTACAAACCGAACTAACCTTACCACCATTCCCCCTCCCCTCCCCTCCCCTGCACGGCAGCAAAGACCTGCACGGCACACCCCGTTCACACGGCCATCACAGTCCCTGTCCCGTCTCCTGTACCCACCCACCCTCTAAACCCTCTTACCCGCCCCCCACCCACCTACAACCCGGCTCGCCCCCGCTGCCGCCGCCGCCAGTGCGAAGCCCCCGCTGTAGCAGCACAGGTCCAACACCGACACCCCGCCGCCCTGCCTCCCCCCCTGCCCCTGCCCCCCCCGTGCCGCCACCAGCCCCGCCAGAAAGGCGCGGCTGTCCCGCTGGTCCGCGTAGAAGCCCGTCTTCTGGCCCTGGGATGTGCGAGGGGAGGGGAGGGGAAGGGACGAACACTCATTTCCATGCACCCAATACCTCGAACTCGGCCCACTTACCAATTCCGCTTCTGCTCCGCCCCATCTATCCCATCCCATCCCGTCTCCAACCCCTCCCACACCCGTTTGCCCCCCATCCCCCTCCCGCCTCCATCCCCCCGCACCTGCGGACTCGCCAGCAGCCTCAGCCCCGCCTCCCGCACCTCCACCCACTCCGCCGCCCCGGCTGCGGCATCCCTGACACCCCTTCTCGCCTCCTTCTCCTGCTCCTCCTCCTCTCCACCCTCCCCTGCCTCCGCTCCATCATCTTCGCTGCCGTCCTCGGCCCTCGCAAGTTGCCCCTCCTGCTCCCCGCCCTCCGTAAGGCCCTCCTGCTGCAGCACCCGCCACTGCGGCCGCCACACCAGCTGGCTCACACCCCAGGCGGCGCAAGCGGACAGCAGGGAGGACTCGATGGCAGCGCGGTACCTGCGGCGTCGGTGTACGGCAGAGTACGACAATAGGGTACAGCACTAGCGGTTATACGATGTGCTTGGCTGTGGTGCGAGTGCAGTGAGCATGTGTACGGCAGAAAAACGATTGTACGGCAGAACGGCAAGTCTGGGTGCCGGTAGAGCTGTAGGGATTATGGACCCGGTGCATGAAACAAGAAGGATGGGAGGGGAGGTGGGGAGTAGCCGTGGGGGTTCAAAGACCATACCATACCATACCATTAGAATCCACAGGTAGGGCAAAGCAAAGGTGATAGGAGGGGTGGGGGGTGGGAGGCGAGGGGAACGCAGTGAACATACGTAGCACATGCAACCGAAGGGGTGCCAAGAGGGGTGCCAAGTGGGCGCAGCGGGTATAAGATAAACCGAGCCGCGGAAACACTGGCGCGGGCCTGTGTCTCCCGCCCCCTGACCCACCTCATGACCCACGCCGCCCCCGCCTGCAGCACCGCCACCCGCCCCAGCACGTCCACCACCAGCCCCGACAGCCGGTCTCCCTCGCTGTTGACCAGCCTGGGAGCGGGTGGGGGGGTTGCGGGGGGAGGGATGCAGGGGGGTTAGGTTAACTGGGCTGCGAGGAAACGCTGACCGTGACCATGATGCGGGGGTGGGGTTACTGGTATTTGCATGGGAAGAGGGATGGGAAGAGGGGGTTAGGGGAAAGGGGTGCAAAAGAGGAAGGAAAGGGGTTCCGGTATTGTGGTGGGAGGGCGACGGGAGCTGAACCCCGCCCAACTCTCCCCCCGACCCCCACCTGAACACATTGGTTTGCTGGCTGGGCAGTCCCAGTGACTGACGTAACGCCACCGCCTGGCGTATACGGCGGTCCACTAGGGAAGGTACGTCGTACGGGTCATGTACGGCACCGCTGGCAGCAGCTGTAGCGGCAGCGGATGGTACGGCAGCGTCGGTTGCATGCGCCTCCTCCTCAGCGGCTGCCTCCATCTCAGACTGGAGCTGCAGCAGCCTGCCCAGTGCAGGAGGGGAGGGAGGGGTAGGGACGGCGGCAGAAGCGCGGGAGAGGAGAGGAGGTGACTCCGTGCAAGGCAGCAAGTGGCAAGGGGGGAAGGTAATTGCAAAGTGACGCAACGGACTCATTCCATCCCACATTCCGAATGCTGCAGTGAGCGCATATGGTGGCTAGGGGAGGTGAGACCGGGTGCCCCCAGTAATGGGCGCCCAGCCTGCATACCGGTACAAAGGGGACAAGCAGGGACACCTCACGTCGGCCCCTGACCACCACCCCTTCCACAGCCCCGCTGCAAAGCATACGCCCCTCCTGCCACGCCGCTTCCCTCCCTCCCGCACCACCGCTTGTCGTCTTGTTTGCTACCGGTATTCTCATCAACATAGTCGTGTATTCTTCTTTTCCCCCACCTCCCGCCCCTTCCCCGCCCCCCCCCTCACCTGACGCGGAACATGGAGTGCGGGTTGAACACGCCCCAGCCCAGCGGCCGCCGCGAGTGGTCCACCACCACCACCGTGTCACCCGCGCCGGGGGGCGGCCGACCGATGACGCAGTCCACGGCACCGCCGTACACCATGGGGTTGCCGTAGGAGAAGAGTCGGGCCTTATCCTTCTTAAGGACGACAATTGGAAGTTGGTGTTGCGGGGCCTCTTGCTGCTGCGGCGGCGGCTTGTGGGTGTTGCTTTTGCGGGTGCCGCTGTCGCTGTCAGGCTTTTGGCGACTTTCTGTCACAGCGTTCGAGTCAACAGCAGCAGGAGCTGCAGATGAAAGCTTCTTGGTTCCGGAGCCATGGATGGCATTGGTGGAAGAATTGACCGGCTGTAATGGCTGTTGTGGCGTTAGTGAAGGGACTTCACGCAAGTCCGCTTCCTCTCGTGCTGCATCTGCATGCTGTGCTGACAAGGAGGAAAGCAGGGAGGATCGCAGCTGTCGTACGGCGCTCTCATCTGCAAGTAGCGCGTCCAAATCAATGGGCGGGGAGCCGTCGTCGCCCTCCGCGCCTTCGTAGTCCAGATCATCATCCTCGACATCAGCATTGGCAGCAGGCTTAATCAGCGGCTTGCTTGGCTTGGTTGGGGCACGGCCGCTGCCTCGGGGAGGAGCCTTGTTGGCGTTATCATGGGCCCGTCTTGTGGACTTGGGTTGACCCCGAGGTGGAGCGTCACGGCCCCTGCTGTTATCCGTTTTATTGCTGGACTTGCTGGAAGAGCCGCTATAGGCTGCTCGGGAGGCCTTCACCGGCAAGGGACCGCGCATAGAAATGGGGTAGCTGGAATGGGAATGCGTCGAAGCGGCGGCGGGCCGAGGCCCGTGGCCTCGCGCATGGGACTGATGCATTACAAGTCCCTTTCTAGCTTAAATTCGACAATTGGCGGTCTCGGAACTGCTAACTCGCTAAGGGAAGACGTTCGCGGCTGTCGTGAAGTACTGTACCTTAGAAGACTATAGACGCTTCCGTGTTATAGTACTTTCCTATTGCTATGTCTCGCACACAACTAGATTACTGTAAGGGCAATTGGGCATTCGGGACCAGGAATCCCCATAGCGGGGCGAGCTGTCGTTCACCGTAACTGAGAAATCTCTTGCGGGTTGCTTGTTTTCAGACACAGACGGGGCAAACGATTTCCTTAATAGGTTGCTTTATTTTGGCTGATTGTTTCGGCTTGCTACCCGCTTGGCCACTTTGCCTCTTTCGAACCACGTCTTTATCTTGATCACGCAAGCAACATGCAATTAGGTTCCGCTTTAGTCCCTCGCACTTGTCCTTTCAATAGGAATATACCTTGCACATTTTCCCTTTCGCCTCGGCTAGCAGCGCCGCCGGTAGTTGCATTGCCACAACAAGTAGCTCGGAACAACGTAGTAGTGCAAGCCAAACGCACCAAGAAGTCCGGAACATCAAGATCAGAAGATGCTTCTGGCATCGACGCTGGTGGAGCGCCCTCAGGCTGGGATGCTGCCCTGGCTAACATCCCCACCAGAGACGAGGCATCATCTGCTTCTAATGCGGACCAATCCACGAGCACGCAGCCTCAAGTGTCAGATTATGCACCGGTAGATGACGAATCTGCCGCGTCCGCGACAACATCTCGACAACTAGAAGATGCAGCGGCAGCTGACCGGAGTGGAGACCAGCGCCCCGATCCCTCGCAACCGGCTCCCAGCACCAGCAAAGGAGCTGACAGCAGTCTAGTTGGACCGCCCAAGAAGCCCCCCAGTACGCTAATTACCC
Organism: Astrephomene gubernaculifera; assembly: GCA_021605115.1. NCBI lineage: Eukaryota > Viridiplantae > Chlorophyta > Chlorophyceae > Chlamydomonadales > Astrephomenaceae > Astrephomene > Astrephomene gubernaculifera. Next base: position 1,389,284 of record BMAR01000013.1, read on the forward strand.
TTACGGAGTTCGCACTGCTCATGGAAGCAAAGGAAATTCGGGAAAAGGAGTTGATCGCTAAGCAGGAGCGCGAAGCCCGTGAGAAAGCAGGCTTGTCGGGTCTCGCTGTCCAAGGTAAGCAGGCACACAGGAGCGCCGTGGGGCCATGGCTATGGGTAGCTGGAGGCCCCTTTGGAGGCAAGTTCCGCCATGTGCACCTTTTGTACCACACCTTCGCATGGGAATTCGGAACCACACACTCACTTTCCGTCTCCGCCCTCCTCCCCCTCCAGAGCCCGCACCGTTGGTGATTGGCCGGCAGGGCTTTCAGGTGGGTCCCGGGCATTGGTGCCCCGGAGGCATTGGGTAGCGGCATGACGCCAACCTGGCTGGCTGGGGTTGGGCAGTGGGGAGTCGCTGAGCTGTCCTTCTAGTGTGGGCCCGGGTAGAGTCTTCTGGCCGGTTGGCCGGTGGGTGGGAGCTGGGGTTGGGTGCTGCGTGACGTGGTAGGGATTGGAAAGGAGGCATGCAAGCATGCGTGCCTGGGAACCCCTTCATGTGAGCACATACACGCCTGGTGGGTGCATGCATGCAAGTGCGCATGCACGGCTTCGTACGGCCGGTGATGATAGCAACAACTTCTCATTGCGTGTCTTGGCTTAGACGGTGAGGGCGGTTAACCCGCTACGCTGCCAGTGCTGAGAACGTTGCCATGCTAATCTGAGGCCTGCCTCGCTCTTTGCTTTCGTTGCGGCACTGCGGCCCTAGTCATTGCATTTCGCATGGGGCAGGGCAGAGCATGGGGGACCTCACTCGCGCACACTCGGGCCGCGTCCAGTGTCCACACATGCAACCCGACAGCACACACGCTGCCCGGCAGCTGTAGCTCCCAGGTATACCTCCTCCGGGGGAGCTTAGCGCCTCCTTAGCGCCCCGATCCCACGTCGTACCACGGCTTCTCGCGCGCGCAGCCACCATAACGCCTTGCTGCTTCCTCCCCCTTCCTTCCCCTCCTTCCCCCAACAGGTGTTCGAGCTGGACGGCGGGGATCTGGAGCTGCTGGTGGCTGAGAGCTCGGACGGCCAGCTGGCACTGGCGGACAGCTACGTGGCGACCAAGGGCAGCGGAGGAGCAGGGGGGGAGCAGATGCAGTACGCGCGGCCCACGCTGGTGGGACCCGTGCCCTCGGCGCCTGCGCACTACCAGGTAGGGGGAGTGGGAGCGGGGGGGGGATAGGAAAGGGAAGGGACACTGACGAACTGTATGACGAGGGAGGGAGCGGGGGGCCGGGGGGAGCGGGGGTACCTCCAGCCGAACCGGGGGTACCTCCAGCGGGGGTACCTCCAGCCGGGCCGCATATGAGGTGGTTCGCGGTGCTGATGCCACCAGACTGTGTGTCACGCACTCATCCTGCCCCGCTGCCGGCCTGCTTGCCTGGCGCAGGTCATACCCTGGGCGGAGCAGATCGGCGGCGACCTGTTCAAATTCAAGGAGTCCACCCAGAAGGCAAGCAAGGGGGGGGAGGGGAGAGGGTTAGCTGCAGGAGCGCGGAGTGAAGGGGTTGGGGACTGGGGACGTTGGGAGCCTCCCGCTGACTCCATGTGGGCGGTCGCGTGCAGCCCGCCCGCTGGCGACCCGCGGGTCGTGCCACAGTCCCCTTCCTCCTCTAACCTCTGGGCTCACCCACCACCGGCCTCTGAAGGCCTCCTCCTCCCGACCTCCACCTAACCCTCGCCTGCCCCTGTCCCTGTCCCTGCCCCTGCCACCCCCACGGCACCCGCACCAGATTCGGAAGGTCTACTTCATCGGGGTGCATCCCTCCCCCTCGGGCGGGTTCGATGATCCCATCATGGACCTGGAGGCGATCTTCCAGTTTGACGGAAAGTGAGTACGACATGTGACGTGTACGGCACTAGGGATGGCATGTACGGCATGAAGAAGGATGTTGCATGCGATTCGAGTCTTCACCCCAGTGGTGCTGGCGCGAGCTGTAACCACCACCCGCACTTCCTTGCCTCCCGTTCACCCCACTCTCAACGCCGGGCCCCTTCCTCCCTTCCCGCCACCCCCAGGAGCTGCACGCTATCTCACAACGAGGTCCGAGTAGTGGGCACGCCGCCCATCCTGGAGCCCGTACTCCGGATCAGGTCCGGCAGTGAAATAGGGCGTCGTACTATCGCACATTTTGATGTTGGGTTTGTTCGGCGGCTGCGGCTATTACAATGGGTAGACATCTTTCGCCGGTTTGTGTTCCTTTACCTTTACTCAGGAGGGGTTACTGGCCGGTGATGATAGCAACAACTTCTCATTGCGTGTCTTGGCTTAGACGGCGAGGGCGGTTAACCTGCTACGCTGCCAGTGCTGAGAACGTTGCCATGCTAATCTGAGGCCACCTTGGGAACAGGAACATGCGGACACGCGGCAAGTTGTCGTGCTAACATCGACACTTTTGTTTGACTGCTGCATCTGGGATTGTCCTCTTTTCGGATACCTTTCGCCGGTTCCAGCTACCATTATTGACGGTTACACCGAAGCACCCCGTATGCGCGCTACACTGAGACACTTCCCCTCCTTTTTCGTCCTTTTCTCTCCGACAGACCCACGGGTCTCACGCTAGAGGAGGCCTACCTGATGCCTGACCCCATCGAGGTATGCTTGGCGCTGCACACAGCATGCATGGGCTTGATGGACTGCTGCGGAGGGGAGGGGGGGTGGCTGTGGTGGTGGCGGGGGGTTGGGGCTCGCCGCGTCGCATGCCACCTTGATGATGACCTTGTTGAGCGAGTGGCTGCAAGCTAGGTGTGCGCATAACCCCTCTTCCTCCTCCCTCCTCCCCCCCCCCTGCTCCCCCCAGGTGTCCATGGACACGGGGGTGGACCTGGCCGACATGAGTCCCGAGGAGTGGCAGGAGCGCATGGCGGAGCTGGACCGGCAGGCGGAGGAGCTGGACGAGCTGGATGAGGCGCCCGACGTGCCCAGTGTGGACAACATGTGAGGGGGAGTGATATGGAACTGACATGGGGGGTGGGGGCTCCAGCAGGGGGGTGAGGGGTGTGTGGTGGTGAGTGAGGTGAGGGTGAAGGCGGGGGAGACTGACTGGCTGGCTGATGGACGGAGGGACGGAGGGAGGGACCCATGGGTCCGGATGACTGGCAAAAGCAGAGGGGCTGTGGTACGTAGGCGGGATGCATGGGGGTTGGGGGTGCGGGCTTCGCATCTCCCAGCCGGAGCATGTGGCGGGTATCAACACGACGTGTGTACCTTTTTTTGTGTGACACCTGTGCAAGACGCAACGGACATGGTGTATGTATAGAGACCTGGACCTGTGGTTTGTTATGAAGGTACCGTTAACGCTGGTGTCACGTGGAAGAGGTGCGTGGGTTGGAAGGTGGCTTGCCATACTTGAAGTGGCATGCAATTGGAACTGCAAGGTTTCAGTAGCTAGGCTGACTCGTGCGTGACACCGAAGACTGTGCTGGCCTTGTTGGCTGATGGCTGGAGTGCATCCGGGCACATCGGTGGGTCTGTTGGTTCGGTGGTGGTGCTAGGAGAAGACAGGAACCAAGTGGACAGGAATGGAGGGGGTTGCAGCTGACTGCGTGGGGGTGCACCTTGCCATATTGGTCAAGGCAGTGACATCCAGGCGACGCAGGAATGGAAAGGTCTGACGAGTACTCAGCTCCAACAGCTGGCGCGTGTTCGCTTCCTGATGCACATTGCTTGGGGGCCCTTGTGTGATGTGACGTTACCTAATCGACTAAGTTTGGCAGAGGTCTGTGCGACTAGGAGTCTTCCCTTGGACCTACATGGCGTGTTTGGAAGTGTTATTGGAACCACCCTTCGCAGTTACCAGGGACAGTGCAAAGTAGTTTTAATTCATCCTGTCGAAAGCTGAGCCCTTGCCTTCCCAGGGTAGAAGCAGTCGAGGTCGTACGCAAGGCTGCTATCATGTCGTCTCGTCAGGACTTCCTCGACTACGAAAGGAAAGCCAGCACATGTCGATGGCAACTTGACACAGGCAGGTGTTGTGCTTCATGGCTGTATCTGCAGCTGGCTTTGAAAGTGTGGCAGCAATGTCGTGCCGTTACGGGAGGATACGGGAACGCAGGATACACACAGAACGGGCTTTGTACGGTATCCGTAGGAGCCTCACGACCGAACGTAGCTCGAACAACACAGTTGGTGTGTCTAACAGGATCCACAGTGACAGGAATGCATGAATGATACGGCAGCCTAACTGGAACTAACCAACTGCTCTCCGCAAGTCAGTTTGTAATCCTATCCATGTTCACAGAGAGAAGTGCGCGTCTATCCCAGGCTCTCCCATGGCACGCGAATCAGTTGGGGGAAATCCCAAGCAAATACACACGTCGTACATACACGACAGTTTCCTTAACACACGCGCGCATGCAAATGGAGCTATGCAGCAAATCACCCCTGATGTACCCACACATGCTGCTGCTGCTGGTGCTGGCGGCGGAGTGAGCCCAGAGAGCCCCCGCCCCCCTCCACCCCTCCCGTCCCAACCCCCGGCTGCCCCCAGGCTGATGCACTGCATGTACCTCGCCTTCGCAGCGCGTCTCACCCCTCTCACACTTCCAGCTGCCTCACACTGTCGCACGTGGTGAAGGACGCCCCTTACCCGCACTCCATTCCCCCATGCCCCAGCTAGGACCCCTCTCCACACAGCCAGGCCCCACGCCCCTGCAGCCCCCTCCGCACGCTTTCCCCTCCTCTCAGCCGCCTCACACCTCCCACGTCCACAAGCCACTTCCCTCCAGCGACTTGGGGCCGCCCCGCCGCTCATCCCCATCCCCATACGACACCGGTGCTGAGGGCGGCCGCAGCACCTGCCGTACGACGTCCATCCGTACCGCTGATACGGCAGCTCGTACATCCAGCCCAGCAAAAGGGCTGTTGGGGGGAGTGGCGCGGGCGCAAAGGGACGCAAAGGGTTCCGAGGGTTGGTTGGATTGGACACACTGGGTATTCTTCTTTTCCCGCCTGTTCTCTCCCCCTCCCCCTCCCCAACACACATAGGCCTTCTCCCCCACCTGTCCTCCTCCCCGCTGCTAGCCGCCAGATCCAGCAGCGCTTGCCGCAGCGCCTGCGGGTGGGTGGGTAGAGACAAAAGGTAAGAGCAGCAACGGAGTCCCAATCCCAAATCCCGACTGATGCAGTTGGCGCATTCGGAGACATTATTCTAGGGTGGGCAGGTGGGTGGGCGGGTAGGCGGGCGGCATCAACGGGGCAGCGGCATCAACACTATCAGTGGTTTTACTGCCACCGGTGATGGGCTGCGACCGGCGCGCCGCGAGGGGGTGCCATGGTGCATTAGTAACGTGAAGGTGCATGCGGCAGAGCAGAGGCTTGCTGACATGCCGTGTCCAGAATCCCGTGAGGATGTGTCTCATACTTCTCCCTCCACGCCCCCCCCCTCGGAGCGCTCCTTGTTTTTACCCCGACCCCCCTCCACCCCTGCCCCCTTCCCCCCCACCTGGTGTTTCACCGCCCCCGCCAGCTGCCCCCAGTGCACCCGGTGCCGGATGGCGGGCGCCACTCGCAGCAGCGCGCGGGGGGCCAGCGGGTCGGAGGGGGGCGGCACGTCCTGGGGGCAGGGGGCGGAGGCGGGATGCGGGTCAAAGAATATAGCAAACCATGGAACCACAGGTTAGGACACAGAAGCTCGATCATCCGCCCCTCCTGCGGCAGCCGCCTGCAGTAGTGTGCATGTGCTGCCCTCCTCCTCCGCACCTCCTCCGCGCCACGCCCGCTACCCCTCCCACAACCGGCTACTTCTCCCCTCTGCTCCACCACCTCCACCTCCACACGCCGCGCGCTCCCCCTCCCTTCTCCTCTCCCTTGCTTCCCCCCTCTGCTCTCCAATCTCCAACCTATACACGCCATCTCTGTACCCACCCACCCATCCTCCCTCTCGTCCATCCTCCCCCCCTCCACCCCCCCACCTGCAGCGCATCCGCCAGCCTGCCCACATCCACCACCTGCCCCAGCCGCCACCCCGCCACACCCTCCAGCGCGGCATGCACCTCCGCCACCGCAGCGGCCACACGCTGCTGCTGCTGCTGTAGCTCTGGGTTGCTGGCTGGCTCCTCTTGCGGCTGCTGCTGCTGCTGCTCATCCGAGCCGCCGGCTGCAGTTGGGGCGGGCCCCGCGTCAGGGCTGTCGCCAGCAGGGGCAGCAGCAGCAGGGGCAGCAGCAGCAGGGGCAGCAGCAGCAGGGGCAGCAGCAGCAGGGGCAGCAGCAGGGGCAGCAGGCGGGTGCAGTGCGGCCTTCAACTGGCCCAGGTCCACCACCTGTGGAGGGGGGCATACATGCATGGAGGGGTGGTTGGGGGTCAGGCAGTGGGCTGGCAAGGGGGGTGCAAACCGAAGGCTTAGGCAGGAGCGAGGGGCGACACGGGCGGCCCAGGGGCACATCGCACGGGTGGCCCACCCACCCACCACCCCCGCGCCTCACCTCCCCTAGCGGCATGTCCTGCAGCCGCTCGAGCGCATGGAGCAACTGAGGGGGTGGGGGGGAGATAGGGGCGGGGAGGGGAGAAGAGGATGGAAGCACCCGGCGGTTAGCATGGACAGTGAGGACAGGGGCCGGGAGGAGCGGAGGGAAAGGGAAGGAGCATGGGAGGGAAGCTTTGTTTCCGTTATCCTGCGGCAGTTGGAGCCACCGGCACCTCAACCACAGTAAGCCCTCTCAGATCCAGATCCATTTGCCATGTACTTGTATAACTGTCTTTAAACCGGGCTTACTGGTATGACTCAGCCTTCGGGTCAGATTCATTCGTGGCCCATTTGCAACGGCATTACATGTCGCTGCTTGCCGTACCCCAAGGCTCCAACAAATCAGCCCCGTCAGCATGCTGCACACACACCTGCAGATGGTGTACGGAAGACTCCACGGCATGAAACCCGCGTTCGAAGAAGTGAAGTGCACCGGATGCCGCCTGCTGCATCTCCATCACCGCCTCCTCCACCGCCTCAATCGCCACGTCAGCAGCCGTTACCGTTGAGAGGGCCGCAGGTGCGGGTGCGGGTGCGGATGCGGGGGGAGCGGCCCCAGTCGTGGTGGGTGCAGCTGCCGTGGCTGCTGCCGTAGGGCCCATGGTGGCCAGTGGGGGGAAGGTGGTGGTGGTGGTGGTGGCAAGGAGGAGGGAAGAGGAAGGGGCGGAAGAGCTGGACAGGGGAGGCAGCACCAGTTGACGTGTTGCTGGCTGAGTCTAAGCAGGGGCGGGAGAAGGACGGTAGAAGGGTTGGTAAGGTTGTATTGTGAAGGTCGTGCAGTAGCGGGATTATGGGGCCCGGGAGTACGGTGCCCTCGCTATGAGGATGGGTACCCTTACAACATATACAAATTTGGGCGCATCATTGCTGCATTACTAAGGCAGCGTGATAAGATTGAGCCCCATAAGAATCTGATACCTCACCTGACCCATGGCAAGGCTGGGTGAAGGTTCCACCAACGGGCCGGAAAGCAAGCCTGTAACAAGTTGAGTAAAACGTTTTACGTTTGCAGCTCGGTCTTGCGGCCGTATCAACCTTGACTCAGAGCTAAGTAGGGCATTCACATGGACTTTTCGACCCAGGACTCACATGCAGAAAGAATCGTAGAGACAGCGCATTTACGAGCCATATCTATAACAATATATCCAGCATGGTTACTGTGCGTAGCCTGAGTCCTTGTTGCCGGGCAAGGCCGCACTGATCGAGGCGCAAATAGTTTCCCACTCATGGTTGTAACGACAGCAATCTGCCTAAACCTATATGTATCAATAGCCTACAAACGCCACTTATAGGCAGGGTGAATAGCACGGTGGAGCACCGGTCTTTCCCGCCGAACTTTCCGTCGAAGACGCTTTCAGTTACAAACAAGCTTGGCACCCAAAAGAGGCTGAGTAATACCTACCACTACTGTAGGTTGGTAGTGCCGAGTATCAGCTCAATGGAGCTAGGCTCGACACGTTTCAATTGCCGCTGGAACCCTGCTCTCTGTCACAACTGTCATCACCGCCGTACGCCGTACACCCCCGCTTAAGCGCTCATGGTGTATTACCGAGAAAACTGGATCCCAAACGGCGGAACAATAGACCCTACCATACCGCTTGAGATACACAAGTTGGGGCTTGAGGTAACCCGACCCGCCCGGTCAAGGAGGACATCGCCGGTGGGGATGAGTCTGGCAGTATGGGCGATGCCGCAGACGAGGAGCAAGGGGCTCCTTCCATTTCTACCTTGGGCTGCTACTGCCAACTACCCAGTCCTCCGAATGGTTTCAATATGACGTTGTCAGGCTCGCTTGTGGGGAGCTGACAACTCAGGCGGGAGAGGAGTGCGGTTGTCACCATGGAAGGCATACATGCATTCCACCGCCTGATTCTCCGAATCCTACCAGCTCACACATCTACTACACTGCCGGCGGCACCCCGTCTCGCCACTAGGTCTGGCCGAATGAATGACCGTAATGATCTGTTACAATGTTGGCAAGCACGGTGCCACAGGCGCCTTCGGGTCCTGGTAGCTGCTGAGCTACGAAACGCCACACCGCCGAGGAACATCTTGCGGTGGCCCGGCTGGGAGAAAAAAGGTTCACGGCCTAGCACTGCAAGGCTGCCTAACTAGGATCGCAACGGGCAACAAGGGCGCTGTGATGAAGACTGCACAGCGGGACAGTCGTACGTCCAACAATAAGCAACCCGTGCAGGAAATATTGAACCTATTTAACGCCTATATGCTGAAACCGATAACATGCTTCGACAAATAATTGCCATTCACTCACGTATGCGTGCCAAACGCAAATGCAGCACTGCGCGCACCATGCATATCGGATACAGTCTGGGCCTGTCTACTCACTATTCCTGCCACTATTCCGCACGCCATCCGGGATCGCACATACACTAAAACCTGGTTTCAGTCGAATTTATGGACAGGTTATTTACGTAACAACCATTAACGATTATTAAACCGTCGCACTGCTGACATGCAAGCATGTAAGAATATGTAAGCCACCGCACGCCCAACAGGACCCGACAAGGAGTCAGGTTGGTGAAACATAACGGCCACAGCAGCCCTACGGTAAATGTATCGACGTACGTACGGAACGATCAGTCGGGATTTCTCCCGCTTCTTGTAACACTCCGGTTACGTTCATGGCTCATAACGTTAGGCTCCTTAGCGTTGACTCTACCTAGGCGTTCACTGCATGCAGTGAAAAGACGGGAAAGCGGTTAGCGGGGTGCAAAAGACTGGGGATTCCTGGCACATGTGCGTTGCACTAGCCTGCCCCAAGAATCCAAGGCGACCCGTAGAAGAGGCCCTCCCTTAGGCTACTCACTCAGTTTGCGGCCCTTCTTCTCGCCCTTCTCCTGCGGCTTGGGGCTCTCCTTGGGGCGGGGAGGCAGCAGGTACGTGGGTGGGCGGGGCCTCTCATCATCGTCGTCATCCTCCTCGTGGTGCTCAGGACTCTTGGGCGGCTTGGGGGGCTCCGCGACCTTGGGAGACTTGCCGCCGTTCTTAGGGCCCTTGCCCTCGCCTGCAGGGTTGGGAGTAAAACGCCGTGAAGAGGGCACATTGCGAAGGTGCTGCAGTGCGTGAATGCCGGTTCACACAAATCCGGTGCAGCCCTCGAGCCATGCATGCAAGCCCTGAAATTCATTCGCGAAACCACATGCCACACTCTCCTCCGTTACCCCACTCCCTACTTACTCAGTTTGCGGCCCTTCTTCTCGCCCTTCTCCTGCGGCTTGGGGCTCTCCTTGGGGCGGGGAGGCAGCAGGTACGTGGGCGGGCGGGGCCTCTCATCATCGTCGTCAGCCTTCTCCGGGTGCTCAGGACTCTTGGGCGGCTTGGGGGGCTCCGCGACCTTGGGAGACTTGCCGCCGTTCTTAGGGCCCTTGCCCTCGCCTGCAGGGTGGGGAGTAAAACGCCGTGAAGAGGGCACGTTGCGAAGGTGCTGCAGTGCGTGTTTGCCGGTTCACACAAACCCGGTGCAGCCCTCGAGCCATGCATGCAAGCCCTGAAATTCATTCGCGAAACCACATGCCACACTCTCCTCCGTTACCCCACTCCCTACTTACTCAGTTTGCGGCCCTTCTTCTCGCCCTTCTCCTGCGGCTTGGGGCTCTCCTTAGGGCGGGGAGGCAGCAGGTACGTGGGCGGGCGGGGCCTCTCATCATCGTCGTCAGCCTCCTCCGGGTGCTCAGGACTCTTGGGCGGCTTGGGGGGCTCCGCGATCTTGGGAGACTTGCCGTTCTTAGGGCCCTTGCCCTCGCCTGCAGGGTTGGGAGTAAAACGCCGTGAAGAGGGCACATTGCGAAGGTGCTGCAGTGCGTGAATGCCGGTTCACACAAACCCGGTGCAGCCCTCGAGCCATGCATGCAAGCCCTGAAATTCATTCGCGAAACCACATGCCACACTCTCCTCCGTTACCCCACTCCCTACTTACTCAGTTTGCGGCCCTTCTTCTCGCCCTTCTCCTGCGGCTTGGGGCTCTCCTTGGGGCGGGGAGGCAGCAGGTACGTGGGCGGGCGGGGGCTCTCATCATCGTCGTCAGCCTCCTCCGGGTGCTCAGGACTCTTGGGCGGCTTGGGGGGCTCCGCGACCTTGGGAGACTTGCCGTTCTTAGGGCCCTTGCCCTCGCCTGCAGGGTGGGGAGTAAAACGCCGTGAAGAGGGCACGTTGCGAAGGTGCTGCAGTGCGTGAATGCCGGTTCACACAAACCCGGTGCAGCCCTCGAGCCATGCATGCAAGCCCTGAAATTCATTCGCGAAACCACATGCCACACTCTCCTCCGTTACCCCACTCCCTACTTACTCAGTTTGCGGCCCTTCTTCTCGCCCTTCTCCTGCGGCTTGGGGCTCTCCTTGGGGCGGGGAGGCAGCAGGTACGTGGGCGGGCGGGGCCTCTCATCATCGTCGTCAGCCTCCTCCGGGTGCTCAGGACTCTTGGGCGGCTTGGGGGGCTCCGCGATCTTGGGAGACTTGCCGTTCTTAGGGCCCTTGCCCTCGCCTGCAGGGTTGGGAGTAAAACGCCGTGAAGAGGGCACATTGCGAAGGTGCTGCAGTGCGTGAATGCCGGTTCACACAAACCCGGTGCAGCCCTCGAGCCATGCATGCAAGCCCTGAAATTCATTCGCGAAACCACATGCCACACTCTCCTCCGTTACCCCACTCCCTACTTACTCAGTTTGCGGCCCTTCTTCTCGCCCTTCTCCTGCGGCTTGGGGCTCTCCTTGGGGCGGGGAGGCAGCAGGTACGTGGGCGGGCGGGGCCTCTCATCATCGTCGTCAGCCTCCTCCGGGTGCTCAGGACTCTTGGGCGGCTTGGGGGGCTCCGCGACCTTGGGAGACTTGCCGTTCTTAGGGCCCTTGCCCTCGCCTGCAGGGTTGGGAGTAAAACGCCGTGAAGAGGGCACATTGCGAAGGTGCTGCAGTGCGTGTTTGCCGGTTCACACAAACCCGGTGCAGCCCTCGAGCCATGCATGCAAGCCCTGAAATTCATTCGCGAAACCACATGCCACACTCTCCTCCGTTACCCCACTCCCTACTTACTCAGTTTGCGGCCCTTCTTCTCGCCCTTCTCCTGCGGCTTGGGGCTCTCCTTGGGGCGGGGAGGCAGCAGGTACGTGGGCGGGCGGGGCCTCTCATCATCGTCGTCAGCCTCCTCCGGGTGCTCAGGACTCTTGGGCGGCTTGGGGGGCTCCGCGACCTTGGGAGACTTGCCGTTCTTAGGGCCCTTGCCCTCGCCTGCAGGGTGGGGAGTAAAACGCCGTGAAGAGGGCACGTTGCGAAGGTGCTGCAGTGCGTGTTTGCCGGTTCACACAAACCCGGTGCAGCCCTCGAGCCATGCATGCAAGCCCTGAAATTCATTCGCGAAACCACATGCCACACTCTCCTCCGTTACCCCACTCCCTACTTACTCAGTTTGCGGCCCTTCTTCTCGCCCTTCTCCTGCGGCTTGGGGCTCTCCTTGGGGCGGGGAGGCAGCAGGTACGTGGGCGGGCGGGGCCTCTCATCATCGTCGTCAGCCTCCTCCGGGTGCTCAGGACTCTTGGGCGGCTTGGGGGGCTCCGCGACCTTGGGAGACTTGCCGTTCTTAGGGCCCTTGCCCTCGCCTGCAGGGTGGGGAGTAAAACGCCGTGAAGAGGGCACGTTGCGAAGGTGCTGCAGTGCGTGAATGCCGGTTCACACAAACCCGGTGCAGCCCTCGAGCCATGCATGCAAGCCCTGAAATTCATCTGCGAAACCACATGCCACACTCTCCTCCGTTACCCCACTCCCTACTTACTCAGTTTGCGGCCCTTCTTCTCGCCCTTCTCCTGCGGCTTGGGGCTCTCCTTGGGGCGGGGAGGCAGCAGGTACGTGGGCGGGCGGGGCCTCTCATCATCGTCGTCAGCCTCCTCCGGGTGCTCAGGACTCTTGGGCGGCTTGGGGGGCTCCGCGACCTTGGGAGACTTGCCGTTCTTAGAGCCCTTACGCTCAACCTCAACTGCGATATATTCAGGAATAGGATAATTTGAACTCTAACTAGACGTGTTCGGGTACTGACGCAGGTATGATGGTGAGAAGGATGCAGATTCTCCTAACCGTCGATCGATGCGCGAGCGGGGAGTGGTCAACAGAGCGTTGCCCACTCATAAGCAAATCAGTGTACGAAACCGACATCTGGTTTTATCTGTCAATACTTGCGGATAAAGAGCATTGACGACTACGACCTGTACTACCCACCTCCTGCTGCGCAACATGTTGCAAAGGCCAGAAGCAACCCAATTATGAGCGCTTTCTGCTTCATTCCTATTCTTAAGCTTGCAGTATTTCTCGTCTTGAAGTTGAAGCTGGTAGCCCGTGCACCTTGAGAAGCTAAGCTTGCAAGGAAATCGCCTTTTGTTGTCGCGAAGTAAAATGATGCTCACAAGGCGACAAATAGCTCAACACATGCTGCTTTACATTATGACTTGTGGGGTGCCGCAACATAAATACATTGGTCCTGCGGCAGTACAAGTTCTCGTAGGCTGCGCCAGTCGGTCATTTCGTATAGGCCGTCTAGGCCGCAGCTACCCAGTTGTATAGCAGAAGTTCACTAGAAGGCTTTGCGTATTACCACCTTCGTACATAGTTGCCAATCGAAACGAAGTGTCGCTTTAGGCCATGCGTGCCGGTCCCCGACTAAGAAGAGACAAGTACATGAAGTGTTGTCGCCAGCGCCCCACCATAGTGCCCATCAACATTTCTTAGTTAAATTTAGGTCGTGCCAGCTGCTGTGGCATTGGTCGAGAACAGAACTGGTGATGTTGCTGCATGGCGTACAGCATGGCGTTAACCAGTTCAATTTTTTGCTAGCCTATCCTAATCTTTACATGTTGAATGGGTTATATGTAGGAAACGTGGCAAGGGTTTTAAGGCAGATTGTGGTAACGGCAGTGGGTCACACACCTGCATTCGGACAAGATCCTTTGGTTACGGTATGCCATCTAAAGCTACGTTGCTTCAAGGGCTGGCCGGTCTAGGCTCCTCCCCCAAGGGCTAGCCGTTCATCCCCCGCTCCTCCTATGCCCTTACACAGCCCTGCACCCACCTCACCACGCTCGAAAGATCTTTTCATCATCCCCTACCTGTCAACTCCTTTAAGCTCCTAACAACTTCTTTCAAAGGCCTTCATCTCCTACACAATCTTTCCCTCGCCCTTCCCACCCCTGCAGTTGCTCCACTTCTCATTTATTTTTCACCGCCTCTGTCACCCGGCCTTCCACATCGATCCACTGCTCTCCCGCCTTCTCGTCCTGCTCCTTCCCCTGCCCCTCTTCCTGCCTTCCCTCCCCCTCCGCAGCAACAGCAGCAGCCTCCTCAACCATGGCCCCAAGTACGGCATCCTGTTTAGCTGTCGTATCCAACAAACTGTCGTACACCATGATGCCCAGATCTTCCATGTCTTGCTGCTTGTCGTACTTGACTCCCCGCGCGCGTTTGCGTTGGCGGCGTTGCAGCTGCCAGCGGTCCCATGCATCTGCCAGCCACACGTCCCATGCAAAAGCCAGAGCACTGTGGGGTGGGGAGTGATACGGCCATGGAGGAACTCAGTCCGTGTGATAAGGCACCCCCAGGGGTTATATCAGATAGCCGGTGAAGGGACACACGCAGAAAGTAGGTTGCCACAGTTCCACGGGCTCAGGAGACACACGATTGGCAACACTTGCAACACTTGCATGGCATAATGGCGCAACAACCCAGATAACACACAAGGGGGACGAATGTGACGCATGGCTCACCAAGCACACAAAAAAGGTTTCCCCTCCAACCCCGGGATCGGACCCCACCTGAGGCCCGCCACCAAGCCCCACAGCACCGCCTTGTCCGGGCCCCAGTACCGGCCGGGTGGGGTTGGTGCCGCCGCAGCAGCAGCCACCGCCGCCGTCCTACTTCCGCTCCTGCTGTTCCCCTTCCCCTGCTGCTGTCCCGCTACCGTGCTGCTCGAATCCAACTTGGCAGCAGCAGCGGCCTCCGCAGCCGCTCCTGCCGCCTCCACCTCTGCCTCCGCTGCCTTCTTCGCCGCCTCCTCCCGCGCCGCCGCCACCTCCTCCATCAGCCGCCGCAGCTCCTCCCGACGCCGCTGCCGCGCTAGTCCTGCCGCCGCCGACGACGACGCCGTTGCCGTACTACTGCCCACCTCAGCGTCACCGTCGTCAGCACCGCCGTACATCATCTCTGCCAGCTGCATGTCCGTTACGTTTTTCAGCTCCAACGGTTGGCGGTTGGGAAGTAGTTTGCCGTACAGCTTGTTGATTCCATGCAGGATGTCCTCAGCGGTTGGGCTGCGGGCTGAGGGTCGGCGAGGGCGAAGGATGAGAGGGCGTGCGGTTGGAGGAGGCGACCGGGGACACAAGCGGGGGCTGAGCGTAAGTGGCAGCGGGAGGCCACCATGCGAGACGTAACGGTGCTTTCCTCCTCCTTCTCCTCTTGTGCCGTCTCGCGTCCAAGAGGCTGCCCACTCTGCCCTCCACGCGCCTCCCATTGCGCTGCCCGTAATTGACAGCCCAGACCCCCAAGCGCTCCCTCCCTACCTACACTGTTCCCCCATCCTTCTCCCTTGCTCACTCCATTAACTCACATCGTTCCCGTGCTCCAACCCTGCCTTCAGCTCCTGGCCCCACCTCCCTCCCGCTCCTGAACTCCCCCCTCACCTTTTAACCGCACGTAGCCAGTGGTAGCCTCCGGGTAAAGCAGTACGACAGGCAGGTTGCTGCTGACGCTGCTGCCGTCGTACGGCCCCCCGCCGAAGCCGTTGAAGGCAGCTGCGAGGAAGGACCGCACCGGTGGCTGCGCGGCGTTGAGCTTGGCCACCGAGACGGCGGGGTTGTGGCGCAGGCCCGCAGCTAGGCGCTCAATCTGTGGGTGGGTGGGTGGGTGGATGGCGATGGGTTGCGGTGTGTTATGTGAAGCGGGATACTGGCACATTGCAGGGCGCTTCACAATGTGCGGTCAGAGGGTAGGCTCAAGATGTTTAGGCTCTGAACCCTGAACCATCGCTTGTAGCCCCTACTCTAGCACCCGCTAGTGCCCAAGCACCCAGTCCTAAGCCCTCCAGCCGCCCCAGCCGCTACGTGTCACCTGGAACTCCAGCGCCCTGCAGGCCGGGCTGGCCGGGTCGTACAGCACCACCACGTACGACCGGGGGTTCCGGTGCCCGAAGCTCAGTCGGTGGAAGAGCTTGAAGCTGTCAAGCTGAATCTCAGCCACGCTGCTGCCGTCGTAAGCTGCACGGCACAGTGGGGCAGGCGGGTACGGCACATGGGCACGTGGATGCGTGGACCATTTTATTTGTGTGTAGCGACATAGGAGGGCATGGGCAGGTGTGGAAGATGAGGGGGAAGCAGGCAGAAGCATGGGACAGGGGGAGCAGCCACACGGGGCCGGTAAGGTGCAGCTGAGGGTCGCACGATATGTGGTCTGTTCCTTGGTCATGCTTGCTGCTTACCCCATAGGTCGCGGACAGGTGCCGGTGAGGAGGTCCTCGCCTGAACGGGGGCGAGACGGCCCCTGTCTACCGTAGCAGCATCAGAGGACGTTCTCAATAGGGGTTTTAGCCGCACTGCTGGGCGCCGGTTGTGTTGGCTCGGTGCAACACCATGTGCATGTGACGGCGCGCCGCTGCGGAGTGCATCGCGCAGCGGCGGCCGGTGTCCCGCTAGTGAGTTCAGCTCTACAATTTACTTAACAGTAGGAGTTTTCTAAGCAATTAGGGGCTCCAGGACCAGATGGTGCCAAATTGGTAGCAACGCTCAATTTGCTGAAGTCAGGTATAGACTTGCTGAAAATGGTCTTAAGAATGGCTTGTCTGCTATATTGTGCTTAAGGTCGCACTTCGAGTAGCGAATTACGGTCTTTCGTTTAATGCTACCCTCAGAAGCTACCATGCCGGCACCGTTGCAAACTTTTGGGTTATTGCTTAACCAATATACTGGCTCACGAAGCTGCGTCCTTGCGAAGCTGAGGTAGGCCCTAGCACAGCACAGCACAGCAGGACGTCGTACACAACTCCCGCAGCACCAGCAATAAGCATCGCTCGCCAGTCTGTAGCTAGACGTTTGCAACACAAGCATTAGCAAACAATGGCTGAATAACATTCGCTGTCCTGCGTTGCTGCCAAATCTATTCTGTCAACCCGAACCCATCCATCCCAACACCTAGCCTGTTTCCACTGGAATTTAGCCAACGACTACCGCAAATAGATTGCTTGCTGGAAAGAGGGGCTATGTCCTGCATACGTGCACAGCTAAGTGGCCCCAGTCATGTACCACCACATTCCTAACCGGCATGTACCGCGCGAGGCCTGGTCATAAACCACCACGTGCAGAGCCTACCCCGAAGGAGCACACCCTTAAGCGTAACCTTGCTCCCCGCGAGCCCTTGTTGAGTTCGACCCGTAACCACATGTCGTACAGCTGCAGCAGGACATTTCCATGCTGTAGCCTTCATCATGGCCCAGTGCCCTGCCAAACACAAATGCCACCCTTGGGAGGCGGCTTACACAGTAACCCGGGCCTATGATGGAGGTTCAAACTTCTGTACGAGGGGCCTGCGAATGGCGCTGCAAATTCACCCTACCGCTTGTGCCACCTACAACCCCCACCCCTGGTGCATCTGCCGCCCAGCATCAGCAGCCACTGCAGCCACTGCTGCTCACACAGCAATACCGCATGCTACCGCTGCTGCTGCGGCTTCGACCTCATCGATGGCTGCACCGCTGTTGCCGCCGCCCTCTGCTGCCGCTGCTGCTGTTGATCCACTGCCGCTGGTGCCGTCCCCGCCGCTGCCCCTGCCGCTGGTGCCGTCCCTGCCCCTGCCGCCCCCACAACGGCCCTCAACGCCTCCTTCAGACGCACCAGCCCCACACCATGCGCCGCCGAGACGGGCAGGATGGGCAGGTGCGTGGCGGCCATGAGGGCGCGCAGGGCGACCCGCGGGTCGCTGCAGCGGTCCAGCTTGTTCACCACCACCAGGGCGGGGGCGCCCAGCAGCATGGGGTTGTACAGCCGGAGCTCCTCCTGAGGGGGAGTAAAGAGGAGGGAGGGAGGGAGGAGGGCGGGGAGGGGCAGGGAAAAGAAGAATACTCAATGTGTTGAATGAGGCTGACAAACAATTCGACGAGCTCCTGGTACCAGGGAGCCGAGGTGGTCGAGCCGAACGAGGCAGGGAAGGAGGATGCGGTAGGGGCGAGGTGTGTGGATGTGGAGGGTGTTCGACGGAACAGGTCATGATGGATGGAGGAGGATCCTCCCAACCCAGTTCCTTAGCCATGTGCACGCCCATCCATCATGCCTTTTTCCTCCCACATCCTCCCTGGCCCCCTCTCCCACACCCCACCCGCCCCCCCCCCATCTCCCACACCCTACCTGCAGCACCCGCAGCTGCTCCTGTGGGCTCAGCGGCACACTCCCCACTGCCACCACCCCGCCTGCAGCCGACTCGCCATCACCCCGCTGCTCCCCCTGTTCGCTGCTGGCGCCTGGGTGCTGTTGCCGCTGCTGGAGTGAACCTTCTTCTCCTCCCGCCTCCCCCTCTCTTTCTCCCTCCCCACCCGCCTGCTGCCCACTCCCCTGCTGCCCCCCCGACAGGTCCACCACAAAGGCCAGACAGCGGCAGCGCTCGATGTGGCGCAGGAAGGCGTTGCCGCGCCCGCGGTTGGCATGGGCGCCCTGGATTGGGGGGTGAGGGGGTGAGGGGAGTGATGGGGGTGAAGGGACGGCGGGATTGAGGAGGTGGTGGTTAGGGGACATGGGCGAGGTACACCGGTAAGCAGCAGGGTTAGGAAGTGCGGGCGTACGGCACACGGGGTACACATGCAGCTGTCTACGGCACACGGGGCGCACATGCAGCTGTGTACGGTGCGCTGTGACGTGTCCCGCCAGTTCCGCCGCTCCCGCTGCACTCGTGTCCCTCCCGTCACCACAACCCTGCTCTCCACCCGGCAACCAAGCTGCCCCTCTTGCCCCCCATTGTGGCTTCCTGATTGCTATGCCCCAGTCGGTTGGGTCTGTTTTGACCCCCCCCCCTTGCACATGCCTTTATCCGCGCGGTCCCACAGCGTAGGGAAACCTTGCCCTGCCATCTCGTGTGGTTTCCAAGTGACGGGTTGGTTTTCCTTTGATCCCCCCCACCAGCGCAGGTCGCAGCATCACCCCGACCCTCCGCCTGCTAACCCCATGCGCGAGCCCGGTTGAGAACCCGCGCATGTGGCTGTCCTCCTCTGGCCCTTGTCCTTCCCCCCGCTCCATCCCCCGCTCCGCTCCCCCTGCTGCCTAGTCCTAATCCTTCCCCCCGCTCCATCCCCCGCTCCGCTCCCCCTGCTGCCTAGTCCTATAACCCAGTAGCCCAATGTGGAACCTTCAAGCTGTCCTAGCCCCCGCCCCCGCCCCCCCCTCCGCCGCCCCACCTGCACCAGCCCCGGGATGTCGGCGGTGACCAGCCGGGTGCCGTCGTCGAACGCAATGGTGCCCAGCTGCGGGCGCACTGTGGTGAAGGCGTAGCTGCCAACCTGGGGGGGGAGGGGAGGGGAGAATATCCAATGCGTGGTGTGACAGTGGTAAACTAGCTGATAAGCCCTGAGGGGCAAACCGAGAGGGGTGGGAAAAGAAGATTACCCTATGTGTTGAATGAGAATATGGAAGGGGAAAAGGGGGAGGGCAGCAGCAGCAGAGGGAGCAGCAGCAGCAGTCTGAGAGTCGCGAGCAGCAGCAGCAGTAGTAGCAGTAGGAAGGCGGGTGGGAGGTGAGGGGCCGGGAGGTGGGAACGGGCGGGGAAACGCGAGACACCTCAGCGCATGTGAGCAGCAGGAGGGGTGTGAGGGGGTGTTGGGGGTGCCTCTGTTCCGGGTGCCTCTGGTCCCGGGGGGTCCCGGGGTGTGCCGGGGTGTGCCTTGCATGATGCGCAGGGATGCATGTGTGCATGCAGGGTCCTGGCAGGGGAGGGGGGGCAGAGGGCGCTGGGGAGGGAGGTCCGCGGCCCACTGCGTTGCGGCACCGGTGCACCACCTGCGCTCCTCGCGGCCGCACCTTGGCCCTTGCTGCCGTGATGGCCCCCAGCAGGGTGCTCTTGCCGGCGTTGGGCAGCCCCACGAACCCCACGTCCGCCAGCAGCCGCGTCTCCAGCAGCACCCACCGCTGCTCGCCTGGCAGGAGGGAGGGCAGGGCAGGGAGGCGGGCGGGCGGCGGGTAAAGGAGAAGGTAGCTGAGTTCCCAAGGGGGAGGTCTGACAGGGGGTTGCAGCCCTTGCAGGCAGTCCTCGATACGTACAGCACACTGCCGTCGCTACCCAATCGCTGTCCTGACCTCCTTGTAAGTCCTCTGCCTAACCTCATTGCCGCCTCCACTCCTCACCCGTTCCCCGCACTACCACCCAGCCCCCATCTCCCGCCCTGCCCCCCCCCCCGCTGCCCCATGCATAGTGAAGCCTACATGTCACACAGCTCGTTAGTTGCCTCCTCAACTTCCTTATCCTTACCCCGTCCTGCCCCCCTCCCGCCCGCTGCCCCACCTGGTCCCCCCGGCTCCGCGGTGTCCGGTGCGGGCCGCCCCGCTGCCGCCGGGAACGCCCTGTTGCCCCGCCCGCCCGCCCCCCCCGCCGCCAGCACCAGCTGCTCTCCGTGCTGCGACAGCTCCACCGCACTCCAACCGGGGCCCGCAGCAGCAGCGCCGGACCAGGGCCTGACACCGGATCCCGCCCCTGAGGCATCCTCAACCTCCTCCTCCTCCTCCGTATCATCATACTCCTGGGTTTTATCATCAGACAATGATTCGCGCGCTTCGTCGGTGTCTTCGTCCCCGTCGTCGTAGTCTTCATACTCATCCCTGTCATAACCGCCGTCCTCGCCGTCATTGTCGTACACGCCATCATCGCCGTCGGCTTCCGCCGACGCCACTGCCGTCGTCAGAAACGGCGGACCCAGTCGAACCGTCGTACCCATCGGTACCTCGATCACTCGGTCCGGCCCGCGAACCCCGGTTTGACCGCCAGTGCCGCCGGCGCCGCCGCGGCCGGCAACTAACACCGTTGAAATGCCGTACAAGCTGCTGACGTGGCGGCTAGCGCGCACGATGACGTCACCGCCAGGGCCCCCCGTGCCGCCGATGGCTGCTAGATGCCGAGCTGTGTGCATGGGGTTTGGGTTGGCGGGCAGGCGGGCGGGATGCCGATGATGTATCAACAGCTCCAACAAGCGTGCGGCGGGCTCCCAATGACTGCATGTTAGCTCTCGCCCCCGCTTTCTCTTCCATTCCATGCCTTCACCTCCTTCCCTAGCCGAGCATCCCGCCTAAGACCGCCCATCCATTTGCATCGCCCTCCCACTCCTCATCCCATAATCCAGCCTAGTGCGGAATATATATCCCTATAAATGCCCACCCCACCCCACCCCTCACCTCTGCCGGTGGGCTCGTACGCCACCCTGCCCGCCCCGCCCTGCCCGCCGCACGCCCTCAGCTTGGCGGCATCCACGAAGCGACCGCGCTGCGGCGTGGCGGCCTTGCCCACACGGGCCGCGGTGCGCCGTACCCGGCGATACGACAAGGGGTCTGCTGCCAGCGCGGATGGTGAAGGGGAGGTGGTGCTGGGGGTGCTGTGAGGGGTCCTGCTAGGCTTGTCTTGGATGCTGTTACTGCTGCTGCTGAAGCTGGTGGTGGCGGTGGTGGAACTGGGAGTGGCTGTGGCGTTGCGAAAGGTGTTGTTGTTGCCGGCAGCAACTCTCGCAACGCTGCTTGTGTGGATGTGCGTTTTAGCGTGGATGTTGAGGTACGAGTAGGACCAGGGTGTGCTGGCAGCAATGGAAGCAGCAGCAGTTGTACGACTGGTTCCATTTGCGTCTCGCGTGCGGATCCTTGCGGCTAGGGTTGTGCTGTTGGTGCTGCTGGTGCCTGCATACTGGCGAGCTGGATTGGCAGCTGAGAGATGTATTCGAGGGGCATGGGCGGCAGCAGATGGCGCCGTCAGGCTTTTGGAGTTGCTGTCGTGTTGCGACTCAAGCCAACGGAGGGTTCCATAGCAGTTGCCAGCAGAGCGCGTGCTTGTCAGCGGGTCGTGAGCAGCTCCAAGAGCTGTTGGAGGCGAAAGCGTCAGCTGGTCAGCGATTTGACCGTTAGGTGTGATGATGGAGCGGTACGGTGGCTGCGCAGCGGACCCGGAACTTCGGTTAACATTCCATTGCTTTGAGCTCCATGTGACCACCCAGGGCCGTGCCACTGACTGTGGCAGTCGTCGCTGCAATGTTGCGCAGCAGCAATGCGCGGCGTCAAGGAGCACGCGCGCTGGGCGCATAGCGCCACGAGACACAGCTAAAACTATGGTAGATGTCGCTATTCAAGGTAAGGGTGCTACGAAATGAAAAAGGCGAGCGTCCTGGAATGGCAACTGGGGAGACGTTCGTACTCTGCAAGGGTGTGCTTGCTTCGTGACCAAAGGCGTTATATGCTTTGCAATTTTTCTTACACGGCAGGCAAGCAACTCGTAGCTTTACTGCACTCGCTCGTTGTTAGCCACACCGCGCTTCCTTGAGCCTTCTTACTCTCTGTTACTCTCTGTTTTGTCCGTAGTCGGTGTTTAAGGAAGTAGACAACATTGTCTACAGATAGTTATGCAGCCTGCTGGCTCCATTAGGAAACCTGCTTGCGCCTGGTAAGTTCATGCGCCAGGGCTCCTTCATGGGATGCCTGGAACCATACCGTTTCGTTAAAGCACAGTGCGTATGCAACTGCTTACTACTTCATCACCTTAGCACATACTTTGTGCTGCAACCCGCTGCAACTGCCTCTACCTGTTGCCATCCTTTTGGTCCGTGCAGGTCCTTACACATACCGCTGCACCTGTCGCCTACACCGGCCCCACAACCGGAGCCGGCATCATGATTTCCATAGCAAACTCAAACCGGTGACACTTATCTTAACCGATGGGCCGTCGACGTCGCAGCAACCCAGGCCATTGCCGTACAGTTCCTGCTCCGACGCCACCGCTGACAGTGGCATGGCAGCGGCGACGACGGCGGCGACGGCGTCTTGCCGCCCACAGCACAGCCGCTCCCATCTTGCCAACTGCTGGCACCGTCACCTCGGCACTACGGAGCGGCCCCATAGTAATCCTTCCACCACCTCCGTTACCAATTGACAGCAAGCCTAGCAACCCCTCCCTCAACCGCTTCCTCCATCGCATCTGCTGCTACCACTGCCACCGCTTTTCCGCTCCATTCTACCATCCACGCCCCTCCTGCAAATCCTTTCACGTCCCCATCTACCGTTCGCCGCTCCCACCTTCCCTCTCAGCTCTCCTCCAGCTCACATGTCTCCTCCTGGCCTCATCTCCGACTCCTTCTGCCGCGGACAACAGCACCACCACAACCACCACCAGCTCCTCGGGCTTCAACTGGAAGGGCGCCGCTCTCATCGCCGGCATGGCCACCGTGGGCGGACTGCTCTTCCTCATCATGCTCGCCATCCTCATACACTACATCCGCCGCAGCCGAGGATACAAGGCATCCGAAAACAGCGACAAGACAGAGGCAGCAGGCGCGCAAGCGGCTCCGGAACCCTCGGAGGCGGAGGCCGCAGCTAGGGCGCATGAGGAGGCGCCTCCAGAGCCACCGCCGCACCCACCCGTCCCTCCGGAGGCCGTGCCGGAAAGGATCCCCAGCAGGCCGGGTACCGCCGCGTCGCAGCGGCAGGGGCGGCCCGCGTCGCAGGCAGGGCGGCCCCAGGGGGAACGTCCGGGGACGGGGAGGGTGGGCGGCTGGATGGTGAGAGACCAGGGGTTGGGTTGGGTTGGGTTGGGTGGGTGGGGCTGCGCCGTGGGGTAGGTTCTGGGGACTGGGAATTGACGCTGGGTGGGGTGGGGCTGCGCCGGACTGCGGTGGAGTTGAAAGGTTCGGGGCGGGGTTGGGGTTGGTACGAGCGGTGGCGGTACTGGGTCGGGTTGTGGCTAGTGCGCCTGTCGTGCGGTGGCGGGCAGGGCCAATGTGCATGGCATGTCGGGCGCGGATGAGGAAAGCTTAACGAGTCACCGGGCAAGATCATGGGTGGGAAACGAGGGGAACGTCCTGGCTACACTTTTGTGACACATGCGGTGTTGAGTGCCCTTACACATTTACTGCACGCTTGCACCTGCCGCGCCTTACTCACCCTCCTTTTGCTTCCAACCCCCCGTCCCAACCCCGCCCAACCTCCCATTCTTCTTGGCTCTTCTCTCAAGAACCCTGCGCCGGGACCCGAGGGGGCTCCTGTCCCAGCCGACAGGACGCCCGTCACGCCCCTGCGGAACCCGCACCCCGGGAACCACAGAGGACCGAGGCACATGGCGGGAATGGGCTACCCGCCAGGCTACCCCGGGCACATGATGATGCCTATGCCGTATCCTATGATGATGGATCCATACAGCATGTACGGCATGGACCCGTACAGCATGTATGGTATGGATCCGTACGGGATGAGTAGTATGTACGGCATGGACCCGTACGGCGGAGGCGGGGCTGGTGCAGGCATGTATATGGATCCGTACGGCATGTACGGCGGCATGGGTCCGTACGGCGGAGGGTACTCGGTGCCACCGTTTGGTTGGGGGCCTGAACAACACCAATCCAAGCAGGGACGACATTAGTATTGAGGCAGGCTTGAGGTAATTAGTGCCTATTGTGGTAGCAACAACTATTAGTTTTGCGCTTGGGTGCGCGTTGTATAGCAAGTGGCTTGATCTTCGTGTGCATGCAGAACGTTCCACACATCAAGTTCGTAAACCCCTATATGACACCCAGTTAACCCGTAAACCCGTGTAGGATGTGCAGCTGTGCATCACGGTATTCATAGTATTCTTTATTTTATTTCAGACGCTGCATGTGCGGGGACGAGGTTTCTTCTCCGTGATGTGGAGCTGTGGACCCCTTGGGCCTGAGGTGTTTATTGTACAGTCGTTGTACGGCCAATTACCCAATGGCAGGAGTTCGGCTTGCTTCCTTTGAGGAGAGATATCATTGCGCACATTTTGTACTTATCACATAGCTTAAATGTAACTTTGCATCCACATTATATCTACCGCTGTGACGGCCAGACAATTCATTTTGGCACCTAAAGCACCTTATAGAGCACACTCTGGCATAGCTCTACTGGAGAAGATTAGCAATGTCAGGCGTGCTCTTAAGGGCGTGCGGGCTGGGCCTTACTGGAGCAGCTTCGACCTCAGCCATTAGCAAACTCCAAAATGCGTTCGTCACCGCTGGTAGCAGCTACAGGAACATGGCTGTGTACGTCGAGGTCAAGGAAAATCGTGTTCAGCAGGCGCTGTCGGAGTTGAACCGCTTGCGCAATGATGCGGGTCTACCAGATGAGCTCCGCAAGCGGCGATACTACATTAACGGAAGCGATGCACGATTTCTACGCGATAAAAACGCGTACAAGCACGCTGTCGGCGCTGTAGTGGTTGAGCGCATTAAATGGGTGATGCGGCGGAAAGGAACCAAGTGACGAGCCCTTGCCATGTTGGGCTCCACTTTTGCAAATACTCATCGTAGGTGCAGTTTGGCTTCAAGGGCTTGCTGGGGAGGCTGGTTTGCTAAGTAGAGCAGCTATGTTGGAGAAGAGGAGGACCTTCAGCCGCAGACCGATGCGACGGCTGTCATGGGGCTGCTCTGGGGGTGGTTGGCACGCGAGAAACATATATGGCCTCGTTGGGCTTGCGGTCAATGGCATTACCTCTTTCCCTTTCTCCCCCTGAGGTTTGGGCATAGGAGAGGGCATAGGTGGGGTCAACAGGAGGTGGGCCCAGCTTTGTTGCACGATGGGGCCACGAATGCATGGGCGCTTTCTCTTGCGCCTGCTGGTCACGTGTTCGCCAGCATAGCACGGGAGGAGTATGGCAGCATGGCACAGGCGGGAGAACTCCTAGCTGCTCCAGTTTGTGCCGCCTTCGTATCTTACGTGTGTAAAAAAACTGGCGACTATGAACGTACGTGTTTGTTTGGTGGTGTCAGGTGTGGCAGGTATGGCCCTTCTGCACATGAGGCCGGTGGGCGCGGTTGCGGTCGGGGCAACCGAGAATGGTTTCAGCGCCGGTTCGAAGTTGTCGTACACGCTCATGGTTTCAGCGGATAGGCGCTTGCGGCCCCCATGTGGGTTGCGTGGTGGTTGTCATGGTGGCCAAACGCTAACCGTCGCATCCGGCATGTGAGAGGCCGCTTTGCGTGTTGTAAGCTACATGGACAATGGCTTTTGCTGGGGTTCTGTTCCGGTGGGAAGCTTGACGGGCCGCAGCAGGTCAAAGCCGGCCAGCCAGAACTCCGTGTAGTGCTGCGGGTAGCTGGACAACGGTTACCGGTTAGCCTTTTGGTGCCAGCACTTGGTGCTGCGTCGTG
Source organism: Astrephomene gubernaculifera (assembly GCA_021605115.1). Taxonomy (NCBI): domain Eukaryota; kingdom Viridiplantae; phylum Chlorophyta; class Chlorophyceae; order Chlamydomonadales; family Astrephomenaceae; genus Astrephomene; species Astrephomene gubernaculifera. Next base: position 1,415,148 of record BMAR01000013.1, read on the forward strand.
CGGTGGCACGCATGTTGCATGGTGCTCTTCATCTGGCTCTGTATATCTATTCCATCTGCATGGGGCGTAAGACCAGTCAGCAATGTCAGTAAGGAGCAACGAAGTAGGGGTGTGCGAACGGCATGTGGTGGGGTTGCCTTGCAGGCGGTGCAGCAATTGATTTTCTTTCCCCGCTTACTTAAAAGCCACTGCGGGGTAAGCAGCAAAGCAGGGACTAGAATGGAGGATAGAATTATTGCGCAAACAAAGGCAACAGGGGGTTCTTCCGAGGAAACATCAAAGGCACGACCCGGAGAGACAACACCACTCTAGGTAGCTCTGGTGGCCTTGAGGGCGCTCAACTTACGGGTTCAAGATAACCACAAATATCTGGCGACATGCGCCATCAATATAAAGTAGCTTCGTCCACCCCAGCGGCAGCTGCTGCCACCACTACTGGCCTCATCCGTATTTTCCCTGGCAGCGAATCTGCTGCTGCTGCTGCCGGTGGAAGTGATGCCGGTGCTGCTGATGTTGACCGTGCGCGCAAAGGGCCCGGGAGAAGGTGAGTCTGACTAGAACCCCCGAGCGGAGCAACCCGAATGCGGCAGGCAACACGAGCGGCCGCAGCGGTGGCCAGGCGCCCGCCCCTCATGCAGGATCCTCCACCGGACGGAGCTGTGAAAGGCGGCGGTCGGTGCTTTCCAGCCGCCGCAGCGGGCAGCGCGGGCGGCAGGCAACTAGAGGATGCAGCCCGAGGGCGCGGCTGATGAGCAGCAGCATCCCCGCCGGCAGGAGCATGAGCGGCAGGTGGTGGCGGTAAGGCAGCAGCGGGCAGCCGCCCATCTGGCATTGCAGCAGCAGAACCAGCAGCACCGGCTGGATGCATCGGGGCAGCAGCTGCAGCAGCACGCGGCGATACGGGCGGCGGCAGTCCAAGCAACAGCTGCAGGGCCGAGTGCTGCGGCGTGAGGTGCGAACATGGGAAGTGAAGCGGATGGAGCGGCCGAAGCAGCAGCAGGAGCGGCCCAGCAGCGATTACCGCGATCAGGCGAAGATGTGCGCGGATTGCTGGTTAGGCAATAGGCATGCGCAGGAGGGGCAGTGTGGCGCGAAAAGGTTTACTCGAAATGGCAGATATCACCTAGGTCTTGGATGTACTCTAGGATTCTGCGGCTGGGCCTGGTGTGCCCTGCTTACAGGCGGGATGCAGCAGGAAGATGCGGAGACGGCTTTGGCGGGCGGCTGCAGTGAGGGGGGAAGCATGCCATGAAAGGAGGTACGGCGAAAGGAGGAGGAGCAGTGGCACTAGGGAAGCCAATGGGGAAGATGATTGTGATGATAACGAGGTGATGGCTGGGTGAGGGGGTGGCTGTGGCTAAAGGGAGGGCTGGGTGACGTGGAGAACTGGGCATGAGGTGAGGCGTGCATGCAGCTTGCTGGGAAGGCATGATTACCATTTGAAACGCGACGCAGTAGTGAATTGACTTTACAGCTTGGCGCAACGGGATAAGCTCATAACATCAGGGTGCAAGTTGCTCCCTTCCGCATAGACAACAACTATACAGGAATACAGCACATGGCTCGTTACATCCATGTGGCTGTTGCGGCTCAGGAAGTAACAGGCACTCGGTACCGTGATGGGGCTGAGGGCCATGGTAACACTGTACCTTGTTGTTTTTATCGCCACCAAAGAAGGGGGAGGTATGCGGGACATGCATGTGCCTTGTGCAGAAGGTAGACGCACCTGATTACCGCGATCAAGCGAAGGTATGCGCGGATTGCTGGTTAGGCAATAGGCATGCGCAGGAGGGGCAGTATGGCGCGAAAAGGTTTACTCGAGATGGCAGGTATCCCCTAGGTCTTGGATGTGGTCTACGCAAAACCCATGGGTTGATTGGGCAACCATGGCAGCAACTGATGACTATGTTATGCTCCCGCGCAACGGCAGTAGTATCCGGCACACCGGCAGTTTTCTTGCGTTCATTCCCGGAGCAATCCTACGGATTGCAAAGGGATTAGCGACCCCACCCCACCCTGGGCGTAACAAAAAATTGTCTCCAAACGCCTCGTAAATGGCCGCAGTGGAAAGCAGACAACACACGGTATCCAGCACAGCGCAAACGGACGCAAAAACATTTCCAGACCGCACTGAATGCTTCCAAAATACGCCGTACAAAAGACACCCAAAAGCCTACGCAACATATACAACAGCAGCAACAAGCACAAAAAAATAACACAATAAGGAAGAAGCAACGCAAGAAGGGAACCGCATAATAGGAAAAAACATCTTCGCGTCCCAACATTGACACATAAGCACAAAGGGAAAACAACAGTAACAACCAATACCATGCCACCGGAACACACATAAGTCAAGCAAGGCAGGAGGGCGTTGCGAACAGCAACGGGCCGCAGATTGCAATGGCCGACAGTTCCGACGACGACTATGACCCAGAAGCGGAGCGGCGGCGTAGAGTACGTGCAAGGGTGCAAGCATGGAGGGCATCTCGCACCGCCGATCAGCGGGAAGCAACTCGGCAGCGCCATAACCAGAGGCGACGGTCAGCAAGGCAGGCACAAGCAGTGGAGCCACAGCAAGGCGATGCAGCAGCAGCCGAAGGACAGGCAGAGGCCGTGCAACAAGCCGTCGAGGAGGCATTCGGGCTCCCACCGGTGGGCAGCATAGTGCGCCAGGTGTTGGAGCTGATGTTCTTAACACCTGGCCAGCATGGTGTGGGGCCGGAAACACCAGCAGAGCAGGTGCTATGCGGGCCAGGCGGGGCCGCAGCAGATGAACGGGACATCCCGCTAGGGGCAGGAGGGCTGACAGCAGATGTTCAGCTAGCACTCGGGCTGCAAGCAGCACTGCGGCGGCATGCCCCGACGGTGGTGTGCACAGCATGTGGATGCTACAGACCACCAGGGCAATGCCCCCGGCGGCCATGGGCAGCAGTAAGCCCAATGTTCCAACTATTGCGGGCAGACATAGGATGGACAGAGGAGGTCCCTCGTGAGGGGCACACTTGCTGGACACGCCCGTTGGCAGCAGGGGAGGCCTGGACACCGCCACCATGGCCGCCGCCACGAGCAAAAGGTCAACGCCCAGCCCATGGGGCACAGCAGCACAACAATCAGGGCGCACAGGCATCAGCAGAGGGCGCTCAGGAGGACGACGAGGAAGGCGGTGATGTGTTGGCGGTGCACCGCCGGGCAGTGCAGCCACAAAGAAGCCTTCCAATGGGCGTCGTACAAAGACATGCTAAAGCTTAGCCCGAAAAACAACAGCAACACCAGCAACGGCAACAACTTAACATATAGAACAAAGAAGCAACTGGCAAATCACAACACGTTAAGAAATAGGTTCGCGACACACCAATGCACACGGGACATGAACACCGAAAAAGCAAGACGCAGCAAACAAACGACAATGGGATAAACACAAACAATGGCCGACAGTTCCAAGGACTATGACCCAGAAGCGTAGCGGCGGCGTAGAGCAACAGCAAGGGTGCGAGCATGGAGGGCAGCACGTAGCCCCGAGCAGCTATAAGACAGCGTGAAAACGCAAGGCGTCAAGCAGCAAGGGCAGCGGCTGAGGAAGCGGGGCCGCATTCGGACTCCCACCAGCGGACAGTATGGTGCGCCAGGTGCTGGAGCTCATGTTCCTAACACCGAGCGAACCAACACGGGGTGGGGCCAGAAACACCAGCAGAGCACTCCCAAACAACGCCAACAACAACGCCAACAACATAGAACAAAAGAAGCAACAGGGAAACTACAAAACGTTAAGAAAACAGGTCCGCGACCACCAATCCACACGGGAAACCGGAACACAGAAAAACCAAAAACAAGCGAAAAAACGACAACGGGATAAACGGGACAAACAGCGGGATAAACACAAACCAATCAAGGCAGGTGGGCGTCGTCAACAGGAACGGACAGCAAACCAATGGCCGACAGTCCGGAAGACGAAGACTATGACCCAGAAGTGGAGCGGCGGCGTAGAGCAACAGCGAGGGTGCGAGCATGGAGGGCATCCCGTACCGTCGAGCAACGTGCAGCGATAAGGCAGCATGCGAACGCAATGCGACAAGCACCAAGGGGGGCCCAAACCCAAGACCAAGCAGGTAGGGAAGGGCAAGACAACGCAGCTGCAGCCCGTGCAGAAGCAGATGAAGCGGAACAAGCCGCTGAGGAGGCAGTCGGACTCCCACCAGCGGGCAGTATAGTGCGCCAGGTGTTGGAGCTCATGTTCCTAACACCAGACCAACATGGTGGGGGGCCGCATACACGCGCCAGCAGAGCAGGTTCTATGCGGGCCAGGTGGTGCAGTAGCAGACGAACGGGCAGTCCCAGTAGGGGCAGGGGTGTTCACAACAGTTCTACAGCAAGCACTAGGGCTACAAGCAGCGTTCGGGCGACATGCACCCACGGCAGTGTGCACGGATGGATACTGCAGGCCACCAGATCTTGCCCCGTGCAGCCCTGGGCAGCAGTACGCCCACTGGTCCAGGTGGTGCGTGCCGACATTGGATGGACAGAGGAGGTCTCGCGTGAGTGACACACGTTCTGGACGCGCCCTGTGGCAGAAGGGGAGGCCAACACGCCTCCGCCATGGCCGCCTCCACAAGCAAAAGGCCATCGACCAGGCCAGGGTGCACATCAGGCCAAGCAGGGTGCGTATACAGAAGCAGTGGACATGGAGGATGACGACACGGAAGGCTGGATGTTCTGGCGGTGCGCCGCCGTGAAGTGCAGCAAGCCAACGCAGGAGTGGAGGCCGCAGTAGGGGGCATGGGTGAGGAGGAGCCCTCAGACAGCCGGGAAGCCGAGGAGGACGAGGAAGGTGTCGTGCAGCAGGGCCAGGGCCACCGGGGTCTTCAGCAGCAGGCAGCAGCATCAAACCCAACACCCACACCCGCACTCGCAGACACAGTCGTGTACATTACGTGGGCTCTGGGCGCAGGCAGAAGCCTTTCGGCAACGGGAGGTTTAGCGGCTGAGAGCACAACGGCGACACGCAGCCCGGCAGGCACAAACAGGCACGGACGCCAACGCAGGATGCCAACAAATTGCTGCAGCACACGCAACAGCTCGCAGACAAGCAGTGCAGCAGAGCAGGCAGCAGCAGGAGCACCTCCTGCCTGTACCGTTAGTATTGCGGGCCTGATCATGAAACACATGTACCTAACACTTGGCCAGAACGGTGTGGAGCCGCATACACGCGCCAGCAGAGCAGGTTCTATGCGGGCCAGGTGGTACAGCAGCAGACGAACGGGCAGTCCCAGTAGGGGCAGAGGGCTTCACAGCATTTCTGCAGCTAGCACTAGGGCTACAAGCAGCGTTTGGGCGGCATGCACCCACGGCGGTGAGCACGGATGGATACTGCAGGCCACCAGATCTTGCACCTTGCGGCCCTGGGCAGCAGTGCACCCACTCTACCAGCTGCTTCGTGCCGACATTGGGTGGACAGAAAAGGTTCCACGTGGTTGCCGCGCCCGTTGGCAGTAGGGGAGGCCTGGACACCTCCGCCATGGTCTCCACCACGGGCACAAGGCCAGCGGACAACCCAGTGGGCCCAGCAAAACAACCATGGAGGTCCGGCTGAAGCAGAGGATGCAGAGGAGGAAGATGCTAGAAATGTACGGGCTGCACACCTTTGCCAACAGCAGCAAGCAATTGACAAAGTGGAGGAGGAAGAGCACACAGGCACCCAGGAGGAAGATGCTGAGCAAGGCCACGACCGCCAAGCCCACCAAAGCAACAATTAATAAACACACAAAGGAAACAGGACACCACCAAACCACACATCAATACGACAACAGACAACACCCATACGTACATGGAACCCAAACACTAGCGAAAAAACAATTAAAAACCACTTACAAATTGCTCCGGGCAGCGTAACGCAGTGGAGCGGTTCATGTCTGACATGTCTGGGAAAGACGTATCCAAGACTTTGACAAAGTAGCAGTAGTAAGCTTTCCAAACATTGTATGGATTACGATAGGACTCATCCTCTCTAAGAGCGGCGGTGTATTATATACTCCAAAGGACCGCCAGTAAACGGACATGCGAGGTGTTACTGGGAAGGAGTTCCGGGACTCTAAGACTGAACGCAGTTATAGAGTAAGTGCATATGCGTTTTATGCGTCCAAATTTCAGGGAAGCTTCTTGTCGTCCAATGGTTTTGCACAAGGCGCGCACCCATGGCGGGCTCTCCTGTACGACAACCCTCGCCCGCCAATCGCCTAGAATGTTAGACCTGCCCGTTGACCTTAAGCTCATACAGTCCGGTTACCTACTTAGGGGACAAGCACCATCACCCCATAGGTGCCGTGTCTAACTCAATAGGAGGACATCCCAGTCGCAGTTGGCGCCTGACCATTGGCGCCGCTGAGCCTTGTCTCCAAGACTCCATTTTGGAAAGCTCATACTGCCTGACTCGTCCGTCCTTTTGAGTGGAAGTAGCAGCGGTGCTTGGGCTGCGCCAGGTAGGCAGCAAATTAGGCTTCTAGCAGTTGGCGCGATACACGCTTTCGCGGCCTGAGTGGAATATACATGTATAGAGTATATCAAGAGTCGCAAAGCATAACAAAATCAATTAGCGCCGCCGAGTATCGTTACGAAGGGTTCCTTGTCGTTCTTGCTTCCCGTTAGTATGCTGCTCTTGGGAGCTTGCCAGAAATGCAAGAGATGTGTTCACGGGGCTTGGGGCTTTGTCTGCTGCATTGTTTGTCTCTGCCGGAAAACTTCGCACATCAAGTTGTGAAGCTCCTTCGTGCCACAGGTTTACGCGGGCCTTGTCACCAGTGCTGGCAGCCATGAGGACGGCGGCATTGCTCGTCGTCCTGGCTGTCGGCATTAGCCACGCCTTGGCGGGTAAGAAAGTTCGTCACCCATGGTGAAGGTTACAGGTTAACCGCGACTGCTTGGCGGTGAACTTATCTAGAACTCCTTATTTTGTTTTGCTTTTGCAGACGGCTGGGAGCTTTCGGGGGCAGCAAGGTGCGAACGTTTTTCAGTAGGACCGACTGGTTGGACCCCAGATGTAAATCGCCTGTTTATTGCGCGGGATACTCTTGATGCTATATCGAGATGAACGTGTATCGCTATGGTATCATTCTCGGTTCTTCATGTCTGGGACACGCTCGTCGCGTCGGACACGGACGACTTGCACATCTAAACGGACTACTGTACCCCAAAGCTAACGGAACATGTTTCAGCCACGTGGCCAAAACGGGCCTGCCCACATGCAACCTGCAACCCCTATGCAGTACCCGCCATTCCAGCCCTTATCCTTCCCAAACCATGTACCGGTACCCCACAACTGGCCCACTGAACCTCTCCACTGATTGCAGGCAGCTGCAGCAGTCCAGCGTCACCGGAACGGCGGTTTTCCCTTACCACAGCTGCACCAAGAGGGCATCAAGCGGCAGCCCTTGCTACTTTGGCTTCCCCACCTCCCGGGCTATTAACTCCACCGTCTCGGAGTTTTGCTTCACTGCTCAGTGCCCAGGCTGCTCTGGTGGCAGCAACACGTGTTGCAGCCTTCTGACGGCCAACATTCACAAGATTGTCTTCAACATCCGTAAGTACACGCTGTGTTGTCTGATACCTGCCTGCAAAGGATTTGGCTAGTAGCCACTAGGAGTGGAGCAATGGTGGAAGTCACAACGGCATGGGTATCTGTACACCGCTAAACACGTAGACGGAACTACCACCATATGCTGCTTCCGCTACATATATTCCTATTATTGCGTCATTGCTAATCTCGTTATTTTCTTGTTCCCGCACCTCGCAGGGTACGGCTGCCGTCCGGCACTGAAGAGCTTCTTCCAGCCCGTGTCGTACAATGGAGCTCCCATTGCCTCGGACCTCTACATTGACGATGTCAACAACAACTCCACCATGATTCGCTGGAGCAATGTTGACATCACGTCCAGCGACCTCAACGGCGACCGCATCTGCATCAAGGCGGCTTCCCCTTGCAACTCGATCAGCTCGCTGTTTGTGACTAACAGCGATGGCTTCCCCATGGTTGCGTTGCTGGACTCGACGGATGGCGGCAGTGGCTGCTGCCCCAGCCGCTACCCCGACCTGCCGCCGCCGCCACCTCCTCCCAGCCCGCCTCCCCCCAGCCCCCCTCCTCCATGCACCCACTTCTGCTTCACCTGGCACCGTACCAACGGCCCTGCTGACACTGCCGCATGCGACCTGCTGGCTTCCCAGCTCACTGCCATGAACACCCAGTACGGCAGCTACAAGCTGCTTGGATCTGGATTCACCTGCTCGGCTGTTGACGCAACTGCCCGCAACGTCACCGCCTGCGCTGACTTCGCAGCTGAGGCCGATGCCACTGCCTTTGGCAACATGTTCGGCAGTGGCGACGCGAAGACCTCCGGCGTTTCTGGATTCGAGCTCCTGTCTGTGTCCCTGGGCTGGACCACCACCTACACGCAGGGCAGCAACGGCCAGCCGGTTTGCGATCAGGCAGGCTTCTATGTCGTCCTCACCACCAAGCTGACGGGCGTCCAGTGCCAGTCGTGGTCTTACACGCAGGGCTGCGCTCCTGTCCAGACCAACGAGTTCCCCTTCTGGTGAGTTGTTTGGTGCTTACTTGTTGAGCAGTGTTGACCCATGGGTCAGGGCTGCCATGGGAGTGTTTGAAGGTTCTGCTATGTTTTGTTTGCTGTGTGGATGTTTGGGAAAATTGATACAGGGTTGGTACGGTTTTTCTTGGTATATGGGGCTGAACCTTGTGCCTGCGTTTTTTAAGATGTCGTACTTCAGGAAACTCATGTTGCCTAAACCCCCTGCTGTCCCTCCTGCCCGCCTCTCTGCCCCTCAACAGCGTGTGCGACCCCGGTGTGCCACGCAAGACGCCCTACGCCATCCAGTACAAGCGCACCTACAGCAAGTCTGGCAGCAACTACTATTGCTTCCAGATTCGCGTCAACCAGACGCAGTGCAAGGGGTCTCGGTGCTGCAGCATGGACCTGGACAAGATCGAGTGGCTGTCGGATGGGACCAACTGCCTGTCCGCGGTCAACGGATTCACTGTCAGCACCAACCCGGGCGTTGTCAAGGCGCCAGTCTGGACTCGTGCTACGGACAACAGCTTCACGCCTGCGCAGACGTTTGGTGTCTTCAAGACCAACAACCTCGCTCTCAACCTGGCCAACGCAGACGGCGCCGAGGTTTGCATTCTGCTCAAGTCCAGCGGCAGCTGCCCCAAGCTGGAGAACTTCTGCTACCAGGGTAGCACCATGGGCTGCCAGTACGCCATCTTTGACCTGAGCGCGGGATGCTGCGCTGAGGACTTCTCCATGAGCCAGTACGGGACCTTCAGCCGCCGTCGTTTCCAGCGCCTCTAAACGCTTGGATGAAGATTTCTGACTTGTCACTGTTGGGGCGCTGAGACGCGCTTCGAAGCGATATGTCAGGGCTGTTATTTCGGCCATACTTGCAGGTCGTTGCACGCATTTGTGCGTTTTGTGTGAAGATGTGTAGTCCTTTTTGATTGGGTATGCGAATTGTGTTGTGCAGCGAGCAGCCGCGAGCGTGAAGATCGAGCAGCCGGATGAATCCGACCTGGCGCGCACTCACAACAAATTGTGATCTTGAGTACAAGTTGCATCTCGTTGCTGTGCAGTTCTGTGTTGGGCGCGACGCTAAGTGTTGGCAAGCGTGACACATAAAGGCCAACCAACGAATGCTTCAGTATGCTTTGATGCCGACAGCTCCGGAGCTGCCTTTGTGATCTCTTGCGTTGTAGTGCATATGTATATGCAGCACACATCGATCTTAGCCGACCGGGCAAGGCCCCAACTGTGACTTATCCTGCATACGTTTGCTCTACGCCCTCACTCGCTGATGATAAGGGAACTAGTTATCTTTCGTGGAGTGTTTCGTTGGGCTACCGGACGACTAACATGTTGTAACCCTTCAGTTCATCAAACGGGTACCTAAATTCAGTAAACTCTCCTTGCAGTGCAACCAATCCATCCTCGCGTGTTTCGACTAGTGCCGGTGTCCCAGGTGCATCGTGTACTGAGGTTATCTGTTACGACGATCGGGGACGTGACACGAAGGAGGAGTGCCGAGCAACCATCTACCCATACCCAGCAGTAAACAGGCACACACATCATTGCTACATAGGGAGAAGGAGATTGCCGTGAAATGACAGCTCGAAGCAATTTACTCCCAGCAACATGGGATGGCCACGCACGTTCATGTCCGTGCAAAATATAGGTGCACTTCTGCACACACAACAAATAAACCGGACGAGTGGTCAACTTCCGTTAAACGCCGAAAAAGTAGTAAACGAATACTATGGAACACCCCAAAGCCCCAGACCGGTCAACAATTGACAACGTCTGTTATCGCAACAGACTGGGCCGTCCATGCGACCCCCGGGTGCTGCACGGGCCCCTGTGCGTCCTCCTGCCCCGGTCCCCACTCGCCATCGAGGTCACCACTGCGCACATAGCGTTTGCATGGCACTGTACAACACAGCCGCGTAGACGCATTCAAACGGGAAAAGACAACCGAGAGACATGCAAACCCAAGAGGCGACACGAACCGTAGAAACGTACGCGCGCGCGCATCCGCAGTCGCCAGCAGCCCTTGCTCAGGGCCCCGTCGCCTGGAACACCACTTGGCTATGCGCTTCACGCTGGGTTCGAGGTCAAACGTAACCAAACGTGACTTCACGTCACATCAGGGGGAGACTCAGCGAGAAACAAAGTAGTCAGGATAGTGCAGCGAGGACAAAGAACTATGGCACAAACCAGAATATAGATCTGGGTAGCTGTAAAACCCCCCCCACACATCCCCACGCAAAAACACACGTCCGCAGAAGTACGATGCCTCCTGGGCATCGCGCACAATCCAACCACCGTATACGCAGACGCGATCTCACGGACGCACGCATGCATAACGCGAAGTCCCTTCGAAGCCCTTATCAGCCCCCACCCCACCCTGCCACCTGCCACCGCGCGGCCTCTAAATGCCCGCCCACGAGTGCATCAGAGGGCTTCACCTCCAATACCCCCAGATACCGCGATGCCCCTTGCACCGCGCCACACAATCCACGGGCAGCCGTTCGCCACACCGGCCCCGATCGCCTCCTCATGTGCCTCTTTCGCCCTCCCCCGCGCGGCCCCCGGGCAACACGCCCCCGGGGTACGGAGGACAACGCCACAACACCCTGTCAAAACCGCGCCACACACCGCCACTGGTTTGCCCCTCGCAACATACCGTACACAACGGTTCTGTTGGTGCTCCGTACACCATGATGTCATCTCCGCACATCGCCCAGTCCTCCGTGAAAACCCCATCCAGCACGCCACACTGCTCCTCCACAGTCTTCCGCGCATCCTTGCCAATGTGGCAGAGCTGGCTCCACGTCACCTCGCACCGGTGGTGTGCTCCCCACCCCGGTTGCACCCACACACAAACGACCTTCTCATTCGCTTTAGCAATCTTGAGGCCGTAAGGTCACGTGCCGTACGCGAACGAACCGGTAACACTCCACAGCCTTCATGCAAAACCCATAGCGTGTCCCTATATAAACTGCTCGGACACCCCTTCCGCCTCGGTTAACCTGTCAACAGCCGGTCAAGGTCACATCGTCGTTTGTGCTTTCCTTCCTCACCTTCCCATCCCCACAACTCCCCCTCCCTTACTACAGCCCCCCGCCCAACTCCTCCCCTCCTGCTCGCACTCCTTCCCTCCATGCCCTCTAACTTGAACCGCTTTACCCCTTACAGCAACCCCCCTGCACGTTACCAAAGAAGAAAGCAAGCACCTGAGCCCCCTCAGGACTCGATCCTCCTCGCGACCTCGCCCCCTCCTCCTCACCCCGCCCCCTCCTCCTCACCATACAGCTCGTGAGTTTCCTCTCCTTACTCCTCCTCACCCCGCCCCCTCCTCCTCCTCCTCCTGCTGCTGCTTCCCATACCACGCCGAATCACCTTCTCCCACCAGCCGTCCCGCAGACCTCCTCCTCCCTCTACGCCATGAAGAACTTGAGCACCGTGAGGATGCCGTTGGCGCGCGTGGCCACCTCTTCGTCCGGGTGTCCGTTGAGTGCCTCGATGCGCCCCACCGTGCCCAGCTGCACGTACAGCTCCACCACGGGGTTGGCGGGGGGCGGCATGGCGGCGGCCGCCTCGCGCCCGTGCGTGACCAGCCGCATGTTGGCCTCGTGCGTCATCAGCTGCTGGCCGCGCTTGAGACCGTCCTGAGGAGGGGGTTGGGGAGAGAGGTGGGGGAAAAATGGGGGTGAGAAGGGGGAGGAGGGGCTGTACAAAGGATAGGGTAAGAGGGACAAGAAAGCAACGTGTTAGGGTCGCAGCCGGTTTTATAAACATGTCCAATGTCCCTCACATGATCCAGTCCGTGCTTCCTTCTCCCATCACCGCCTCAATCCCCAGCCCGCTGCACCCCCCTTCCCTCCCTAATCTCCTCCCTCCCTCCCGCTCCCTCCCTCCCCCCCTGCCTCACCGCGAGCCCCTTGAGCAGCAGCCCCAGCCGCTCCGGCGGCGCCTCGGGCAGCAGCAGCGCGTGCAGCTGGTGCAGGATACCCAGCGACACCTGCGGGGGGGGGGGGAGGGATGGGAAGGGAGGGGAGGGGAGGGGAGGGAGGAGCGGTTAGGGGGGTTGGGAGCAGAGCCCATGAGGTGGGGAGTCGAGAGGCAGCCGCATCACGTGCGGCTGGGGCTGGAGGCATGCACGGCGGAAGAGGGTGCGTGATGATGATGAGGAGGAGGAGGAGAAGGAGAGGGTTGCACAGAAACATGTGCTCACAAGGATGGCACAATGCGCTTTCCTCACTTTCCCACTCCCTTCCCCACACGCCCTCCACGTCCCCTCCCTCCCTCTTTCCGCTGCCCAGCCCGCTCTCCCGCAACACCCCCTCTTGCTCCTCTCCCCTCCCCCCCTCCCCCCTGCCCCCGCTCACCAGCTGCTGCACGCACGCCACCTCCGTCCCCACCAGCGGGTCCCAGGGGTTGGTCAGCACGTAGAGGCACTCCGTCAGGATCTCCTCGTCGCCGGCCGAGGCAGCCAGCAGAGCCAACACGGGCGGGAAGGCGCCTGGGGGGGGTGGGGGTGGGGGGAAAGAGGGGGGGGAGAGGGGGGAGAGGGGGGGGGATCAAGAGGTATAACGGGACCACAGCTTAGGGCAGAGCAATGGAGATAAGAGTAAAGGCGCATGGAGGCGGGGGCGTGGGGGCGCGTGGGTGAAGGTGACGCACCAGCGGACTACGGCTCCGCTCCCAACCCCACACGCCAACATCCATCCTGGTGGCGCCATCATGGCCTCTGGCGCTGGGAGGGACTTGCGGCGCACATCGTCCTCCTCCTTCACAGCACCCGGCCTTTCTGGAGCAATGCCCGCAACCCACACCGACCAACCTACCCCCCCCCACACCAGCTACTCATCTCTCTTACATACACCCCTCTAGACCTCGGTAGAACCCCCTCCTCCTCCTCCCTTCGCTCCTCATTCCTCACCCTCATCCAGCATGGCCCGCACGGTGGCCGTGTTGGCCCCTGCCACGTTGCTCAGCGCGAACAGCGCCTCCTTCACCATGTCCCGCCGCCCGCCCGCACTGCCCGACTGCAGGTACGACATCATGGCGGACACACCGCCCGCATCCACAACCTGGGAGGGGGGGCCGGAAGGGGGGGGGGTGTTAGGTGGAGTGAGCCGCGAGGCAACACTGACCGAGGGGGGGGGAGGGCGGAAGGGAGAGGGGGCCGGGTCGGTGGGTAGGGTACAATGGGGTGCTACAATGATGGCAACCAAGGGCGCTTGCCGGGTCGGGCTTGGGCGCCTAGTTCTCTGCTCCGGCCCTCCCTCCCCGCTTACCCGCCCCTCCCCTTTCAAGCACACGCAGTGGTGCCTACCCAATCTGCTGTTGGTTTCCTTTCTTTACCTCCCCCCCGCCGGCCCCACTCACGTCCCCGCTGTAGTCCAGCGAGCGCATGTAGCCGGTGCACATGGTGCCCAGGCTGAGCAGCGAGGGGGTGGCCAGGCTGCTGTTGGCGTCCCTGAGGGGGGGAAGCAGGGGGGAGGGTAGGGGAAGAAGAAGAACCAAGGGTGTTGAGCGGTAACGAGATAAGGGGAGGGGAGGAAAGGGGGCGGAGGCGGTGGCTACAGCAAGGGGCGGGTGGTGCGCATGCATGACGCGCCCCACGACGTTTACACGCGACCCGAAACCCCCAAAGCAGTGCCTCCGTTCCGTTCCACATTATCGAGCACATCCATTCCACGCGCACCCTCACCCCCACCTCCTGACCAGTGACCATCCCCGCCCCCGCTTCCCCCTGTCGCGCACCTGACCCACTGCACCAGCCTCGGCAGCGCCGCCAGCGCCTGCTTGATGTGGCTCTTGTTGTCCTCGTTGCTGCCCAGGTAGGCCAGCACCCAGGCGGCGCACGTGAGCACCTCGCCGTCCCCGCAGCCCAGCAGCAGCCGAGTCACCAGCGGGATGGCGTCAACCTGGAGGGGGGGCACCAGGGGGGGCACCAGGGGGGGCCAGGGGGCGGAGGAAGAGGGGTAACATGGGTGTTCACCGGGAGGGTGCGACCCGGCAAGGACTTGCAAGTAGCTGCAAGCCAGCACTCCAGGACGGACAACCACACCAACAATCGTCAGTGTCTGGCACCGGCTCGTGGCTTGCATGCACCCGCCCCCACCCACCATCCTTAATTTTCACCCACCATCTCCTTCTCCCGCTTGTGCTTAGCCAGGTTATGCAGGCACCAGGCGGCGGTCCGCATCAGCGAGGAGGCCGGCCCTGCGCCCGCCGCCTCCGCCGCCTCCGTCTCCGCCTCCAGCACCGCCAGCACCGGCGGCAGCGCACCCACATCCAGGACCTGGTGGGGAGGGGCGGAGGTGGAGGCAAACGTGGTGGTAGGGTAAGGGGAGGGGACAGGTCGCTCCCTGGCCTCTTTCCCATATCCTTCTCCACATCCCCGCCCTCACCTCCACCGCCAGCGCCTGCGTCTTCAGATCGGGGTTGATGGCGCCCGCAATGTTGGCCAGACCCCACAGCAGCTGCTCCTGCAGCGCCCGGCTGCCCCCTCCCCCCTGCCGCCGCTGCTGCTCCAGCAGCTGTACCAGCAGCTCGGGGGCGGCCTCGTTGCACAGCGCCTCGGCGTGCGAGTAGTCGGGTGAGGCGGCCACGTTGGTGAGCGCCCAGGCGGCGTCCAGCTGCGGGGAGGAGGGGAGGAGGAGGAGAGGCGGGTGTCGAGAGATGGTCGAGGAGGAAAGGCAGGTGGGAGGAGGTGAAGGAGGACGGATTGGAGGCCAAGGGAGGATGAACACCATGATATCGCGGGGTGAGGCGAGGAGCTATTTAAAGGAAAGGAAAGGAAAGCTGCCCGCTTTCACCTCCGTCACGCGACACCCCCTCCACTAAAACACCCACCCACCTGCGCCTCGGGCGGTCCCTCCTTGATGCCGCGCACCAGTGCCGCCGCCAGACCCGCATCCAGCAGCGCCTGCACCAGGCCCGGGGGGGCAGCCGCACCGCTGCCGCTGCCGCACAGCAGCTGCCGCAGTGCCGCTGCAGCGGTGCGCTGCTCCTCCGCGCCGCCGGACGCCAGCTGCTGGATGAGCGCGGGGGCCTCCGGGGGCTGGGGGAAGCGGAGGGGAAAGGGGAGGTGAGGGAGGGAGAGATGGGGGCGGCGGGTTGGGGAGCAGAGTCTGGAAGGGGCACGGAGGGCAAGAGTCCCGGACAAGGGGCTCGGTGACAAGGGGACCGGTGCCGGGTTTGGGGAGAACTGAAAGGGACACAGGTCCTAGAAGACAAAAAAGAGGTTCCTAACACCCTCGGCTGACAACAAACCATTGCCCCAGGATGTAAGCCTCCCAGAATGCACCTCCATACTCCCTTCCCACGTGTCCCATACATCACCGCTTGATGTCCCCAATCCCGGCGGCCTCTGGCCGGCCTCCCACACCACAAACCCCACATGGCGACCACCGCCATCCCCCGTAAGCCCTCCCTGACCCTCAGTGCAGTCCCAACAACCCTTCCCTTGCTCCTTGATTTTTCCCCTTGCTCCTACCATGTCCTCGGCTCCGCTGCTGGCCGCCGCCTGCTGGTTCTGTTGCTGCGGCGGCACCAAACACGACAGCGGCGCCGACGACAGCCGCGGCACCTGCAGCGCAGGTCGCGCATCTGTCGTACCAGCCCCTGTCGTACTGACGGGAGAGGCCGCAGGAGCGGCGGCGGCGTCAGCGGCAGCCGCGGCAGGGGCGGCGGCGGGAATGATGCCCGCCCCGGCCAAGAGGGCTGCAGCCGCGCTGGCTGCCTTCGGAGGAGGGACCGCGGCAGGCCCCGAGGATGCCCCGGGCAGCGGCGGCAACCGCCCTAGCGGCGGCTCCGAAGGGGATGCCAGCGCTCCGGAGCCCGCTGCTGCTGACGGCGTCGCCGATCCATGTGCGTCGGATACTCGGGGCGCCGGCAGCGGCGAGGGCGCAGGACGCGCGTTGGGTGCCGATGCCGGGCGGGCTGGGGAGGCGGCGGCGCCGGGGGCTGCAGGAGCCGCGGGCGCGGGTGCAGGGGCGGGGGTGGGAGAGGGAGGAGCGGGAGGCGAGGCTTGCTTGGTGGCGCTGGCGGGTCGAGTGGCGCTGGGCGGCCGCTTTGGAGCTGATCCCTCGGTGGCTGACGGAGGTGAGGGTGAGGGCGGGGCAGGCGCTGCGGGCTGGGGTGCAGGTGGGGGCGCGGTGGCGGGTGGCGGCGACGCAGCTGGGGTGGTTGCCGGGGCTGGGGGGGTTGCTGGAGCTGCGGATGGGGGCAAGGGTGGCGGGCGAGGAAGGTGATGGTAAGTAATGAGGCGGGGCAGCGGGATAGTGGGAGCAAGCGATGCAGATGTTTTGGTAGGCGACCCTATAGGGCTGTGGGTTGTTTTCCGAGCTCGTAAAACCAAACGTCCCAGGGGAATGCAAGCAGACGAGGGCAAGCCATGCGAGAACACGCCCGCGGATACCTGGAGATGTCGGAGCGGAAGCAGCACCAGCAGCAGCTGATGGACTCTGCGGTGCCTGTTCGTTACACGAGGAGGAATGTGAGGGGCTGAGAAGGTAAACAAAGGGGAGGTGCCAGAAACATCTTAGGGAGCAGCGGTGTAGGTTGTCATAAAAGCAGGAGGTAGCCTATTCGCCGCGGCAGGCGGGCCGACGTCTGTTGCAAACGGGCTTCGTAATTCGTGGATAAGGGCCTACAACATTTACCGATAAAACACACAATACACATGGACGTATAAGTTAATGCAACTGGCCTTTGTGACGCTGGTTTAACTGCAAACGCGGCCGCACAAGCATGCATGAGGTTGAGCTGCCGCAAGCTGGCGCGTAACATACTACCCACAAACACCTTACCTTTTGGGGTGTCGATACACTCCCAGTCTTTAGTTCGCTGGGCGCAATCGCGGTGGGTGCACCGCCCTTGCTAGATGATGCCCCGCAGCCCTGCGCGAAACGTTACAAAGGATAACTGGTAAGGCCGTGCTCTTCTCACTATCATACAGCGATGCTTTCTCAGCACAGAAACGCGACGGCCAGCTGACCATTTCTCAAGGTTAACGGTTCGCCGTCTACGAGCTCAGTAACTCTGCAGTAAATGTAGTCCCTGTGATAAGCGTATCCTATGGCGCGTCGACGCTGTGCATTGTGAGGACGGTTGAGCTAAATGTAGTTGAGGACCCTTCGAGCAGGAGCCGTCGCAGAATTAGAAAGCTATATGTATGCTTTTATAGTTGCTGGGAGGAATGTTGTGTGCTGTCCTTAGCTAGGCGACGGTAATGGGAATAAGGAAAGTAGGATGCCGTACAGTCACACCTACCTGGCCTGCCAACAGACCGCCGCGGCTTGGAATCTGTATGCCAGGCGTGCACTTAGCACGACAAAGATGCGTTCTATTTTTTGTAAGTGCTTCTATGTATAAGGCATTTGGTACCGGTATCCGTCGGCGTCGGATACCCCTGCACGTGCGCAACTACGGCTTAGGCCCCCAGCAAGTTGCGATGCAACGCTTTTATTTTGTGCAATGCCGGCACTGTAGCGCTGCAGGTAAGCTCTTTAGGATCGTCAGGGGCATAACAACATAAAACACCTTCATACCCTGGGCACACCCGTATTCTCGGTTAACCGCATTTTCTTGGCTCAAATTGTCGATGCTTGCCCCCCTCCAACATGCTTCCTTACCGAAGGCTGGCAGCAAAGTTGTGCCCGGAGCGCCGGAGGGACCCATCAGGCTGCAACGAACCAAACCCCTCGTACTGCTATCATACGGCACACCTGCAAGCCTCTCAAGTTGTGCATGGATGGGTCATCACGGTCAAACCATCTTTCAGGGACTAGCAAAGAAAGGAAGCCAGCCAGTGGACACCATGACTCCATGGACTGGCAAAAGCATTGTACAATGAAGCAAATGTTCCGTCTTTTTGCACCACGCTGGACAAGCGCAGCCTACCCGAACCGCAGGTGGGCCCAACATGGGCAGGTAGCCGGGCAAGACCCTATCCGAATTACCGTCGGGGCTGACCATCTAGTGGGAGGGCTTACACAACATTAGGAGGACGGCAACCCTTAAACCTTATACAGCTGAAGAAGCTTGCCTATGCAGGGGTTCAGGAGCCGGCTCCCCTCGGCAAGCAACGTCTTGAAAGATCCATAGGTCCCCGCTGAAATCGCGAAGCGGCGATCAGTCGTGTGCCGTACCGGTGCAGGAACGGAAAACCGTACTACTAATGCCGTTATGCGAAGCTCCGTGTTAGAAGAGAGGTTTGACTTTTGCGGAAATCAAGGCAGGGTCAAAGCTGCGGTATAACTAACGTAACTTGGACTGGGCAGGTTCGCCATGGACTGCAGTGCGCTGTTTTAAGCACTGAAAGCGAGCTTGCCTACAGATCCACGTGTGCATTACTGCTTTAATAACGTTTACTAGCAAGAGCGTACCGATGTTTTCAACCATGCTTGCGACACGCGCTGCCGTCGCAGCAAGCAGACGAGGCAATGCAGCTTTGGCTAGCGCCGCTTGGCGCGCCCTCTGTTCCTCTGCGTCAATGGCATCGGAGGCGGCCGCTACTGCACAACCGGCCCGAGAGCAGATGAATTACGATGTCCTCATCGTTGGCGCCGGGCCTGCCGGACTCGCAGCAGCTATTCGCATTAAGACGGTAGGCACGCAGGCATGCACACTTACCTTGTTGGAGCCGTGAACGCAAGTTGGTTAGCTAGATGCAATGCTTGCAAGCAAGGCATCGGGCAGGCAGGATGAGGATAAACATTTATGTTTAGGTCATGTGATTAATCGTTATTGCATGGCCTTAAATCGGGGCTGTAGGATAGGGATGGACCCAGGGACCCATTCCTCAGACATCTTCCTCCATGCTCCTTTCCAACGCTGTAGCCAAAGCGGCAACCAATACAGCAACGCGCTGCCCTTCCATCCTTATTACGTTCGGGAGGAACCCCACATACCGCAACCTCGCAGCCATGTCACCACCTCAACCACCATCATCCACCCTTCCCATCCTCCCTCCAAACCCTTGCCCCCTTCCCTCTCCCCAGCAATGCAAGTCCTCCGGCCGCGATGTGAGCGTGTGTGTTATTGAGAAGGGCGGCGAGGTGGGTGCGCACATCCTGTCCGGCAACGTCTTGGAGACGCGCGCCCTGGACGAGCTGCTGCCGGACTGGAAGCAGGACGAGGACTGCCCCGTCAAGGTGTGCGGGCGCTTGGGGTTAGGTGGACTGAGCCGCGGACACACTGACTCGTGGGGTTCGGGGGTTGGGTCCTTGGGTCTGTCGGGATGGGATGGGGCCGGGGTGGGATGGGGCCGGGGTGGGGTGGGGTGGGGTGGCGAAAAAGCGGGAAGGCAACAGAGGAATGATGGCTGGTGTGGAGTGGGCACAGCACATGAAGGGGACTGCAAGGCTTGAAGAAGCCAGCTACGGTCGTGTAGGGAGGTGGGAAGGGTGGTTGCGGGGGGCGCTGGGAGGGAGAGAGCAGCCCCGCACTTGCACTTACCACCACATGGGGAGGATTGGAGTCACTTCCCCGCCTCCTCCCCCTCTCCACCCTCCCCCCAGGTGAAGGCCTCTCGCGACTCCTTCCTGCTGCTGGGCTCCCCCTCCTGGTCGCTGCGGCTGCCCTCCCTGGCGCTGCCGCCGCAGCTGGCCAACAAGGGGCGCAACTACGTGGTCAGCCTGAGCGAGGTGACGAGGTGGATGGCGCGGAGGGCGGAGGCGATGGGGGTGGAGATCTACCCGGGATTCGCGGGGAAGCAGGTAAGGGACGGAGGGGGGGGGGAGGCTGGTGAGGGCGGGGGAAGCATGTGGGGGCGGGGAGGCAGGTGGGGGACTGGGGGTAAGAGAAAGGAAGGGATAAGAAGGCCCATGCATTGAATGCGGCTACAATAGGTGACAAGCCAGGTGGTGAATGGAATTGAGTGTGGGGGTGAGGGTGGGGGCACCCCTACGGTTCATACGGCAAACAATTGTAGCCTTTCACAAATGGAGATCGACAGTGGAGGGGGTGGGGTAGGGTGAAAGGAGGCCAGGGAAGGGGTGGCGACGGCTGGGGCCGCGGAACCATTTTTGGCGTTACAACTGCGCTACACAGGAGGGAAGGGTAGGGTAAGGAAGTAGGGGGTAGTGGGCTTGTAGTAGGAGACAGGGCGATGGAGGTCATGGAGGTCAGGTGGGGCGGCGGAGGGGGAGGGGGAGGGGGAGGGGCTGTCCGGGGGAGGGGCTGTCCGGGGGAGGGGCTGTCCGGGGGGCAAGCGGTGGGAGGGCTGGGGGTTGAGGGCACACACCTCGGCATACCGCCACCCCGCCACCACACATGCATGCAGGCCTCCATCGCGAGGCCTCTCCTCCTCGCCCCTCCTCCTCGCCTCCTCAGAGACCCAACCAGTACCCCCAACACGCTGCATGCCTCCTCGCTCACCCTGCTCACTTCTGCTCCTTACCCCCGCCCCCACCTCCCCAGGGAGCGCATTCGAAGTGACTCCATAGTCGGAATACGGGATTTGGACTCCGGTTGCTTCACCTCTTATCAGTTTTTCTCCCCTTTCCTCCCCCGCCCCCAGATGCTGTACAGCTGGGACGGTCACGTGCAGGGGGTGGCCACCGGGGACTTCGGGGTGGGGCGGGACGGGCGACGCAAGGCGGGCTTCTCCCCGGGGTCGGACCTGCGTGCCCGGGTGACGCTGCTGGCGGAGGGGTGCAGGGGCTCGCTGTCGGAGGTGAGGGGGGGGGGGAGGGGCTGGCTGTTTGAGGGAGGAGGGAGCGGGGAAAGGGAAGGGGGGTGACACGCACATGGGGACCGTGGGGGCACAGGGCGGAGCGTCCATGCGTCGGCAGCAACAGCGCCCCTCCAGCGACTCCAGGCGGACCCCATACTGCTCAGTTGAGGCAGCGGGAGGCCTCGCACCCACCCGCAGCAGCACCTGCGCACCTCCTACCCTACCCCGCCATGCCCCTCCCTCCTCCTCTCCCCTCCCCCTCACATCCGCTACCCGCTCCCCCCCACCCCCCCACCCCCCCAACAGGAGGTGATGTCCCGCTATTCGCTGCGCCAGGCTGCCAGGGCGGAGCCGCAGACGTACGCGCTGGGGATCAAGGAGGTGCGGTGGTGGGGGTGACATCCCGCATGGGGGCGGTGGGGTGGGGATCAAGGAGGTGCGGTGGTGGAGGTGCACATGGCTCATGGGGGTGGTGGGGTGGGGATAGGGGAGGTGCGTTGGTGGGGGTGCACATGGCTCATGGGGGCGGTGGGGTGGGGATCAAGGAGGTGCGGTGGTGGAGGTGCACATGGCTCATGGGGGCGGTGGGGTGGGGATCAAGGAGGTGCGGTGGTGGAGGTGCACATGGCTCATGGGGGCGGTGGGGTGGGGATCAAGGAGGTGCGGTGGTGGAGGTGCACATGGCTCATGGGGGTGGTGGGGTGGGGATCAAGGAGGTGCGGTGGTGGAGGTGCACATGGCTCATGGGGGTGGTGGGGTGGGGATCAAGGAGGTGCGGTGGTGGAGGTGCACATGGCTCATGGGGGCGGTGGGGTGGGGATCAAGGAGGTGCGGTGGTGGAGGTGCACATGGCTCATGGGGGTGGTGGGGTGGGGATAGGGGAGGTGCGTTGGTGGGGGTGCACATGGCTCATGGGGGCGGTGGGGTGGGGATCAAGGAGGTGCGGTGGTGGAGGTGCACATGGCTCATGGGGGCGGTGGGGTGGGGATCAAGGAGGTGCGGTGGTGGAGGTGCACATGGCTCATGGGGGCGGTGGGGTGGGGATCAAGGAGGTGCGGTGGTGGAGGTGCACATGGCTCATGGGGGTGGTGGGGTGGGGATCAAGGAGGTGCGGTGGTGGAGGTGCACATGGCTCATGGGGGTGGTGGGGTGGGGATCAAGGAGGTGCGGTGGTGGAGGTGCACATGGCTCATGGGGGCGGTGGGGTGGGGATCAAGGAGGTGCGGTGGTGGAGGTGCACATGGCTCATGGGGGCGGTGGGGTGGGGATCAAGGAGGTGCGGTGGTGGAGGTGCACATGGCTCATGGGGGCGGTGGGGTGGGGATCAAGGAGGTGCGGTGGTGGAGGTGCACATGGCTCATGGGGGTGGTGGGGTGGGGATCAAGGAGGTGCGGTGGTGGAGGTGCACATGGCTCATGGGGGTGGTGGGGTGGGGATCAAGGAGGTGCGGTGGTGGAGGTGCACATGGCTCATGGGGGCGGTGGGGTGGGGATCAAGGAGGTGCGGTGGTGGAGGTGCACATGGCTCATGGGGGCGGTGGGGTGGGGATCAAGGAGGTGCGGTGGTGGAGGTGCACATGGCTCATGGGGGCGGTGGGGTGGGGATCAAGGAGGTGCGGTGGTGGAGGTGCACATGGCTCATGGGGGCGGTGGGGTGGGGATCAAGGAGGTGCGGTGGTGGAGGTGCACATGGCTCATGGGGGTGGTGGGGTGGGGATCAAGGAGGTGCGGTGGTGGAGGTGCACATGGCTCATGGGGGTGGTGGGGTGGGGATCAAGGAGGTGCGGTGGTGGAGGTGCACATGGCTCATGGGGGCGGTGGGGTGGGGATCAAGGAGGTGCGGTGGTGGAGGTGCACATGGCTCATGGGGGCGGTGGGGTGGGGATCAAGGAGGTGCGGTGGTGGAGGTGCACATGGCTCATGGGGGCGGTGGGGTGGGGATCAAGGAGGTGCGGTGGTGGAGGTGCACATTGCTCATGGGGGCGGTGGGGTGGGGATCAAGGAGGTGCGGTGGTGGAGGTGCACATGGCTCATGGGGGTGGTGGGGTGGGGATCAAGGAGGTGCGGTGGTGGAGGTGCACATGGCTCATGGGGGTGGTGGGGTGGGGATCAAGGAGGTGCGGTGGTGGAGGTGCACATGGCTCATGGGGGTGGTGGGGTGGGGATCAAGGAGGTGCGGTGGTGGAGGTGCACATGGCTCATGGGGGCGGTGGGGTGGGGATCAAGGAGGTGCGGTGGTGGAGGTGCACATGGCTCATGGGGGTGGTGGGGTGGGGATCAAGGAGGTGCGGTGGTGGAGGTGCACATGGCTCATGGGGGTGGTGGGGTGGGGATCAAGGAGGTGCGGTGGTGGAGGTGCACATGGCTCATGGGGGCGGTGGGGTGGGGATCAAGGAGGTGCGGTGGTGGAGGTGCACATGGCTCATGGGGGTGGTGGGGTGGGGATCAAGGAGGTGCGGTGGTGGAGGTGCACATGGCTCATGGGGGTGGTGGGGTGGGGATCAAGGAGGTGCGGTGGTGGAGGTGCACATGGCTCATGGGGGTGGTGGGGTGGGGATCAAGGAGGTGCGGTGGTGGAGGTGCACATGGCTCATGGGGGCGGTGGGGTGGGGATCAAGGAGGTGCGGTGGTGGAGGTGCACATGGCTCATGGGGGCGGTGGGGTGGGGATCAAGGAGGTGCGGTGGTGGAGGTGCACATGGCTCATGGGGGTGGTGGGGTGGGGATAGGGGAGGTGCGTTGGTGGGGGTGCACATGGCTCATGGGGGTGGTGGGGTGGGGATCAAGGAGGTGCGGTGGTGGAGGTGCACATGGCTCATGGGGGTGGTGGGGTGGGGATCAAGGAGGTGCGGTGGTGGAGGTGCACATGGCTCATGGGGGCGGTGGGGTGGGGATCAAGGAGGTGCGGTGGTGGAGGTGCACATGGCTCATGGGGGCGGTGGGGTGGGGATCAAGGAGGTGCGGTGGTGGAGGTGCACATGGCTCATGGGGGCGGTGGGGTGGGGATCAAGGAGGTGCGGTGGTGGAGGTGCACATGGCTCATGGGGGTGGTGGGGTGGGGATCAAGGAGGTGCGGTGGTGGAGGTGCACATGGCTCATGGGGGTGGTGGGGTGGGGATCAAGGAGGTGCGGTGGTGGAGGTGCACATGGCTCATGGGGGCGGTGGGGTGGGGATCAAGGAGGTGCGGTGGTGGAGGTGCACATGGCTCATGGGGGCGGTGGGGTGGGGATCAAGGAGGTGCGGTGGTGGAGGTGCACATGGCTCATGGGGGCGGTGGGGTGGGGATCAAGGAGGTGCGGTGGTGGAGGTGCACATGGCTCATGGGGGCGGTGGGGTGGGGATCAAGGAGGTGCGGTGGTGGAGGTGCACATGGCTCATGGGGGTGGTGGGGTGGGGATCAAGGAGGTGCGGTGGTGGAGGTGCACATGGCTCATGGGGGTGGTGGGGTGGGGATCAAGGAGGTGCGGTGGTGGAGGTGCACATGGCTCATGGGGGCGGTGGGGTGGGGATCAAGGAGGTGCGGTGGTGGAGGTGCACATGGCTCATGGGGGCGGTGGGGTGGGGATCAAGGAGGTGCGGTGGTGGAGGTGCACATGGCTCATGGGGGTGGTGGGGTGGGGATAGGGGAGGTGCGTTGGTGGGGGTGCACATGGCTCATGGGGGTGGTGGGGTGGGGATAGGGGAGGTGCGTTGGTGGGGGTGCACATGGCTCATGGGGGTGGTGGGGTGGGGATCAAGGAGGTGCGGTGGTGGAGGTGCACATGGCTCATGGGGGCGGTGGGGTGGGGATCAAGGAGGTGCGGTGGTGGAGGTGCACATGGCTCATGGGGGCGGTGGGGTGGGGATCAAGGAGATGCGGTGGTGGAGGTGCACATGGCTCATGGGGGCGGTGGGGTGGGGATCAAGGAGGTGCGGTGGTGGAGGTGCACATGGCTCATGGGGGTGGTGGGGTGGGGATAGGGGAGGTGCGTTGGTGGGGGTGCACATGGCTCATGGGGGTGGTGGGGTGGGGATAGAGGAGGTGCGGTGGTTGAGGTGCACATGGCTCATGGGGGTGGTGGGGTGGGGATCAAGGAGGTGCGGTGGTGGAGGTGCACATGGCTCATGGGGGCGGTGGGGTGGGGATCAAGGAGGTGCGGTGGTGGAGGTGCACATGGCTCATGGGGGCGGTGGGGTGGGGATCAAGGAGGTGCGGTGGTGGAGGTGCACATGGCTCATGGGGGCGGTGGGGTGGGGATCAAGGAGGTGCGGTGGTGGAGGTGCACATGGCTCATGGGGGTGGTGGGGTGGGGATAGGGGAGGTGCGTTGGTGGGGGTGCACATGGCTCATGGGGGTGGTGGGGTGGGGATAGAGGAGGTGCGGTGGTGGAGGTGCACATGGCTCATGGGGGCGGTGGGGTGGGGATCAAGGAGGTGCGGTGGTGGAGGTGCACATGGCTCATGGGGGTGGTGGGGTGGGGATCAAGGAGGTGCGGTGGTGGAGGTGCACATGGCTCATGGGGGCGGTGGGGTGGGGATCAAGGAGGTGCGGTGGTGGAGGTGCACATGGCTCATGGGGGCGGTGGGGTGGGGATCAAGGAGGTGCGGTGGTGGAGGTGCACATGGCTCATGGGGGCGGTGGGGTGGGGATCAAGGAGGTGCGGTGGTGGAGGTGCACATGGCTCATGGGGGTGGTGGGGTGGGGATAGGGGAGGTGCGTTGGTGGAGGTGCACATGGCTCATGGGGGTGGTGGGGTGGGGATAGAGGAGGTGCGGTGGTGGAGGTGCACATGGCTCATGGGGGTGGTGGGGTGGGGATAGGGGAGGTGCGTTGGTGGAGGTGCACATGGCTCATGGGGGCGGTGGGGTGGGGATAGAGGAGGTGCGGTGGTGGAGGTGCACATGGCTCATGGGGGTGGTGGGGTGGGGATAGGGGAGGTGCGTTGGTGGGGGTGCACATGGCTCATGGGGGTGGTGGGGTGGGGATCAAGGAGGTGCGGTGGTGGAGGTGCACATGGCTCATGGGGGCGGTGGGGTGGGGATCAAGGAGGTGCGGTGGTGGAGGTGCACATGGCTCATGGGGGCGGTGGGGTGGGGATCAAGGAGGTGCGGTGGTGGAGGTGCACATGGCTCATGGGGGTGGTGGGGTGGGGATCAAGGAGGTGCGGTGGTGGAGGTGCACATGGCTCATGGGGGCGGTGGGGTGGGGATCAAGGAGGTGCGGTGGTGGAGGTGCACATGGCTCATGGGGGCGGTGGGGTGGGGATCAAGGAGGTGCGGTGGTGGAGGTGCACATGGCTCATGGGGGCGGTGGGGTGGGGATAGAGGAGGTGCGCTGGTGGGGGTGCACATGGCTCATGGGGGTGGTGGGGTGGGGATAGAGGAGGTGCGGTGGTGGAGGTGCACATGGCTCATGGGGGTGGTGGGGTGGGGATAGAGGAGGTGCGCTGGTGGGGGTGCACATGGCTCATGGGGGCGGTGGGGTGGGGATCAAGGAGGTGCGGTGGTGGAGGTGCACATGGCTCATGGGGGCGGTGGGGTGGGGATAGGGGAGGTGCGTTGGTGGGGGTGCACATGGCTCATGGGGGCGGTGGGGTGGGGATCAAGGAGGTGCGTTGGTGGGGGTGCACATGGCTCATGGGGGCGGTGGGGTGGGGATAGAGGAGGTGCGGTGGTGGAGGTGCACATGGCTCATGGGGGCGGTGGGGTGGGGATCAAGGAGGTGCGGTGGTGGAGGTGCACATGGCTCATGGGGGCGGTGGGGTGGGGATAGAGGAGGTGCGCTGGTGGGGGTGCACATGGCTCATGGGGGCGGTGGGGTGGGGATCAAGGAGGTGCGGTGGTGGAGGTGCACATGGCTCATGGGGGCGGTGGGGTGGGGATCAAGGAGGTGCGGTGGTGGAGGTGCACATGGCTCATGTAGCCTACTTGCCACATGGGGGTTGTGGGGTGGTGGGGTGGTGGGGTGGTGGGGTGGTGGGGGGGGGCGCTGAGGAGCATGTCGTGTGTTGTGGGTGGTGTGCGACTTAGCCTGTCATGCCAAGCTCATCCGCACCACGCCTGCCTGCCTGCTTGCGCTGTAGGGGGTGGTACGGAGGGGAGGGGAACCGCATGTCCCCAACCCAGGAGAGGTTCGGGCGTGTTACCCCTCCCCTCCTCCTTACTCCCTTGTCTCTCCCCCCCACCCCTTGCTCCTCCTCCCCCTCTCCCCCCGTGTGGTGAAGCCTCTTCATACAGCTGGTCAGAGCTTCCTCTTTTTACCCCCCGTGCCCTCCCAACCCCCACCCCATACACACACACACACACGCACGCAGATCTGGGAGCTGCCCGAGGGCTCCCCCGCGCCGTACGAGCCGGGCACTGTCGTACACACGGTGGGCTACCCCACCTCCTCGCTGCTGGGCGGCAGCTACGGCGGCGGCTTCATCTACCACATGGGCGGGCGGCGAGTGGCGCTGGGGCTGGTGCTCGGGCTGGACTACAGCAACCCGCACATCAACACGTACCAGGTGTGTGTGTGGGGGGGGGGGGGGAAGTGGGAGGAAACTGGCGAGGCAATCGACCAGGTGGGGGGATGGGGAATTTGGCCGCGGGTCAGAAGCTCGGAACGTACTGTGATTGCCGGAAGATGAAGTCCCCAGGGTGTGTCCTGGGGGGTGGGGAGGGGAAGACCATGCCAAATATCAAATGAAGTCACGGGCGGGTGGGTGGGCGGGGGGAGGTGGGCGCGGATGGGGGGGAGGCGTAAAGGGAGGTGCTGACAAGAGCTGTATGACGGGGGTGGGCTGCGGCATGGTTGGGTTGCATCCCGCTACCCGGCCCTGGGGGTTGCGCACGTTTTAGTGACTTCCAGGGTTGAAGGAGGGGAGTTCGATTGAGACATTGGGGTGGACCTGCGGCTCAAACGCGGACCAGCTGGGAAAGTTTGAAGATGTGCTGTGGTCGGAACCACCAATCACCATCACCGTCACCGTCACTGTGATCCCCCCTTGCCAACCCAAGGGGGTTGTCACATACATTCATGGCATGCGTGTTCGTGTCCCTTTTCCCCTCCCAATCCAACGCTCTCCCCCTTCTTTTCCCCCTCCCCCCCGCCTCCCTCTCCCCCTTCCCCCCTCCCCCCCCCCGCAGGAGTTCCAGCGCTGGAAGCTGCACCCGGCAGTACGGCAGCACATCGAGGGGGGCACCTGCGTGCAGTACGGCGCTAGGACGCTGAACGAGGGTGAGGAGGAGGGGAGGAGGGGGCAGAGAGATGATAGTGGGGGAGGTGGAGGTCAAAGACCAGCCCAGACCGCAGTGGAAACCACAGGTCACGGCAAGGCGATGGGGGTAGGAGACGACAGGATAGGGGGAGGTGAGGAGCGGGGGAGGACGGGTGCAACGTTGACATGGGCCAAGATGGGCCGGTGTGTCCCCGTGTCCCCCCCCTCCCTCCGTGAAGCACCCCTTGTCTTGTGGCAGCCTGCCGCCCCCTATTCCCTTTGCCTTGCCCTCGCTTATGGTTTTATGTTTATTTGCTCACCATCCAGCTCCCCCCGCCATGCCCCCCCCCTTGCACTGCTTTGCCCTAACCTGCGGTTTCGGTGTGGCCTCTGACCCCCTTCCGCCCCCCTACCTCCCCCCTACCATGCCCCCCCCCCAGGCGGCTTCCAATCCATCCCCAAGCTGTCCTTCCCGGGCGGGGCGCTCATCGGCTGCTCGGCAGGTGGGGGGAGGAAGGGGCCTGCAGCGGTGTGTAGCGGTGCATGGCAGGGGTATGGGGATACACATTTATGGTATATACCCATATACATGGGGATATATATGCCCATGGGGATATACTATGTATTCGAATATAGATCGCGTAGCTGCTGTGCCGTAGGTTGGGGGAATAGGTTGTACGGCAGCGTTCTATGCAACTCCGTTTACGGATGTGCCCCTATTGGAGCAGAGAGTGTTGCAGCAGTGGTCATCGATCGATCTGTCGTACATGTATCCCCACGGCAGATCGATCGATGACCGCATGCACAGGCACACGCGGCACACGGAGGCAACCGGATCCGGGCATGCGGGCGGGGGGGAAGCAGCCGTGGTTACTGTTTGGGTGCTGAGCTGCTGACCCACGGGTCACTTCCCTTGCTGCTGCCGCCGCTGCCCCGCTCAGGTTTCCTGAACGTGCCCAAGATCAAGGGCACGCACACCGCCATGCTGAGTGGCATGATCGCGGGGGAGGCGGCCTTCAGGGCGCTCACGGGGGAGAAGGCGGAGGAGAAGGTGCGGGTGTGCGGGTGCGGGTGTGCGTGCGGGTGCATGCGTGTGTGCTCCGTTGGCTCGGCCAGCGTACCTTGCTGGCAGGGTGACTGTGATCCCCGCCTCATCCACCCCGCCCCCTCAACCCCCCTCCTTACTAACCCTCCATCTGTCTTGTCGATCCCTGCCGCCTCATTCCCAAATCTTGCCCTTTGTGGTTTCACACGGTTTGGTTTCATTTGAACCCCACTTATCATTTAAACTATCCCCACTTACCCCCGCCCCTGCACCTCTTCCCCCATGCGTGCTTCTAGGATAGTGTCTTCGAATGCGCTCACTGCATGAGTCGGGATATGGGATTGGGACTCGTTGTTTCACTTATAAAATCCCCCCCCTACCTCCCCTCCCCCCCTCCATGCAGGGCCCGGTGGATCTGGGCAGCTACGAGGAGGCGCTCAAGCGCTCCTGGCTGTGGGAGGAGCTGGCGGCGGTGCGCAACGTGCGGCCGGCCTTCAAGTGAGGAGGGGGGGAGGGAGGGGGGAAGGGAGGGGGGGGAGGACATGCCATACCATCGGGGACCACAGGTTAGGGCAAAGCAGTGGGGATAGGAGGTGGCAGGGTGCCACAGGATAGAGTGAGGGGGAGGGGGAGGAGGGGGACGCTGGGGGGCAGGGGACTGCTGGGATGAGGGGGTAGAGAGGAATCTTCTGGGGGCGAAGGAGGGGTTGCAGGGGTGCCTGGCTGCGCCCCGGTGCCGGTAGTGTGGGCGGAGGGGTGTGTGTGTGTGTGCGCGTTGAGAGCCGGAAGTGGGGGGCTGCCTTTCCCGCTCATAGGGCGGCCCTCATCTCCCTATCCCTATCCATAACCCTTCGTTTCCTGTACCCTGGTGCGGTTATGGTGTGAGTTCCGGCATGTTCCCCCTCCTCAACCCCGCCCCTCCCTCCTCCTCCCCTCCTCCCCCCGCAGGTGGGGTCTGCTGCCGGGCATGCTGTACACCGCCCTCGCCGGCTTCATCATGCGCGGCAAGGAGCCATGGACCTTCAGACACGGGTGAGGGTGATGAAGGGAGCTGGGGTGAGGGGAAATGAAGTTGAGGGGGGAGAACCCATGCTGAGGGGGGGGGCATGGGTTAGGGGGGGCCGCATGCATGCGTGTGGGTGAAGAGCAGGGAGACCGGTCGGGCAGCATGATGGTGTTTGTGTGAGGAGGTCTGGGGTCCCTAGCTGCTGCTGGGGGGCACGGATTAGGAGCAATGCAATGCAGAGCTCTGCCGGCGGAAGCAGCGGGCAGCGGGCACGCCCTGTCAGCGCACGATTCATCCGTTCCGCTGGCATGCTCTGCTGCGAGCATCCCAGGCAGCAAAGCCCTTAAACCTGCTCCGTCTCCTCGCGAATGTGCCTCCATCCCTTACCCCCTCACCTCCCCTCCCCGCCCTCCCAGCCGCCCCGACCACGAGCACCTGCGCCCCCTCTGCGACGCCCCCCCGCCGCCCGCCTACCCCAAACCCGACGGCGTCGTCACCTTTGACCTGCCCACCTCCCTCTACCGCTCCGGCACCAACCACGAACACGACCAACCCTCCCACCTGCTCATCAAGGACGCGGACGAGTTCGAGCGCTCCAACCTGCCGCACTACGGCGGCCCCGAAACCAAGTACTGCCCCGCTGGCGTGTACGAGTACCGTACGGACGAGTACGGGCGGCAGCGGCTGCATGTGAACGCACAGAACTGCCTGCACTGCAAGGCGTGCGACGTGAAGGACCCGGGGCGGAACATCAAGTGGACGGTGCCGGAGGGAGGGCAGGGACCCAAGTATACGGCCATGTGAGGAGGAGGTTGGGAAGGGGGGGAGAATAGTATGAAATGTGGGGTTGGGGCTATTGTGTATGTGGGGAGAGGGGAGGAGGGAGGTGGAGGAGGTGGTGGGTGTGGAGGTGAGGAGCGCTGCGGGGAGCAGACATCAGCCACGTGACACGGCTCATTCAGGTGGAGGTGGGTTGGGGGTGGGTAGGGGAGGAGAGGTTGTCGGGCTCCGCTCCCAACACAAGGCTGGACTGGATGGATGTGTGTAGTTGTGTGGAGGTGTCAGCTGTGGGGCACCAATCTTCGTGGTGCGTGATTGGGGGGCGGTTGGGAGGGGCATGCCGGGAGGAGTGCGGAGCTGCGGCGGAGGCGGTGGAGCTGGCCACTGTTGGGAGCCCCCTGCAGGAATGTTGGGGTTGCTGGTTGGGCCATGCAGGGTTAGGGGGGGCCCCTTCATGTGGAGTGGAGGCCTGGAGGGCCGCTGAGTGGCGAGGGGTCGGGACGCGGGAGGCACGCGTGCTTTAATGACGTACCTAAAATCGGAGCCACACACACACAGACAGACACACGGACACATATGGCCCCCTCCTGCACGCTCGACAAACTCGCGGCTCGCACCTCATGTTTGTGGTTCAACCAATCGCGGTTCTAATCATCTGTACCGCACTCCACATCGCAAACTCGTGCTTCTCGATAATTGTCGTCCTGCCAGCCATTGTCGTACACCTCCCAGTACGCCGCACACATGGAAGGGGCCTTGTCCTTCAGGAGGGCCCGACGCGCCATGGTAGCAGTACACCACACACCCGCGACCCCACAGCCAGGTCAATACTGCTGACAATGATGCATGATAAGCTGAACTCGCTTGTATTGTTGGGTCTGACAAGCATGTTGCAGTGACCACGACCATCTTCTATCCGCTAGATAAGGGTCCTCAGGAAATTACAATGACCGGACTAGCACCTGCACCTGCTGCCTGTGCGGTCCTTCACTCGTGAAGAAGTGCCTCGCACGCATGACACTAACGGCAGTACGGCACTCGTGCTGGCGAAATGTACGGCACTAGCAGCAGGACGGCACTACGGCACGATTGGCCGCCCTTGTTGCAGGTCTCACACACTGCTCCTGGTGGCGGGTCCACGGATCGCAAGCGCAACCGGTTAAGCTGGCCAGGCGGTCAAACTCCAGAGCAAAACCAAGCGCACTGCGAACCCTTATACCTTTGCCTGTGGGGTGCGGATGCTTCTCTCGCCCCAACTGGACGGACCCGTGGGTCGCTAAGGAAATTGATAGCTATTGAAGATAAGGAGCTGTGGGGAGGAAGAAGAGTACTCAGAATGGAACAGTAAGGAGGGGTGGGAACGAGGGAAACGGATTGCCGTACGGTATATGCATGGAAGCCGCTGTCTACATGTAGGTGTGCATGGTGGCAGCGACGGCGGGCTTGACGGCGGCGGTCTTCCGGCAGCTGAGCTCGGAGGGGGGCTTGCGACGCTGGCGGCAAAGCAGGCAGTACAGTGCCGGGCGGTGCCGCACGCGTCACAGAGCGGCATCTTGGCGCCGTCGCACAGACCTGGTAGGCTGCTAGACGTTGACGGAGGGATGGGAGGAGGTAGCGGAACAGGTGGCGGGGGGGGCTGGCGACGACTTGGCGGGCGGGAGTGGGGCGGGGAGGTGGTGGGGATGAGGCGATGGAGGTGGTGGGGGAACAGACAGGACGACAGTGTAGCAAAGAGTGGAGGGGGACATGTGCCGGCGGCGCTGGCCTAGATTGGGTGAGGGATGCCAACTATGAAGAGGGAGGTGGCTGAGGCGGGCTGGGGCTTACGTGGGTAAGCGAAGGGGGCTGAAAGAGAACATCAGGTCCGCGTTGTGGTCGCTGCGGTAGGGGCGGGGAAGGCTGACGGATGGCGATGCTGTCAGAAGAGCGGAAGGTCCAAGCAGGGATAGCAAGGCGAGGACAAGAAGAGGTCGCAGAGGGGAGGGGAGGGGAGGAAAAGATGCGCCAAGGACAGGGTGTTGGGCAATCAGGAGTTGGCAAACCCTCGCATGCAGCACACAGCGTGCAGTATCGCGATTCACAGCTGTAAGGGGCATGCGAGGCGATCTTTTGATCTTGTGTCCTCACCCTACTACTGGCATAGAACAGAGCCTGGACGGCGGGTGAGGACGGCAGGCCCGGGGGTGATTAGGCGGCGTAAGGTTAAGAGGTACCCTACCGGTGCGTGAAGGCGTCGGGAACGTAGGATCAATATTCGGTTGACCAATGGAAAAGTTGAACAACGCATAACGGAAGATGTCAGGTTTGCACAGGTGGCGATTAGAAAAGCACGCACTGGTTCAGCAAGCACCTTCACTCGGAGGGATGAGGATGGAAGAAGGCGAATGTATGCGCGCATGGGTAATAGTGTACCGAAGAAGCCACATTAAAGGAGACATATTGTCGAATCGCCTAGGAGTACGCCAAAAGCTGCTCGACTTGTTGGCACTCGTATGCAAGGGGCCGCATGGGCCGACTGCTGTTGTCTAGCCAAACTAACCTGCAATGCTTTAAGGGGCCACCTTAACCGGGGCCGTCTTCCAAAAGGAAAACGATAATCCCGCGTGCAGTAACAGTACCGGACACGCGTAACGTGACATCCGCACATGGCGAGGTCGACTGTCCAGCTCGTCAGGGAGCTCCAATTCACAGTGAAATACAATCCATAGAAGAGGTCGCAGAGGGGAGGGGAGGGGAGGAAAAGATGCGCCAAGGACAGGGTGTTGGGCAATCAGGAGTTGGCAAACCCTCGCATGCAGCACACAGCGTGCAGTATCGCGATTCACAGCTGTAAGGGGCATGCGAGGCGATCTTTTGATCTTGTGTCCTCACCCTACTACTGGCATAGAACAGAGCCTGGACGGCGGGTGAGGACGGCAGGCCCGGGGGTGATTAGGCGGCGTAAGGTTAAGAGGTACCCTACCGGTGCGTGAAGGCGTCGGGAACGTAGGATCAATATTCGGTTGACCAATGGAAAAGTTGAACAACGCATAACGGAAGATGTCAGGTTTGCACAGGTGGCGATTAGAAAAGCACGCACTGGTTCAGCAAGCACCTTCACTCGGAGGGATGAGGATGGAAGAAGGCGAATGTATGCGCGCATGGGTAATAGTGTACCGAAGAAGCCACATTAAAGGAGACATATTGTCGAATCGCCTAGGAGTACGCCAAAAGCTGCTCGACTTGTTGGCACTCGTATGCAAGGGGCCGCATGGGCCGACTGCTGTTGTCTAGCCAAACTAACCTGCAATGCTTTAAGGGGCCACCTTAACCGGGGCCGTCTTCCAAAAGGAAAACGATAATCCCGCGTGCAGTAACAGTACCGGACACGCGTAACGTGACATCCGCACATGGCGAGGTCGACTGTCCAGCTCGTCAGGGAGCTCCAATTCACAGTGAAATACAATCCATAGGTTCTGGTAAATGAAAGCTTCGTAAATAGAGTATAGCTCTACCCCATTTTTTGATGACCCGAAGGAGGATAGGCGTAGTCACGCAATAAGGGACGGACGAGTGGCAGTGAGACTATCAAGAAACGCATTTGGAAAGGGTTGTGGGTATGGCATTGCCTCTGTGTGCTGAAATAGAAGTATGTGTAGCGCCGTACATTGGCGGTTAACGCGCACATTGCCCTGTTGCGGCTACGTAATCGGCGCATTGTCAGACATACGTATTTCATCTAAGAAACAACAGATTGGCAACGTGTATGAATTGCTAGATCGCCCATGACACAAGCTAGGCAACATACGCCTTGGCCCTTTTCATTCCTTACCGCTACAATAGCCCCACTTCCTTACCGATACAATAGTCTTGTTCTAAATCACCTTACTTGCGACATCACGCGTCATATTTCCTCAGACGAGATATCTGATGGCCCCTTTGCATCCCGAGGAGGTGAGTTAGGCAACTGTAGTCGATTGATGCGAATGCTTGCGGATGCTTGTGAACTGGTTTCAGCATAATCCTAGGGCACATGCCGACATGCCTTCATGGTGTGCACCCCTTTTTTTGCATCCATGCGTCAACGCGACTTGCTACTTAATGTCCACATGTGCGCGCTGTCCCCCTTCCTTCTTCCAATGCTCATCCCCACCTAATTGACATCACCGTTCAAATCTTCCTTCTCCTCCTCCTCCTCCTCCCTAACCAGGCTTGGCAATCTTTTCCTCTGGCCAAGCCTGACAGCCAAGTGGCCACGGAGTCACGTCCCAAGACACTTCCGTTGTACGTCCTGTTACGTATGGAGCAGTGCAGTTTGCATGGAGATGACCGTGATGCCCGCCTAGCCCCGCCCCAACACCACCTGCTCCCGCCTGGCGTGCCGCCTCCTTCGCCGGAGCCGCCCAGCCATCCGTCAATAATGACGCCGTCGCCATACCCACACCCGCCCAGCCCGTCACCTTCTCCTTCACCTTCCGTCTCTACCACCGCCAGCATCAACACAGCTGGTGTTAGGGGCTAACAAGGCTACAAGGCTACTTTGTCGGCATCGGCTAGGAGACCCATGCAGCCACGAGACTGCTTGCCTTGGGCCCCGTCATGGGCACGAACGATGAAGGTGGGTGCGAGTGATCTGGCTAGCGATGTGCATGTTGCATTGGGATAGCGTGTTCGTGGCACGTGTCTGCTTCGCCTCCGAGAGCTGGATGACGCTCACCTGCATCCGAAATACCCCCAGCGGCAGCCAGTGCCACCCTCAGTCAGCTCAGAACAAAATTCAGCAGTCTTAACAGCAGCAGCAGCGGCAGCCAGTGCCACCCTCAGTCAGCTCAGAACAGCCAGCAGCAGTTTCAGCAGCAGCAGATATATCAGCCCAGCAGCAGTAGGGTCAGCTGAGTCGACAGCTTTCCAAGGTCGAACACACGTGTCTTGCTGTACTTCCTTTGCCTATCCGGTACTTCTTTGCAGAGTCTAACCCAACGCCCCCAATGCCTTTCTTCCCACGCATGTACCTCTTTGCGAGACCATGGTAGCGAGGCCATGTCGTCGACAACAGTACCTCTGTGGCTTACGACAGGAGGGCCTCGCTGCCGCCGCCGCCGCCGCCGCCTCCAACCCTTCTCCTTCACCTTCACCTCCGCCATTACCGCCACGTCAGTGATGACGCCGTCGGCCCCCAGCCCTTCGCCGGAGCCGCCCAGCCCAGCACCGCCATCTCCTGCACCGCTCCCGCCTGGCGTGCCGCCTCCCTCGCCCGCTCCTCCTAGCCCCGCACCGCCATCTCCTGCACCGCTCCCGCTTGGCGTGCCGCCACCTTCGCCAGAGCCGCCCAGCCCAGCACCGCCATCTCCTGCACCGCTCCCGCCTGGCGTGCCGCCTCCCTCGCCCGCTCCTCCTAGCCCCGCACCGCCATCTCCTGCACCGCTCCCGCTTGGCGTGCCGCCACCTTCGCCAGAGCCGCCCAGCCCCTCTCCGCCATCTCCTGCACCGCTCCCGCCTGGCGTGCCGCCTCCTTCGCCTGCTCCTCCTAGCCCCGCTCCGCCATCTCCTGCACCGCTCCCGCCTGGCGTGCTACCTCCCTCGCCTGCGCCTCTTAGCCCCGCACCACTATCTCCTGCACCGCTCCCGCCTGGCGTGCCGCCACCTTCGCCGGAGCCGCCCAGCCCCACACCACCATCTCCTGCACCGCTCCCGCCTGGCGTGCCGCCACCTTCTCCGGAGCCGCCCAGCACCGCACCGCCATCTCCTGCACCGCTCCCGCCTGGCGTGCCGCCACCTTCGCCGGAGCCGCCCAGCCCCGCTCCGCCATCTCCTGCACCGCTCCCGCCTGGCGTGCTACCTCCCTCGCCTGCGCCTCTTAGCCCCGCACCACTATCTCCTGCACCGCTCCCGCCTGGCGTGCCGCCACCTTCGCCGGAGCCGCCCAGCCCCACACCACCATCTCCTGCACCGCTCCCGCCTGGCGTGCCGCCTCCTTCGCCGGAGCCGCCCAGCCCCACACCACCATCTCCTGCACCGCTACCGCCTGGCGTGCCGCCTCCTTCGCCTGCTCCTCCTAGCCCCGCACCGCCATCTCCTGCACCGCTCCCGCCTGGCGTGCCGCCACCTTCGCCGGAGCCGCCCAGCCCCACACCACCATCTCCTGCACCGCTCCCGCCTGGCGTGCCGCCTCCCTCGCCTGCTCCTCCTAGCCCCGCACCGCAATCTCCTGCACCGCTCCCGCCTGGCGTGCCGCCACCTTCGCCGGAGCCGCCCAGCCCCGCACCGCCATCTCCTGCACCGCTTCCGCCTGGCGTGCCGCCACCTTCGCCGGAGCCGCCCAGCCCCACACCACCATCTCCTGCACCGCTCCCGCCTGGCGTGCCGCCACCTTCGCCGGAGCCGCCCAGCCCCGCACCGCCATCTCCTGCACCGCTCCCGCCTGGCGTGCCCCCTCCCTTACCAGGAGGCAGGTAGGGCAGTGGCGGGGGCTGTGGAGCGGCTGCTGCTGCATGATGACGTGGAATACGTCGCAGCGGCGTTGACGATCACGGTGCGTCTTTAGACACCGACAACCCAACGCCATAATCCCACCGCCGAGCTACCAACCGCCCGGCGGCGGGGAAGTTGTGAGGGCGCCGCCTCTCCTCCCTCCATCTCCTCCCTCAGCCACCCGGGCCGGGCAGCAGCATCTGGAGCTCCTGGCGACCTGTACGCGGCTGCGGCGGGAGGGTGCGCCTCGTCGGAGTTGGTGTTGGATGGCTGCTTGGCGGCGTTTGTAGATGGGGTCACCGCCGCCGCTGCATCATCGCCAGCCGTCCGGTTCGCCGTCACCATCCCGAGCAGCGCACCGCTCTGCCGCTAGGGGCGCTGGTGGCGGCCACCACCGCGGCGGCGGAGGCGGCGGAGGTGGCGGCGGTGGCGGCGGTGGCGGCGGAGGTGGGGGCGGAGGCCGCAGCGGCGGTGGCGGCGGTGGCGGCGGAGGTGGGGGCGGCGGTGGAGGCGGAGGCCGCAGCGGCGGTGGCGGCGGTGGCGGCGGAGGCGGCAGCGGCGGTCGAGGCGGCGGTGGCGGAGGCCGCAGCGGCGGTGGCGGCGGTGGCGGAGGTGGCGACGGAGGTGGCGGCGGCGGCGGAGGCCGCAGCGGCGGTGGCGGCGGAGGCCGCAGCGGCGGTGGAGGCGGCGGAGGCGACCTTGGGGGATGCGGCGAGTGGCGGCGGCGTTGCACATCCTCTGCAACCGACATGGTGCCGTACTGGCATGGTGGCTTGTTGGTCTCGGGCGTCTGGTGCCTCTGTGCGCGGGGCTGCTGAAAGCACTGGCGGCGGCGAGTGGCGGCGGCGGAAAGGGCGGCGGCGGCAGGGCAGTGGCAGCTGCAGGGGCGGCAGCAGCGGCGGCAGCTGCAGGGGTGGCGGAAGGGGCGGCGCTAGCAGCGGCGGCAGCAGAGTGGACCGCCCGCCCTTCTTGCACCTCGTCGGGATGCATGCGGTGTGGGCTTGGCGCCCCGCCGCCCGCTTACAGTGGCGGCCCGTACTGCATCACGGTGGCTGCGTCCACCGTGCCGCCGCTGTACGTCCCATGGGTCGTCCCCGCCGCTGCCTGACCCACATCCCTCCTCCCCGGGATGTGAGCTCCATCACAACAGCCCCACCTCCACTGCTGCAGCTGCCCCTGCAGCACCACCACCCGGCCTAGCCATGCACCGCCGGAGGGCAACCTGGCGAACCGCCTGCCGCGGCCGTGCTGCCCCCCGCCAGCTGTTGTCCCATGGGTCGCCCTGCCCCCGCCGCCCTTCCGCTGCTGCTGGCGACGCCGCCGCGCCTCCTGCACCTCGCCCGTGCAGCACCTCCGCCTGCTGACCACCGCCCCGGCAGCCCCGCGCCTTCATGTCGCCACCACACGACATGCATCGCCTGCCGCCCAAGCTGCTATTAACCCGATCCGCGTGCTGGGGGTGGAAGCCTGCTGCCGCCGTTGCGACGTGGGTTTCGGAGCCGGTTTCGGGCACGGTTCCGGGCCCTTGCCTGCTTCTCCTAGCCCCGCACCGCCATCTCCTGCACCGCTCCCGCCTGGCGTGCCTCCTCCCTCGCCTGCTCCTCCTAGCCCCGTACCACCATCTCCTGCACCGCTACCGCCTGGCGTGCCGTCGCCTTCACCGGGGCCTCCCAGCCCCGCACCGCCATCACCCGCACCGCCATCTCCTGCACCGCTACCGCCTGGCGTGCCGTCGCCTTCACCGGGGCCTCCCAGCCCCGCACCGCCATCACCCGCACCGCCATCTCCTGCACCGGTACCGCTTGGCGTGCCGCCGCCTTCACCGGGCCTCCCAGCTCCGCACCGCCATCTCCTGCACCGGTACCGCCTCCCACCCACATTCCCCCCTCGGCGGAGGTGGCGGAGGAGGTGGCGGAGGCGGAGGCGGAGGAAGTGGCGGTGGAAGTGGCGGTGGAAGTGGCGGCGGAGGCGGAGGTGGCGGAGGCGGCGGCAGCGGTGGCGGAGGCAGCGTATTATTAGCGTATATATAGCGTATTAGAGCTGAAACCAGCGTAGTCCAGGGGGTCAAGACAAGCAACTATCGCAATCGTCTGTGGCTCATTTGGATTGTTTGTAGCAGGTGGCGGTATGGTAGTAC
This sequence comes from Astrephomene gubernaculifera, assembly GCA_021605115.1. Taxonomy (NCBI): domain Eukaryota; kingdom Viridiplantae; phylum Chlorophyta; class Chlorophyceae; order Chlamydomonadales; family Astrephomenaceae; genus Astrephomene; species Astrephomene gubernaculifera. The sequence continues at coordinate 1,454,995 of BMAR01000013.1, forward strand.
TACTGAAGGTGGCTGCGGGTGGGACTGAGCTGCAGTTAGGGCTTGGTGTGGTTGCTTGCGTGGTTTGCTTGCCATGTGGACATCTTGTACGATGAGATCTGTCTGTGCTGCTGTGTTATTGCGGCTCTGTAGAACGTACCCTGCGGCCTGTATATGGCTGATCCTGTGGCCTGTATGGCTGATCGGCCGGCTTCTGGTGGCCCCTTGGCTTTGCAATGTCTCGGCTTAGTTGCTCTTTGTAATGCTGTATGGGCGACCTGTCTAGGATTTCTTGCTCTAGCTGCCGTGATGCGCCACAGCAGCCGTACATATGCGTTACACCAACCGTACGTCGCCTCCACACCAAGAACTCCAACCCTAACCCACACATCCCGACGCCCCAACCCATGTTTAAGATGCACTAGTGGCCGATTGTGCTGACAGCACCCAGTGTTGCACCTCGATTGCCGATTGCCCCCCTTGACCGGCATCCAGGAAGCCCCTCCATACTAGCCGTCCTACTCGAGCGACGAAACACCCCAAACACCCCACTCGCTAGACGAAACACCCCAAACACCGATACTACCAATCACAACGGCAGTTGAAAGTACAAACGCGTGTACAGCCCTGATAGGCTGGGTCCATTCACCATCGCTGTCGTACACCCATGCAAGCGCGTCATCTGCTTCCACGCACCACGGCAGCTAGCAAGAAACCTACTTCTTCAGTCAGTAGTGACATCATATGTGGTACCAATACAGTAGGCTAACGTGCGCACTAGCTCAGCAAACGCAGGTTATGCTTGCGCAGCCAATACATCCTGTATCCGCGGCCTCCTCGCCTGGTCACTGTGTCGTCTGGTCGCTTCGTGCATCCAGCTTCTCTTCACCATCCACACCCAACCCCCCTTTTCGTTATGCAACCCCAGAATGTCGTGTGATGGCAGCACATCTGTACAGCACACTGTACTGTAGATTTCATGGTAAGCAGCCGGTGCTGCTTTTGTGGTGATGGAAGCAGGCATGAGGAGAGGCCGTGGCATCCAAGGAGAAGGTTGACTGTGGCCCATGGGTCAGATTTCAATTCAGACCAGACACCCTTTTAACCATCAGAACCTGTCCGGCTGAGGAAAAACTCAAGCTGTCAAAGATTGGAAACACATCGCATCAACGTTAGGTATGATGCAGTCAATGATGTTGTGTTGTGCCGCTCTGCCCAAAGCTAAAACTGCTCCAGCCGCCCCGCCACCGCCTACCTACCCAATCCAGGATGCTTAGCAGATCGGGATTCCCAAACCCAAACCTGGTTCACACTCACGTTGTTGCCCTGTAGTACGGTTGAAGTAGTAAGGCTGTTGCTTTCTTCAAGTGGGGAGGCTGGCGGGATGGATATCAGCAGCGACCTCGGCCACAACCTCGCATTCAACTCAGCTAAGAATGGCTATGACGACATAGGAACCATAGTGAAGAGCGAATTGGTGCAGGCTAGGAGGTTGAAGCGACCCCTTTGCAGCAGCATTTTGAAATGATGGGGTCGCAGCATCATTCCAAAATGCTGCTGCAAAGGGGTCGCTTCAACCTCCTAGCCTGCACCAATTCCCACCTTCCCACCTTCCTATGTCATCGTACCCCATTCTAAGCATTGCGAGGTCCTGGCTGAGGTCGCTGCTGATATCGACCCCGCCAGCCTCCCCACTTGCAGCAAGCAACGGCCTTACTAAATCAAAGTGGCCGAAATGGCAGGTGAGATGCAGCGCAAGGTTGAGTCCCGCCTCGAGCAGCTGTTGTACGACATGCACGGGCCCTGACGTCCGCACTGGCAGCTAGCAGCACCACCACCGCCTCCTCAAGAGCCCCTGGGAATGGACGCGGCATGGGGCCAAAGAGCGGCAGGAGAAGGTGGAGCTCATCAGTGTCATGAGGGAAATAGTGCATGCCAGGCTACAGGGGGGCCTGCGTCACGAGTAATAAGGGGGCAGCAGCGGTAGAGTCCATTCGAGGCCGGTCGCAGAGGCTTTGGGTAGACGGTAGGGCAGGACGAGGGGTCTGCCCTGTCCTGTATAATCATTCCGTGTGTTCCACAGGCACCACACACGCCACCTTCCCGACCACATTATACCATGGATAGTACACTACTTGTCACAACCTGTCAGCAGTGTGAGGAGGGAATCATGACAGAGGCCTAACCCCCTTGGATCTAAGGCATGGCACAAGAGGTTTAATGCTCCAATCACTCACCAGAGTGATGCTTCCCACAAAGCCAGGTGGCCACCGACCCGTGGGTCACCGCCCGCCTGCAGCAGCTCCCGCACCACCTCCGCGTGGTCATACATGGCCGCAGCAGCCAGAGCGTTCTCCAGACTATCGAATCCTGCTCCCCGCCATTACCTGCGGTCGCCGCCACCTACCGCTGCTCTTTCCGCTGCCATTTCCTGCAGCCCCCACCGAACCTTGTGCAGCTGGCCCCAGCTAGCGTGCCGCCACACGCAGACAGCCCCTGGTGACAGCTGCCGCTGTTGGACGTCCCGGCCGCAGAAGCCACCGTAACGAGTCCAAATGACCCGCGGCGGCGACTTTGGGGGCGGCAGCCATCAGGCCAGCAGTTTGGTTGGCCGGGTCCCCGCTTTCCGCACCACTGTGCTCGCAATGCGCGTCCAGCGACTTCATGATCTGAAGCGCCCGGCGGTCGTGCTCGGCTGCGGGAAGCTGCCGGCCAGCAGGAATTTCAGGACACTGTGGCAGATGTAGAGCTTGAGGATTGCATCTTGGGCGCCGTAGCGAGCTCTCAGGTAGGTGCTGGCGCCGACCGGCTGCCTGATTGCGGCCTGCTGCCAGGCATCGCGAAGCGTGCTGCAGGAGGTGTAGGCGCCCGCGCCGCCGTTGGGCGCTTCGTGATGATAGGATGGCAATGAAGGAAGGTGCCGGCTTTGCCCCTAGCATGTGAGCAGGCCATGGACGTCCTGTTTCGGAAGCGGCAATGGCCGGAAGAGTACTTGTTGCGGCAAATGGTAACCTCTGTTTTGGCCTTTACTTTAGTACTTTCTATACGACTTTTTTTTATAAACTGCTGAGAGCTGCTGCTGTGGAAGGAATGCGTCCCCCATTCAGCCGCGTGCGTGGGGTCAGCGGGGCCGCCCTTGGGAGGTAACACCCTTGAGCAGGCTGTTTCGCTTATTTGTTTGGATTCGCTCATCCACTATGTGGACTGCTGGATTGCAATGCCAATATCATCATTTCGCATTTTATATGCGGTTGCTTGACTCATCAACGAACCAAGGTTTTGTGATGCAGCATGCAGCACCAGCTGCAGCTACTTGGTCTGAGAACCCAACCCAAGTCCTCTATTTCACACCCGGGCCCGCGTCATGATCCAAAGGGTACTCGAACATATCAGAAGCAGCGCCGCGGTTGTGAACGGGTGCCACCGAATTGGTAGTCTGCTGCTTCTCCCACAAGCCCAGCTATACAACACTTCCACGTCTTTTCTTTTCACCCTTTGGGTGAGAAAACAAAGGGTGGATTGCCGGTTGGGCCGCGTCTCAGCGTCTGCTCGCTTGGTTCCATGGGGTCACTGGTGCGCATGCTGTGTCATTCCAGTGGTCATCATACGTTCCTATCCTCACCAAGCGGCTCCCCCCTTTTCCAGCTTCGAGGGAGCTGAACCCCTTGTCAGCAAACGTTTGAGCTTACCCGATTGCCATTCATTCCTCGACCTACGTTGTCTACCCCGACCCGATGAGACCCGGCGATGCATCCTTTGCATGCCCCCCCCCATACACACCACTAAACGTGCCCCTGACATGGACCGCATGTGCACGTGTGTTTTCCTACAAGCCCCCTTTCTGCGGGTGCGAAGCATGTGCACGATGAACGATGAATGGCAGAAAGCCACCAGGTCCCCTGGTGAAACACCCAGCCTGCCACACACACACCTACACACAACGCTGCGCTCAACTACACACACACAGACAAACACACGGACACATATGGCCCCTCCTGCACGCTTTGCACACTCGCGGCTCGCACCCCATGTGGGTTGGCCAACCAATCGCGGTTCTAATCATCTGTACCGTATTGCATTCCACATCGCAAACTCGTGCTTCTCGGCAATTGTCGTCGTGCCAGCCATTGTCGTACACCTCCCAGTACGCCGTACAGTTGCACGCACAGAGCCCCAGCTTCAGCCAATGACGGCTATTTGTGCTGTTGACCAAAGTGATGAGGGACGAACCATTAAACCTCCTCCCGTCCTCAATCGCTCAAAGACACTTTCCCCCCCCCCTTCCTCCCCTCCTCACCACCCACTTCCCCAGCCCCCGCCCCAGTACCACACACCCACGTAACGCTTTCTACTACGGTCATTCGGTCCGGTCGTTCTCATGTATATCCTTGTTACGTCCTACTTACTACCAGCACCCGTATTGGATTTCTATAGCTACATAGGCCAGCCTACTCCTCGGCTCCTGTGGTGTTCCCGCAGGGGTTTTACCCACCGACAACAACAGTACATTCCCACTCCCGGCCAGTCCCTCTCTCAACCCCCCCCCCACCCTCAACCCCCCCCACAACCACCCTCATCCCACCACATCCCCAAACGCCGCCGCCGCCAGCGCCGCCGCCGCCAGCAGCCCCCCGATGTGTCCCGCATTGAACCCTAGTGCCATCAGCGCCGACGCCCTGCCCGCCAGCTCCGGCGGCACTAGCAGCGGCGCTAGCGTGTTGGCGGCGGTGTTTGTGAATCCGCCCAGCAGCCACAGCGCCACCACCAGCACCAGCGGTACGGCGTCGTTGTGGAGGAGCGACCACAGGACACGAGAGTGGTGTACGGCAGTGGTGGTGGTGGTAGTTGCAGCGGTGGGGATTGCAGCAGCAGCAGCAGCAGCGGTGGCAGGGAAGGAGGAGGGTGGTGGGGGCGCCAGAGGTCGGGAAGCCAGGATGTATGCGAAGAAGAGGGCGGCGAGGGCGAGGGAGGCGGCGGCGAGGGAGAGTACGGAGGAGGCGGAGCGGAGCTGCAGGGAGCGGATGCGAGGCAGCAGGCGGCCGGCTAGGTCTGTGAAGAGGCGGGTGTAGAAGAGGGCCTGGAGGAGGTGGGGAGTGGGAGGAGTGGGAGGAGTGGGAGGAGGGGTGGAGGTGGGGAAGGAGAGATTGTGTGGGGTTGGGCAGGAAGGGGAGGCAAGAATGAATGGCGCACGGAGGGTATGCTGAGGAGGCCGGAGGAGTCCCCACGGCAAGGTAAACCCGGCTGCCTGCCTGCCAGCCTGCCTGCCTGGGTGGCGAGTCGGCTGGCCGCTGCGTGCGAGGCTCCTGCCCACCACATGGCCCCCCATGCCGCCCATGCCGCTCCCCGCACCCCTAGCAACCGGCTACTGGCACCGTATCCCACACCCTCCGTTCCTCCCCTCCCCGCGCTCCCACCCCCTTTCTCCCCCTTTTTAGTCTGCACCCCCTCCTCCCCCCCCTCACCAGGGGCAGGTTGCTCCCCAGCCACCCCGCCCCCGCTGCCGGCACGTATGTGAAGAAGGGGAAGACCAGGTAAAGGGTGGTCACGGAAACCAGGAAGCCGAGGTGAACCGGCCAGGACACTGCGGGAGGGAGGGAGGGAGAGGGGAGGGGGGGGCGGGGAGTGAAAGGAGGAAACTGACGAGCGGGGGGGATGCACAAGCGGTGCACACAGCAGGGGCATCCTATGGTACTGCACCCCCCCCCTCCTCCTTCCCCGCCTGCATCCCGCACTGCACTGCACTCCTCACCACCACCAGCGACCCCACCTCTTCCTCCCCCTACCCCCCCTACCGCCCCTACCTTCCGCCGTCCTCTCCCTCCTCTCCCTCAACCCACCTCGCAGCACCTCCATGATCTCCTCTTGCACGCTCATCGCCGCCTCCCCGCACCGCTCCTCATGCCCCTCCGCCCCCACCTCCCTGCCCCCCTTACCCCCCGCCTCCACCTCCCCGACCCCCGCGGAGCCCCCCCCCACCCCCCCGCATTGCCCACTACCCCCGCTGCTGCCGCCGCTGGCCTCCCCCGCAGCAGCCACCTCCGCCGTCCCCGCCATCACCGCCTCCCAGCTCCCAACTGCAGATGCAGATGCAAAGGCGCTTCCCCCGCCCCCGCCGCTATTGGCGGCAGTGGGTGTGGTGGTGGTCGTCACCAGTTGTACGGCGGGAGGGTCCGGATCCAGATCTCCGAATTCAAGCAGCCGGGCCGCTCCGGTGACCGCACCCGCCCCTGCTGCCCCTGCTGTCGCCCCGGACGGAGGCTGCTGGAGTGGCTGCCGCAGCGGCGGCAGCGGCAGCAGCATCGTCGGCGAGTCCTCCGCGCTCTGCTGCAAGTGCTGCTGCTGCTGCTGCCGGTATGCCGCATGTACGGCAGGCGAGGGCGCGGATCTCATCGGACCCAACAGCGCCTCCTCCGCCGCCGCCACCTCCTGCTCCTCCGCCACCTCCCCTATGGACGCGGAAGCATGCGCTCCCTGCATCCGGGCACCACCCGCATGTACGGCACCGCCCGCATGTACGGCACTGCCCGCGTGAGGGGGTGTGGCGGGGGCGGCTGCGAGCCGGGAGGGGGAGGAGGAGGGGGCTGCTGCTGCTGGGTGAGCAGGGGGTTGCGCCGTACCCGGCAGGGGCCTGTGGGATGGTGAGGTGGGCAGGGAGGTAGGAGGGGTGATCGTGCTGAAGGGGGTTGAGAGAGGACCGTAGGACCCGCCGCCTCCCGGCAAGCCAACAACCCCTCCCCCCAACCCCATGCAAGCCACCGCATCCTGCACCCCTACCTGTTTCCTCGTGCCCTCTGCATCATCAACAGCGCCTGCTGCCGCCTCAACAGCAGCAGCTGCTGCTGCTGCTGCACCTCCGCTGCCCGCCTGCCGCCGCCTCCGCCTCCTCCCCGCTCCAACCCAGCACTCACCGAGCGCCGCAGCAGCAGCGGCGGAGGCGGCTCCTGGTAGGCGGCCCCCCAGCGCCCGCCAACCCCCCGCTGCTGCTGCTGTTCGTCATCGCTGTCGGCGCCAGCCAGCCAGCCGAGGCCGCCGTCAAGGCCTGTGTGGAGGTGGGGGAAAAGAAGAAGGCCCGGCGGGTGTATTGGGAATGGCCAACTAGGTGTCAAGCCCCCGGTGAATGGAATCGGTGCGAAGCCGAGGGCCACACGCGGCAAACACGCACACTAAGCCCCGTCACCAGCTCACCAGCCACCCAGCGGCCAGTCAGCTGTTCCCTCTTTACCCCACCCTTCCCCAGGTGGTGAAGCCTTGCCATACAGCCCTCTAGTTTCCTTCTTTTCACCCGCCCACCCCACACACCCCACACACCCCACACACCCCACACACCCCACACACCCCACACACCCCACACACCCCACACACCCCACACACCCCACCTGGCCCACCCCACACACCCCACACACCCCACACACCCCACACACCCCACACACCCCACCTGGCGACAGCACGTTAAACACATTGAAGGGATCAGGTGCCGTGGTCGGACCCCCACACCGCCTCAACCCGCCACCACCGCCACCGCAGCTGTCCTGCGCCCTCAGCCGCCACGGCGACCCCCCAGCCCCGGCCCCGGCCGCTCCTCCTGGCGACCACCACACCGCTCCCCTCCCTCCTGCCGCCGCCGCCGCCGCCTCCACATCCCTCGCTCCCTCCCGCCCCCTTCCTCCTCCCCCGCTTCCTCCCGCCTCCGCCTCCTCCTCATCCACTCCCGCCAGCAACGGCACCCGCATCTCCCCTCCCCCTCCCCCTCCCTCCCCTCTTCCCCCCGCTCCCTTCCCTCCCTCCTCCTCCGCCCCCCTGCTGAGCGGTCCCCAGTACTGCGCACACAGCGATGCAGCCGCCAGCAGCCCCAACCCAATCAGCCCAGCTGCCGCCTCGAACTGAGCCACCCAGCGCCAGCGGGGCCCAGGACCGCCTCCGCCCCCCTCGGGTCCACCGCCACCTCCCCCCGACTGCGTGCCACCCAGCGCCAGCTGCAGCAGCAGCACCAGGGGCCCCGAGCCCACACAGCCAACACCCAGACCGATGGTGTCGGCAGCCCTGTTGGGAGGGCGGGAGGGGGAGGAGGAGGTTGGGAGTGGGTGGGAGGGCGGGATGTGGGTTGCGGGCTGGCATTCGTGTCTCCTCTCTACCGGCGCCTTGTCGAGCCCATCATGCTCTTGCCTCGGTTTCTGCCATTGTATCTTGCCCCCAAGCCGCAACCCTAACCCCTTCCCCCTCCCCCCCCCACACTTTGTCTTGTGGCGCCCTGCCAACTCCTACCCACATTGCTTTGCCCTAACTTGTGGTCCCCTATGGTTTGGTATGGTCTTTGACCCCCCCACCTGAAGAATCGCACCAGCTGGTAGGCAGTGCTGAACGCCACCGCCGCCGCCGCCCCCAGCAGCCCCACCGCGCCCAGCAGCGCCCCCAGCGGCCCGTCCCCTGCCACCCGGCCCGGCAGCCCCACCGGCCACACGGCCGCCAGCAGCAGGCAGCAACCCAGGCTGGCGTGCAGCCGCAGAGTGAGAGAGCCTGCAGCAGCGGGGAGGGGGGAGGGGGAGGGGGGAAAGAAGGGCGCGCATTGTGATGAATGAGAATGGAAAACAAGACGACGAGCTCTCTTGGTGATTGGGAGGGAGTTAGTCAAGCCGAACGTGCCACATCTGGACGGGAGGGGAGGAAGGATGAGAGGGGTAAGGCATGAAGCAGGAGGCGCCCCCAACCCCCACCCATGTGCCCCAAAACCCTGAAACCTAAAACCCATCACCCCCTCACCCATGTGCCCCAGCCGTGCCTCCAGCAGGCGCTCCAGGGATCCCGACAGCAGCAGCACGGGAATGGAGGGCAGGTAGAAGGCAAGGTTGAGCTGCAGCAGGATCTGGCAGGGGAAGGGGTAGGGATGGGAAGGGAGGGGGAGGGAGGGTAGGGGAGTTGCAGTTCGCAGTTCGCAGCTTGTGGGCGGGAAGTGGGAGGTTGACGGGCTCAGGGGTGTAGACGATGGTGGTGGAAGGGGGCATGAGGGAGCTATAACCCGGAGGTAATCCGAGACAGCCCTGGGATCAGCGTGAGCAACCCGCTTCAACCAGCATACCCCCGGGTTGCTGCTGACCGTACCTGCGGTCCGTACAGCTTGCTGTAGTGCCCCAGCTGCGATGTTACCAGGATCCATAGCACGGTGAAGGCGATCTGCATCCCGGAAGTCAAGCCGTACGGATAGGGAGGGAGCACGAGAGCAAAAAGTGAAACAGGTATGAAAGGTATGAAAGGAGTATTATGGAATTTAGGCAAATCGTTATGCGTCGGGCACGCGGAATGCTTTGTGAGGGGTGCACGCGACATTGAGCGGCAGGATGGGATTGGGCCAAATTCAGGCCAAGTGCAAGGAAGCCGGAGCAACACTATTGCCAAGCAACGAAGCCAGACCCCTAATTAGCCCATGTCAATTCGCGTACAGAGGCGTCTATGTTGCCAGCCGTGCCTGTCTTACCGAGATGAAGAAAAACCGAATGACGCTCGCTGCGTGACCTTTAATGCGAAGCCGAGGTGCGCCACGCCCAGGATCAACCCTTGCCTCAGTCATGTTGTCTCTAGGAAACTTGGAGTGCCACGTTAGGGTCTTTATTCGCAGTCCATCAATTTGGACGTGAACGCGTGCTTAATACTGTAGTGGTCTGCGATCACAGTGTGCCTGAAGGCACTAGGGATGCCGGGGATGAGGATCGCCTCAGCTTCACACCTAAGTTGCAACAACGTGGGTCACACTTCAGTACTCTTTGGCGCGTTCAGTCAGTTCACCACTCTTTTACTTTTCATGTCTCGTGCATGCTTCTTGGAATGGCTTTCGCTACAACACGCTTGAGTCGTACGAGCGGTTAAAAACGGCATGCAGAGATGCCCAGTTGGCAGTTTCCCACCCCATTCCCCATTCAGCAAAGAGGCAGGGCACAGATCTTCTTCTACCCGTGAAATGTCCATCTCAGCTCTGGCGCTTGACGCAGTTAGACTGTTTGAGTGGCTTCCTGAGCTAAGTGGTTGCGGACTCGACAGCGAGCGACAGTCATCCAAAGGCAAACACAGAAGCAGGCCAGCCTGATAACGTGGTACGCGGACATTGATCTCACTTCCCAAGCCCATTTCGGGCTGCAACACCGACCCTTGGATCGCGACCCTCAGGACCTTGGCACAGCATCACGCGTTAAGAGTAATTTGTAATAGTACAAACAAAAACTGTCTGCGGGATATACCGGCAGATTACCAAGTACATAGCGCTAAGACCGTACGACGGTTCCCGTCCACTTGTGGAAAGACCGCTGCCTTTGCTTAAACCTATGCTAATTATAGAAGCAAAATGTTGCGCTTGACCCCAAATGGGTATGAGGTCATGCTTCTGCTTGAAACTTGTTAACTCGACTTCGAGCACTGTGCTATATTTACTAATGGGTTGTATCCAACAAATATGATGTACTTTGGCCTCATAGGGGTCATCTTTTTGGGTTGTGCGACTGCCACTTTGGCTAGATGCCTGCTTAACTACTAGTCACTCCAATGCATCGACCCAAAAACCACAGTACGTATGCAGGCGGGGATGCAGTGGATAGGATGGAGGATAATAAGAACAAATTCGACAAGGCCCGGCGCCTTCTGTCGCGGGTCATGCATCGCATCCTGAAGAATACCTTCCAAGCATGGGCGGTAAGTGATAGATATTGATACTTGCCGACATCTACTGAGAAATATTCTACACATACACCGTGCGCGGTCGCTCGCACGCGTGCTTGCTGCATGTTGCTGAAGCACAGTCGTGTTGCGTTTGTGTTTAATAGTTTCTCCCATCCCAACTTGGCATTCATATCCCATATCCATTGTTATGTCACCAAGCCCCGACGAAATAAGCGAAGGAGCGCTTATAAGGGGGCATCATCCCCCCTGCCAAAGTCCGTAGGCCACTCCCCTATCTTGCCCTTCCCTTCCCCCACAAAATCACATGCGTCTAAGCCCTAGTCATACCCCCGAAGCCCAGGCCCCTATGGGGCGTCCCCCCGAAGACACGTAACGGTTCTATGCCTCCTGGCCTTTGCCCTTCAGCCCTCTGCGTCCTGCCCTTTCCTTCTCCCCCATGCGCTTACTGTATGAGTTGGGCCATGGGACCGTGCTTCACTCCTCTCCCCCCCTCCCCCCCTCCTCTCCTTCCCCTCTCCTCCCCCCCTCTCCCCTCCCCCTCCCAGGCCCACGCCCGCTTCGAGCGCTCTGCCAAGGAGCTGTCCGCGGTGGTGGACCCCGTGGCGGTGAGGGAGGGGGAGCGGTGTGTGTGTGGGGGGAGAGCGGTGTGGGGGAAGGGTTGCCACTGGCACTCGGTGGCATGTGTAAGGTCGCATGTGCCGAATGAACGCAGGTGGGGAGGTGGATCTTGTCGGGGTATGAGGGCGGGCGGGAGTGGAGAGCAGGCGAGGAGGGGAGAGGAGCGAGTCGGGGAGGGTTTCGCTTGGGTGGGCTGGGGGTAGCTCAGCGGTGGTGGTTATGGTATGACTAAGAGAAGCGGTTGGGGCGGGGCACCGGGCTGCGGTACTTGCCCCTCACTCGCCTCTCCAGTCCTCACACCCTGCACCCCCCCCCTGCGTCTGCTGCCTCGCGCCTGCCTCTCTCCATTCCCCTTCTCAACCCTCCTCCTTCCTTGCCCCCTCCCTCACCTCCCCCCTACCTCCCCCCTACCTCCCACTCCCCCAACCTGCCCCCCCCCCCCAGGATGTGTTGGATAAGCTGCCTGAGAACCGCACTCCCACCGACGTACAGAAGCTGATGCCGCTGGTGTCAAAGGTACGAATGGTGGGGGGGGGTGGGATGTGTGTGTTTTGAAGAAAGCTGACCACATTGAAGAAGGGGAATATACCGGTGATGTCGATGTGTGCATTGGGAGGGCGAGAGACTTCTCATTTATCTCCCCCCCTCCCCCCTCCCCCCTCCCCCTCACCCCGCCCCCCTCCCCCCCCCTCCCCCCTCCCCGCTCCCCCTCACCCCGGCCCCCTCCCCCAGATCGACGCCTACCGCCAGCTGCACCCCCCCGTCCGCGAGCTGCTGGCCTCCTACCTGCAGCTGGCAGTGCTGACGGAGCGGGTGGAGCTGCCGCGGGGGCCGGGCGACCACACCTGCCTCTTCTCCGTCGTGTACGGCAGCGTCACGGCGGTGACGGGCGACCCGGCGGATGCGGCGCTGGCGGCGATACGGGACTTCGCGAGTGAGGGGGGAGGGGAGGGGTGGGGGAGGGGTGTAGGAGGGGTGGGGGAGGGGTGCGCGGGAGGGAGGATGGGAGGTGGGGGAGGGGAGGTAGGGGAGGGGAACGGGGAGGGGGGCGGGCAGGGGCGGTATGGAAGCGGTTAGGAAGGGGGACGCATGCGGCCATTCGGCACTTGGCAGGAGTGGGGGAGTGGGGGCTCGTAGTGTGGCGTGAAGGGGCCGTCCGTCCCGCCTATCCCCAACCTCCCCACCTTCCTTTCTTTCTTCACCCTTCCCCTTGCACGATAACCCCCCCACCTCCCTCCCCTCAACCTCCCACCCCACCCCCCACTCCCATTCTCCTCCCCTCACCCCGCCACCCCACCCCATTCTCCTCCCCTCTACCCCCGCCACCACGCAGTCACCCACCTGCGCGACACCGCCCCTCCCGACCCCACCTCCGGCTCCGACACCGCACCCCACACACCCCACGCCGGCCCCTCCTCCTCCAATTTCTCCTACGCCTCCTCATCCTCTCCCACCGCCACCACCTCTGCCGGCGGCGGCTCCCAGCCCCCCCGCCCCCACCTCTCCGAAACCCCACGCTGTGAAAGCACCCTCAGCAGTGCCACCACCGCCACCACCACCGCCGCCACCACCACCGGCTACAGAGCGAGTGGAGGCGGAGCGGACGCGGCGTCGTGTGTTTCCGCGTCCGCGTCTTTTGTGACGGCGGCGACGGCGGTGGCTGCTGCTGCGGGGGCGTCAGGGGGCGGAGCGGTGGCGGCGGAGGTTTCGGAGCAGCAGCTAACGTCACTGGGGCTGTACGGCGCTGAGGGGGAGGGACTGCAGGGGGCGGCACTGGAGCGGGTGGGGTGGGGAGGAGAGGGTGGGGGTAGGAGGAGGAGGGGGTGGGGAAAGGAGGCGTGGGTGGAGCAGGCATGCGGGATGGGGGTGGGCTAGGTTGGAAGTATCGTTGCATGAGGAGAGAGAAAAGGGGAGATGAGCAGGAAAAGGAGGGGTGGGAAAGAGGATTAAGCGCAGAGACGGCGGAGGGACAAGCGTCCCTCCGGGAAAACAAGTGCCCTGACAGCCGTACGGTGCATGGCTCAGCCACCAACGACTCCCCCTCTCCTCCTCACCTCACATCCCCCCCCCTCACTGCATGAGTTGGGGGCTCGAAGACGATCGAGACGTCTCGTTGTTTCACTTATGTAATCCCCCCTCCCCCGCCCCCAGGTCCGCTGCGGGCTGTGGCGCACCGTGGTCCACATCATCCACAAGCTCATGCGGCTGCAGAAGGCGCAGGCACTGCGAGAGCTGGTGGCGCTGCATGCCGCCGCGCTGGAGGACCTGGCAGTGGCGGTGGGGGGCAAGGGGGCGGCGCTGGCGGGCAGCGCGAAGAAGGCGGCGGCGGCGGCAGCAGCAGCAGCAGCATCCGGCGGCGGGGGCGGCGGTGCTGGTGGTGCTGCTGCTGCCAGCAAGCTATCAGCATCAGCAGCAGCGGGCAAGGGTGCTAGCAGCGGTGGGGGTGATGGGTGCGGGGGCGGGGTGGGTGCGGTGGTTGAGACGCCCATCCCTGGGGTGCCGGAGGAGGCGTACCTGGCGCTGCTGCCGGCGCTGGCGGCGCTGAAGACGCAGGTGACGGCGGTGGAGACGTGGCAGTCGTTCTCCGGAAGGTGGGGGGGTGGGGGCGGGGGTGGGGGCGGGGGTGGGGGCGGGGGGGGGGGTGGGGGTGGGGGCGGGCGTGGGTGGGTGGAGCAGGGGCTTGTGCGCGAGGTTGGAGTGTGTTGAGAGCGAGCAAGTGTTGGGTTGGTTGGTTGGTGTGATACTTACGGCTGCTCATGGCGGCGTTACCCGGGCCCCGCTCACACCCCCTACAACACCGCATAACACCCTCCCCCCCCCTCCCCCTACACCTCGTCCATATGACAAACGTTTCCCGCTATCCCAAATGCTCTGCCCTAACCTGTGACTTTGGTATGTCCCCACCCCCCCTGCCCCCCACCGCCCCTCCACCCTACCCCCCCCTCCACCCCGCCCCTCCACCCCTCTCCCCCCCCATCCACCCCCGCCCATCCCCCCAGGGAGCTGCTGTGTGCCGACGAGGTGGGTCTGGCTGCGGACGTGGGCGGCGGCGGCAGCGGCGCGGGGTGGGCTGCGGGCGAGCTGCCGGGCAGAGCCATCGCGGCAGTTACTCCGCGGCACCGGCTGGTGGCGCTGGTGTTCGTGAGCCGGGAGGTGTACCGCCGGGCCATGGCAATGCAGGTGGGGGGGGTCAAAGACCAGGTACCAAACCATAGGAGACCACAGGTTAGGGCAAAGCAATGGGGAAGGTGGGGGGGAGGGGGGGCATGTAGGGTATAATGACGTGGGGGTTAACACACGCAGGATCCCGCCCGCATGTAGATGGCGCGCAAGGGCCGCACATGGCCCCCTTTGCACACCTCCACCCCCACCCCTCTCATCCCCACCCCCACCCCCACCCCCACCCCTCTCATCCCCTCCTCGCCTGCCGGCTCCCTCCCCCACCCCCGTCCCCTCTTCCATATCTCCCTCTCCTTCCCTCCCACCCTGCCCCACCTCCCTCCCTGCCGCCTCATTCCCCAATCGTTTTGCCCTCATCGTTCCTTCTTATGGCCTGCTCCTCTTTCCCGGCATCCCACCCTCCCTCATCCCCTCCTATGCTTCACTTTTCATGTATCTCCCCCTCCCATCCTCCCTCCCTCCTCCCTCCCTCCCTCCCCCTCCCTCCCTCACCCCAGTCCGAGATCTCCATCCGTCGTGCAGTGGACAGCTGCTGCCGGCTGCCCTTCCTGCGCCACACGCCGCTCAAGGAGCTCTACCGCCTGGCGCGGCACATACACGAGGCCGCGTTCGAGCCGGGGGAGGTCATACTGCATCAGGTGGGGGGGGTGGAGGGAGGGGATGGGGAGGGGGATAAAGAGGAAGCAACTAACTGACTGAGGAATAAGGGTGAGGGGGAGGGGAGGTCGTACTGCACCAGGTGGGGGGGAGGGGGGAACGAAGAAGGGAACCCAAGCTGTGTTGAATGATAATGGCATTACTACTACCGGTAGCCTGGTGGATGGAGTCGAGTTGGTAGTCGAGCCGAGCCTGCAACCGCTGCGCCGTCCCCCTCACTCTGCCCCCCTCCCCCCCTCCCCGCCCTCCCCCTCCCCACCCCAGGGTCGCGAGAACGGCTTCCTCTACTTCCTCATCCGCGGCGAGGTGGCGGTGGTACTGGACCTCCCCCACACCTCCGACCCGCTGGCACTGGCAGGCGCGCTGGTGGCGCTGGGCGGCAGCAAGCCCTCGCCGCAGCAGGCGCAGGCGCTGGCATGGCATGCGGCAGGGGGGGCGCCGGGGGGCCCGGGAGGGGGGCAGCAGGGGGCGGGAGGAGCAGGGGCAGCAGGGGGGGTGGGCGGAGAGGCGGCGGCGGTGCCGGGGGTGGCGGCAGCAGCGGTGGCAGCGCCGGTGGTGGGGGGCGGGGGCGGCGGGTCACAGCTGCCGAGCTTTGGAGCGACCCGGCGGGTCATCCTGGGTCGGCGGAGCAGCGGAGTGGTGCTGGGAGATGACCTGCTGAGGGTGGGTTGCATGGGGGGGAGGGGGAGGCGGGTGTGGGTGTGGGTGCATTACCATGCAGCCCCCCACCAGCAAGCATCCCAACAGCTCCTCTGGGCAGCCCACCCCTCACCCCTCACCTACCCTACCCTCTGACCTCCCCCCAGCCTGCCGTTCCTCCTATCCCCTTTGTCTTGCCTTCACTCATGGCTTGATGTCCCGCCCCTCCCCCCCCCGGCAAACCCTGAACCCCAAACCCCCTCCCCTCCCCACCCCCTCGCACACAGGAGAAGCGGCTGACGGTGGGAGTGGTGGCGGTGAGCCGCTGCGTGGTGCTTGCCGTCAGCCCCCAGCGCTTCACCAGCTGCTGCGACCCGCTCACGCTGCGGCTGTTCCACAAGCTGCGGCTGCAGCACAGCGCCACCGGGGTGTTCACGGACGCGCTGCGGGGGGCGGAGCAGCGGCAGGCCATGGGGGCGCTGTTCAGGGAGGTGAGGAGAGGGGGGCGGAGGGGGGAGAGGGGGAGGGAGGGGGAGGGGAGGGAAGGAGGAGGGGGGGGGAGGGGAGAGGACTAAGACCATACCGAACCATAGGAAACCGCAGGGAGGGGGGGAGGTGAGGGGAAAAGGGTGTGTGTGGTAAAATCCGCGTAAAACATCTGCGTGAGGAAACCGGCCTCGAGTGTATGAGGGGAGACACAGAAAGAGGTTTAGCGGTTTCAGTAAACCGGACTTGCCAGCGGTACCGTACTGGGGGCTCGCATCAGCTGGGATGGCGTGGGTGTTTCGGAGACACCATCGCCCTCCTCCTGCACCCCCAGCCTCTGCATGCGCCTCGCGTGTCTCTCCCAACCCCCCAATGGTCCCCACGCCTCTCATCCCCCACCCCCGCTTCTGAAAAAATTATGCCCCCCTCCCCAACCCCAACCCCACCCCGCCCCACCCACCCCCAGGCAGTTCTGGGTCAGTCCTACGGTCAAGGTCCCCCGGGGGCGCTGCGGCGGGAGGGGGGCAGCGAGGGCAAACCGTGGAAGGCGCCGAGCGGGGTGAGTGGGAGGGGAAGGGGGAACGGGGGAGGGGGGCGATGGCAAGGGGCCGGCTTTGGAGAAGACGTGTTTGGAGAGTCATGCGTCCGGGGGAGTGAGTGTGGGCGTGTAGGGGGTGGGAGCTGGGGGCTCGGAGCGGAGCTGGGAGGGAGGCTGGGAGAGGCATACCGGGGCGCATTTGGAGGCTCCGGCTTTCCCTTCTCACCCTCCCCGCCATACCCCCCTCTCTCGCCCCCCCCCCCAGCGCCCCGAGGAGCTCTCCCTCACCGCGGACCAGCTGCACCGGGCGGCAGGGGGGGCAGCATCCGGAGGGGGAGCAGGAGGAGGGGGAGGAGGGGCCTCGTCAGGTGGCGGGGCAGCGGGAGCAGCATCCACTGCCGCTACCTCCCACTCCCACTCCCATGCCCACTCCCACTCCCACTCTCACGCGCATTCCCACCCCCACGCAGCCTCCGCCGCTGCCAGTGCTGCCAGTGCTGCTGCTGCTGCCGGCAGTGCCGGGGGAGGAGGGGGAGGAGGAGGTGGTGGCACAAGCGATGGCGGGGGTGGGGGTGGGGGTGGAGGTGGGGGGAAGCTGTACGGCGGTCTAACGGTATCGCTGGTACTGGAGGCGGTTGGGAAGGGCGCGGAGAGCGGCTCCATGGCCACATTCCTGCAGGTACGGGTGCGGGGCGGGTGCGGGGCGGGTGCGGGGGTGGGTGCGGGCGAGAGGGACGTGAGGGGGCGAGAATGGGTGCAGGAAAACTGGAGAATAAGAAGAATGGAAAATAGGGACGACAAGAGCACAGAGCTGCCGCCTCCCCTTGCTTCAATCCGCGACCTTCCTTCTCTTTCCTCCCCGCTCCAATTCCTTGCTTCTTACCACACGCCACCGCACCCTATGCAGCCCTGTTCCCTCCCTTTCCTCTACCCCCCCCCCCCACCTCTCCAACCGCCCTTACCACGCCCTCCTGCCCTCGTCAACCCCTCCCCCACCCGCCACCTCCTCCCCAACAGCGCATGAAGGCGTCCGAGACCGCGCACCAGCACCATCTCCACTCCGCCGCCACATCAGCCGGGGGAGCCACCTCCGCCGCCGCCGCCGCCTACCCCTCCGCCGCCGCCGCGTTCCTGCCGGCCTGGGCGGACGTGGACCTGAGCCAACAGGTGGGGCGGGGTGACAGACCATAGGACCGAGCCATAGGAAATCACGGATTGGGTTAAAACAATGGGAATAGGAGGCGGTAGGGGTGGGTGTGGAGGGGTGGGGGGATGACCGGCTAGCCTACCCGCAGGCGGGGAGACACCCGCCGGGTGGGGGTACCGGTGCACCGCCCTGTACCGGAGCCGCACCACTGAGCCGCACCACTGAGCCGCAGCTGCATGTGTGTGGTAGCGACTGAACCCGCCACGCCCCGGTGTTACCGTTACTGTTGACCTTGCTGTTGACCTTGCTGTTGACCTTGCTGTTGACCTTGCTGTTGACCTTGCTGTTGACCTTGCTGTTGACCTTGCTGCCGCCTGCCGCCCGCTGTCTGCCTCAGGTGGGGTGCGGCAGCGGGGGGCAGCAGCGCATGTACACGGACATGCTGGAGGCGGCGTGCATGGCGGTGATCAAGGTGGGGGGGGAGGGGGGCGGCGTGCATGGCGGTGATCAAGGTGGGGGGGGGAGGGGGGCGGCGTGCATGGCGGTGATCAAGGTGGGGGGGGGAGGGGGGCGGCGTGCATGGCGGTGATCAAGGTGGGGGGGGAGGGGGGCGGCGTGCATGGCGGTGATCAAGGTGGGGGGGGAGGGGGGCGGCGTGCATGGCGGTGATCAAGGTGGGGGGGGGAGGGGGGCGGCGTGCATGGCGGTGATCAAGGTGGGGGGGGAGGGGGGCGGCGTGCATGGCGGTGATCAAGGTGGGGGGGGGAGGGGGGCGGCGTGCATGGCGGTGATCAAGGTGGGGGGGGAGGGGGGCGGCGTGCATGGCGGTGATCAAGGTGGGGGGGGAGGGGGGCGGCGTGCATGGCGGTGATCAAGGTGGGGGGGGAGGGGGGCGGCGTGCATGGCGGTGATCAAGGTGGGGGGGGAGGGGGGCGGCGTGCATGGCGGTGATCAAGGTGGGGGGGGGTAAAAAGAGGAAACTGACGAGCGGGGGGGGGGGGAGTAGGGTAATGCTAAGGTGTTCGGGTGGTGGTGGGGGCGGTAGGAGGGGGGAGGCGCATGCGTCCGGCACCCCTGCCTCGGGAGCCCCTTCCCCACTGGGCAACTCCTGCTGCCGTACCTTGGGCCGGCCCGCAGCGCTGCGACACAGCCTCCACATACCCCCCTCCTCCTCCTCCTCCTCCTCTTCCACGTACCCTCCTCCGCCTCCTCTTCCACGTACCCTCCTCCTCCTCCTCCTCCTCCTCTTCTACGTCACTCCTCCTTGTCCTCTTCACTCTCGTGTTCGTACCCGCTGGATTGCTTGCAACTCTCCCCCCTCCCCGCCTCCCCGCCCAGGTGGACCTGGCTCCCGGGCAGCTGGACGTGCGGCTGGACACCATGGCACAGGTGTGTATGGGGGGGTGGGGGTGGGGGGGGTGGGGGGGCCCAGCAGCAGGCAGTACGGCAGCCGGCAGACTGCAGCAGCTGCGGGAGGGATGGGGGAATGAAGGTGATGGATGCGAATGGACATGGCGGGGCCCCTCCCTCTCCCAGCCTTCCCACCCCTCCACCGCCCTGTCCAAACCTCCTCCGCCTCCCCCCCACCTGGCCCCCCTTGTGTAGGTGTTGGACGACATCGTGGTGCAGTGGAGCGACCTGGCTCACCGCTGCGGGCTGCAGCTGGTGCGCTGGCGCACGCTGGAGTACTTCCTGGTGGTGCCGCTGGAGCTGGGGGGAGGGGCAGGGGGGCATGGAGGAGGGGGGCATGGAGGAGGGGGAGGGACGCATGGAGGGGGAGGGCATGCAGGGGGAGGCGGGCATGCAGGGGGAGGCGCGGGGAGTGGTACGGCATCAGGAGGAGGAGCGGGAGGAGCAGTGGCAGCAGCGGGATCCGAGGGAGGCGCGGGGGCAGCAGGGGGGGCAGGGGAGAATGCAGGAGGAGGAAGCGGGCATGGAGGAGGAGGCGGGGGAGGTGGTAAGGCGGGCGGCGGCAAGGCGGGCGGCAGGCGGCCCCGGGTGCGTGTGATGGCGGATGCGCTGCTGTCCATGGCGGCGGAATTCAG
The DNA here is from genome assembly GCA_021605115.1 of Astrephomene gubernaculifera. Taxonomy (NCBI): domain Eukaryota; kingdom Viridiplantae; phylum Chlorophyta; class Chlorophyceae; order Chlamydomonadales; family Astrephomenaceae; genus Astrephomene; species Astrephomene gubernaculifera. The sequence continues at coordinate 1,474,946 of BMAR01000013.1, forward strand.
GTGGGGGGGGAGGGGAGGTGGGGGGAAGGGGGGAGCGGAGGGGGGGAGAGGTAGAAGAGGCTCATGGGTTGGAGGTGAGAGTGGTGGTGGGGGGAGTTGGCGAGGGGGGCAGTGAGGGGCAAGCCGACCAGCGAGTGGATGATGCAGGGTTAGCTCCATGTGTACTTTCTAGGGAGTTCCGTGTAGGAGGTGGAGCCTGGGTTTGGAGCCAGGGGTTGGGCTGGAGCTTCCCTGGGTGAGGAGGAGGCATGGGGAGTTGCTGTAGCTGGGCTGCTTGGGTCTGTGCCTGCGGTGTCTCGCAGGCTCTCTGCTGCTGCCAACCCATGCAGCCCTACCCGCTCCTCCCCCCCTTCCCCCCTCCATCCCCCCCCACCCTCCCCCCGCTCCCCCCAGGCGCATCATCGCCCAGAACGAGATCCCCCACCTCTCCATGTCCGCCGGCCTGGCCATCGGCGGCCTCTTCAACTCCTACGACTCGGGCCACTTCCTGGTCCGCTGCTCGGGCCAGGCGGCCGCAGCCGCACAGCACCTCTGCAGGCTGGCATGCGAGGAAAACCACTGGTGCGGTGTCATCCTGGTGGCGGACAGTGCGGCTCAGGCGCTGTCACGAACCCATGCATTGGCGTTCGCAGCGGGGGGGAGTGTTCTGGTGGGGGCGGTGGGGGCGGCGCCGGGCTGCCCGCGGCCCGCGAGCAGGCAGCAGCAGCAGCAGACAGCGAGGGGGAGGTGGAAGAAGGCGGCGGCGGCGGCGGTGACGGCTGCAGGAGGAGGAGGGACGGGAGGAGGAGGGGCGGGAACGCCTAGAAGTGTGGGTTGGGAGTCGGGCGGGGAGAGTGGAGGGGAGGGTGGGGTGGTGGGTATGATGGTGGTGGATGAGGAGGATGAGCCGGTGTCACCCGGCACTCGGCCCTTCTTCAAGCGTCGCGGCAATGCAGGGGGCGGCTGTGGCGGGGGCGGCTATGTGGCAACCAGCCGCTCCTCACACTTCCTGTCCTGCGGCGCGCTGGGGGCACCGTTGGACGACCAACCGGGGGTGCCGTACACCACAACCGTCTTCCCGGCCTCCAACATCTCCCTCAATACCTACACCAATGCCAACAATGCCAACACCGGCGCAAACAGCAACAGCAACAACAACATCGCTGGCAACACAACCGCCGCCGCAACGGGAGCAGCAGCGGCAGCAACGGCTAACGGCGGGTACCGTCGCTCGCTACCCCACCTCGCCATCCCCGCTACCAACAGCACCGTCCTGAACCCCTCCTCCTCCTCCGCGCAACACTCGCCGGTTCAACACTCGCCCGTCGCCCACTCATCCCCCGTCATGCTGTCCCCCACGTCCGCCGCTGCTGCCGCCTTGCAGCAGCAGCAGCGGCCGCCCTGGAGGAACAGCTTGGGATCGCTGTCGGCCGCGCCGCCGCTGCCGCCGCTGCAAGAGGGGCACACAGACGGCGGCTACCATGCGAACGCTGCCATCAGACCCCACCCCCACCAACCCCACCCCCAGCAGCAGCAGCAGCAGAATGTAGGAAGCTCGGAGGGAGGTGGAGGCGGGGGCGGAGTCACACATCGCACTAGCAGCAGCAGCAGCCTAGGCGGTGGAGGCGGTGAGGGTGCAGCGCCTGAGTCCCCAACTACTTCGGTGACCGGGCCGCTTGGGATGGTGGGTGGAGCGGGGGCGGGAGGGGGAGCGGAGGGGCTGGAGCGCGGTCGCCGCAATGGGGCAGGCGGGAGTCGGCACTTGACGGCGAATGCGAAACGTCGCGAGCGAGTGGCGTCATTGAGCTGCATCTCGCTACGTCAGCAGCTGATGCAGGAGGTGACGGAGCTGCGGCAGCAGCACCAGCACCAGCAACAACAACAACAACAACAACAGCAGTTGCGGCAGCAGTACTACCAGCAGCAGCAGCAACAGCAGTACCATCGCGGACCCATGGGTCACCACCACCCGCACCTCCCCCGCTTCCCCCTGGAGTATCAGCAGCTGCAGCAACACCCGCAGGACCAGCAGCACGCCGGCCCCCAACACCCGCTGTCGCATGTCCTTCACGAGTACGATGCTCAGTGGTTCGGTGACCTGCAGCCCGAGCACCATGGCATGCACCACCAGCAGCAGCACCAGCAGCACCAGCAGCCCTTACAACCCAACCTGGGTCGGCCCCACAGCCGCGGCCACTCGAATGGCTCGGAGCCCCACCCCCCGATGTGGCCGCATGCGCCTCCCCATGTCGCGGCAGCCCTTGCAGCCGCATCGGGTGACGTTCACCAGCCGCCGCCGCAGCAGCAGCAGCAGCAGACCCCCCACCACCAGGGGGGAGCCGCAGCCTCGCCGCCGCCCACAGCTGCAGCGGAGGGTGTTCCGACCACCCGGCTGAACGGAAGCCGCGGCGGTGGCGGCGGCGGCGGTGGCGCTGCAACGACATCCAGTCGGCTGGGCAGCACCCTTCCGAACAACACATTCCACGGCAGCAGTCCTGAGCCAGCAGACGTGTTCTTCAGCTCCTGGCGAAGTGCCCATGGAGCTCCTCCTCACAATGCCGCCGCCGCCGGCCGGTTGACGTCACCGTACACTGTCGTACGTCCAACTCCTGACGGCAGCGGCGGCGGAGCCGGCGGCGGCGGCGGCACCCCCGCTGCCGTACTCTCCATCGGCCTCAACGGTGGCGCCTTCGTCGGGCGTCCTGTCGGCGTGCCGCCCCGGCGCGCGCCACTGGGCTTCCTGCGTCCCGTTTCGCCGTACATTCCCTTCTCCGCCGTCGACCCGAGCTCCGACGCCGCTGTGGTGGCCCGCGGCGGCAGCCCGCCGCCCCACCCGGGTCCCCCCGGCGCCGCCGGATCCGTCAACGTCATCCCCAAGCTGGTCGCAAGTAACCACGGGTACCTGCAGCTGAAGCCCCGGTCGCGGCGGAGCAGTGACGCCGGCCCGATTGGCGGCGTCGGCGGCGGCGCCGCGGGTGCGGAGGTCGTCCTGGCGGGTCGCAGCTTGAGCGCCGCCGCCGCCGCCAACCCCCAGAACCCGCCCATTGTGTACTGCAACCCCTCGCGACCCGCCACATTCGCTCTCGTGAATGGCCTGGCGAGCAGCGGCGGCATCACGGCTGCTGACGAGGAGGACCGTCCGCCGTCGACAGCAGCAGCAGCAGCGGCGGCGGGGGCGGCGGCGGGGGCGGGGGTGGCGGCGGCGGCAGCGGCGGAGAAGACCGATGTGCACACGCACTCGCATGCGTATTCACACCCGTACGGGTACGGCAGGGCGCCGTCACGTGGCCGTACAACCTCCAGTCCGCCCAGGTCGCCCCAGCGGAGCGGCGGCGGCGGCGCAGCCGCCGCCGCCGGTGCTGCTACCTCCGGCGGCGGCGGCAATGCCGGCGGCAACGCCGTCTCCGGCGCCAATGGTGGCTGTCGTCGCAGCGTCTGCGGCGGCCGCCGAGCTGCTTCCTGGCAAGATCTGGGCAGCCAACGCGCCGCGGAGCAATACGCCGCCAGCCTGCCGCTGGGGCTGCTCAGCGTGTCCTTCTCCACGGCGGGGCTCAGTCGCGTGCCGCCGCTGCAGCGGTTGCTGTACCTGGAGTCGTTGGCGCTGTCGTACAACCGCCTCGTGGGGCTGGCTTCGGAGCAGCTCATGGGCCTCAGCCCGAACCTAAAGGTACGGCCGAGGGCATCGCGTGTGTGTATGAATGAAAGCCGAACGGGGATGCTGCATGTGCCGTACTACGGCATGGGCGACCTCTCATGTAAGTGATCGTCGTCATCGTCGTCGACGACCGGTGTTCCTCAAGCACCTCAAGCAGTCCCCTTGCAGCACACCGCCGCTGCCACCGTCGCCGCATTCCAGCCACTTCTAGTGTGGTGTGGCGGGTGCGGTGAGGTGCGGTGCGGGGACATGCGCAGCTGGAGCTGGCCCCTCGGCGATCCTGGAGCTGCGCCCCTCCTCCTCCCCACCTCCACACACTTCCCCAACCCCACACTTTCTCACACCTCCCCCCTTCCCTGCCTCCCCCCTCCAGGTGCTGACGCTGGTGTCCGCGGACCTGGACGAGCTCCCCCCGGACTTCGGTTCGCTGCTGCCGGGGCTCAAGGAGCTCAACCTGTGCAGGTGGGGGGGGGGAGGGGGGATTAGGTGTGCCGCAAACTGTGCCGCAGAAACAGGGGGGGAGAGGGGAATTGACCTGCCGCACCCTAGGAGGCGAGGAGTCCTCCCCGCCCCTATCCAGTCTATCCTCAATAACACCTGCCGCACCCTCCTCCTCCTTACCTTCCCTCCCACCCACCCACCCTGCCCATCCAGCAACCGCCTGACCCGCCTGCCCGCCAGTCTGGGCTGCATGACGCGGTTGCACTCGCTGTCTGCGGCGCACAACCAGCTGGCCGCCCTGCCCGACTGCCTGTGGAGCATGACTTGCCTGCAGCACCTGCTGCTGCCGCACAACCGACTGACCTGCCTGGAAGAGGGGCTGGGACAGCTGAGGGAGCTGCAGGTGGGGGGAGGGATGGGCGGTGGGTGAAGATGGATACCAGCTGCAGAGGGGAAAATTATAAATAAGTGCAACAACGCAGTCCCACTCCCGAATCCCGACTCATGCAGTGAGCCTTAGAGCAAAGTATTGGGAAACAAAGATTTGGGCAAAGCAATGGGGATAGGAGGCGGCAGGTAGGGGGAGGGGGCCGGGGAAGGAAGGAAGGAGGGAGGGACGACGTTACACGGAGGCGATGTCTCTGTAATGGAGACCCGAGAGTCCTCGTACCTCGTACAGCTTGTTTCCTGGCCAGTTCCTCTCTGCTTACATGCCTCTCCCCTTCTGCTCCATTCCCGCAAACCCCCCTCCGCTGGAGTTCCATTCATCCTCCTTTCCCGCCCCCGCACCTCCCCCCCGCACCCTCCCCCTCCCGCAGACCCTAGACCTGGGCTTCAACCAGGTTGCCTGCCTGCCCGCCTCCACCACCAGTCTGGGCGGCTGCCTCACGCGCCTCTGCATGCCGTACAACCAGCTGCAGGACCTTCCACCCGGTTTCATGACCTCCATGACGCGGCTGCAGGTGCTCATACTGGACTTCAATCCGCAGCTAGCGGCATGTGCGCAGATAGGAGGCGGGCGGGGGGGCGGCGCCGCGGCGGCGGCGGCAGCAGCGGCGGCGGCGGCTGCGGCTGTTGTCGCGCTGAGTAATAAGGGCGGGATGCCGGAGTCACCGGCGGCGGCGGCTGCTGGGGGTGCTGGGAGCGGCGTGGGTGGTGGTGGGGGAGGGGGCGAGGCCAGCGGCGGCGGAGGAGCAGGCGGGGCGGGTGTGAGTGGTGCCGCTGCTACGGAGGTGCCGCCGCCGCCGCCACTGACATCTACGTCGACGTCGACGCAGGGGCCCACCACCGCAACGAGCGACACAGTCGGCGGCGCCGTCAGCCAAACGCCCCTCGCAGCACCCACCCTCTCCCAGCAGCAGCAGCAGCCTCCCGCTGGTCTGGCGGCGACCACGGCAGCAGCTCCGGCGGCCCCTAAGCCGTCCATGCCTCCTCCCCTCACCCTTCCCTCCACCTCCACCCCCACCTCCACCACCCCAGCTGCTGCCTCCACGCACACCTCCCAATCCGGTCTCCCTCCTCCCACCCCTCCCTCCACCACCTTCCACTCCCAGCCCCCCTCCCAAACCCCCCAGCCACCCCCCCTCCCACACCTCCCTGCGCTCCGCACCCTCTCCCTCTCCGCCGTCCAGCTCCTCCAAGTCCCCTCCTGGCTGCCCGCCGGCCTGCAAGTCCTGGACCTCAGTCGCAACAACCTACGCCGCCTGCCCTCCTGGCTGTGTCGCCGCCTGGCGCCCAGCCTGACCGTCCTCAAGCTGCACACCAACCGGCTGGAGGCGCTGCCCGGGGAGCTGCGGCTGCTGAGCCACCTGCAGCTGCTGTCGCTGGAGGAGAACCCCATTGCCAGTCCGGAGCGCATTGCCACGCCGCAGGGGGCGGGCTGGGCGGCGGAGTGGCTGTACCGCAAGAAGTACCGCAGCAGGTGGGAGGGGGGGGGAGGTGGGAGGTGGGAGGTGGGGTGGGTGGGGGGGTAAAAACAAGGAAAACTGACGAACTGAGGGGTGGGGGGGGAGGTGATGGAGGAATGGGAGTAGGGAGAGCGGAGGTGTTGCCGCAGATGTGTCAAGGTGGCGTGAGCTGGTGGGGTGACGGGTGGTGGGTGGTGGGTGTGTATGGGTTGCGTGGGGGTGATGTAGTGCTGTGCGGGGGGCCGGGGAGGAGATGCCCCAGATCCCCGGACAATGAACCAACGCGTGTGTGTGTGTGTGTGTTGGGGTTGGGGGCACGAGTCCAGGACCCAGCGCGCACAACCCACTTCGCGCCCTTCCTGCCCACCTGCGAACCCTTCGCAACACATTCCCGCTTCCCTTTGCTGCCTCCCCTCCCCTCCCCTCCACCCACCCAGGCCGGAGATCATGGCCAGTCTGGGTCAGGAGCAGACCACCACCACCGCCACCGGGCTCACCGGGGGCCCTTCCGCCCTCAGCGCGGTCAGCGCGGAGAGCTCGGTGGCGCCCACCGCTAGCAGCAGCGCCGCCGCCAGGATCGCAGCAGCGGGAGCGGGAGGAGGCGGAGGAGGAGGAGGCGGTTCGCAGCGGTCTACGATGGTGGGCTCGAGTGGTTTCAACACGGCCAGGAGTGCGAACACGTGTGTGAGCGCTGTCAACAGCAGCATCGCGCCGGTGGGGTGATGCGGGGGGGAGGGTACCGGTGGGCTGTGGTATGGGGCTGTTGGCAGGTGGCAGTAGCCATCATGCAGAGGTAAGGGCTGTGCAGTGGGGGGGGGGGCTATGAAATGCAGGGATCCATAATCGCAAGGAGCGTTACGCGGGGATGCGTGGGGATTTCGAATGTGCTTTCAGGGTTTGTGTTTGAAGTACATGTACGGAGCCCCGCATGCTGCATGTGAGCATGATGTCTCTTATTAAAGGTTGCGGAACACCGGCTGCCGGCTATTAGATTGACTGCCGCGCTACCGGGATATCACTTGGAGGAGCAATTCCGCAGTCGGGGGGGAATGTTACGCAGCACAGCACTGACGGCGGCGCAGGGGGGTACCAGTAGCAGTAGCAGCGGAGGCGAGGTTGGGTCGGATGATGCAGTGCTCGACGAAGCGGGTGCGGCTCTGGAGTGGCTCTGGCCTGCCCTGTCGCATATGAGGTTGTTTGCTTGCCGTTTACCGGTACCTGGCAAGTGTTACTACTGAGAGTGCTGCAGCGTTTTGACTGAGATGCCCGTGAAGGCAACGGCTGCGTGCACTGTAAGGACTTTTGCGACCGAAAGGCTGTCACGACTGAAATGTCGCTTTCGGAGCTGAGCTCTGCGGAAATTATAACCAGGCGGTGTAATCGTTTGATTGGGTGGTCCTTCTTTCCAACCCAGCCGTGAGGCATGGCTTCTGCAGTTGTGTTGAGTCTCTGTGTAACTGTCACGCTTGTTGTTTCGGTACTCCTGTACGGCATGGAGTCCAACTGTCCGAGATTTGGGTCACAGTCACCTAGCTGTTAAGTGTAATCCGCAACTCCTTTACTGTGTGCCCTGCCTATCCAAACGCATCTTATTACATTGCAATACACGAAAGCAAGAGCCAAAAGGACAGAAGCGTAATGGGAAGGCCAAGGAAGGCTCCTGCTGCTGCTGTTCCTGCAGCACCGCCTCCCAGCTTGCCAGACGATGGAGAGGCTGATGATGCAGCCTTTGACGCCCGCGACCAAAATATTTTTGACTTCTTAGCTGGTTCAGGTTCCAAGGCAGCTGCTGCTCCGGCTTCCAACAACGCCAAAGCCAAGACCACGCCTCTTCCTGCGGCTCAGCCCGGAGCGCTGCCCCTAAAGAAAATTACTCCTGGTGGGGCTCCGACTGCTGCTGCTGCTGCGGGTCCGACAAGCGCTGCTCCAGCCCAGCGAGCGCCAGCTTCCGGAAGGCAGGCCCAGGCAGGCGGCGTTGAGGGCCTTCCCTCGTTATTAGGAGGTACAACAACAGGAGGAGGAGCAGGAGGCAGCTCGCGAGGCGCGGCTGCTGCCGCGAAGCGTAAGCTCGAGGCAAGCGCGGGTGCGGCAGGAGGCGCGCGGAAGCAAGCAAGGTGAGCTGCGGCAATATCTTTTCCTGGGGGTTTGAATTATATTGGCTTTGGCTCGATGTGCTGATGCCTCGATGTGTTGATGCCTCTGTAAGCCGATGCCAAAATTAAGATATAGCTGCTGCGGTATCTTGGGCCAAAGCTGAGCAGCAAATAATTATGGCGTAACATATGCGAAAAGGAAGAACGTACGTAAGCATAACAGGCTTTGGGCGGTTTCGCCTTGACGCTCGCTTGCATGGCCTACATCACCCTGGGTGGCGGGTTTGATATACGACGAGAAGACGCTGACGGGTGATCTGGGTCAGCGAGCACCTGACTCCTTTCGCTGACCCAGATCACGACCCAGATCACGGAGTCAGCCTAATCTTTCTTGCCATTTCATACCCGCTACCCAGGGTAGTGAAGCGCAAAAGTTGTGGTGACCCATGGGTCATGTGCACGGAGCCGCTTTCCCGATGGATAGCGATCTCAGCGATCTCCGCACAAACAACATTACACTGCTTCCTCGCAAAATGTTCACCTCTCTACACCTGTCCCAATCAATTCGACTAAAAAATCCCGTTCCTCCATTGCCACCCACCTCCCTCTGCTGTCGCTCCCCTCGTTTCCCACCAGGACCGGCACGGGAGGGACCGTCGCCGCCGCCGCTGCCGCCGCCGCCGACGCGCCCATCCCCACCGACCGCGACGGTGTCCCCACCCTGGAGGGTCTCCGCGGCTGGGCGGCTGGGCGGCTGGCGGCGCTGCAGGAGCGGGCGCTGGGGGGGCTTGGGCAGCTGGTCAACAAGGCGATCGAGGTAGGGGGGGTCGAGGAGCGGGGAAGGTGCCTGGGGTTGCGTGGGAAGTGCCCCCTCCTCTCATCTCCCTTATTCTTTTCTCCCCTCCCCTTCTTCCTCCCCTTCCTCCCCTCCCCTCCCCCCCCCCCCGCAGGATGGCTCGTTCCTTGTTTTTCTTTTTCATTTGCTTACACCTCGTCTCTGCCTTTCTACCTGTTTTTTGCCTGCCATGCACGAGCACTTGTGGGGCCTTGGTGACCGTCTCGAGCGATGGATCACCTCATCTAAGTAGACAACTACGTAGTCAGCCTCCTGCATCACGATGGCTACTCAACTGTACATCACCAAGACGGACGCGGTTTCGGATAGGGACCACTAACCCTCCCTCTGCCTTGTGAATGCCTGCTTTTTTCTTTTTTTTGGTTTTTCTTTGGTTTTAATTGGTCCAAAAATTGACCCCCCGCAGGATGGCTCCCAGCGTGTCAACTCCGCGGCCCGCCAGCACCACTCCGCGGTGTCGTCCATGCTGACCAGCAGCAGCGAGGCGCTGGAGGCGGCGCGGGGGCAGCACGCGGCGGTGATTGGCGATCTGGCGGGGCTGAGAGATGGGGTGGGTGGGGGATGTGGGTGGGGGATGTGGGTTGGTGGGGGGATGTGGGTTGGTAGTGTGGGGGTGGGGGGTGGGGCTGCGTGCGTTGTGTATTGTGTTCTAGTTATGGGCTTGGTCGCGTGTGGGTTTGAGGGACGGCGGCGGGGTGGCGGTGAGCGTGTTGGCGGTTTGAAACACGTTGCTGCCGGGGGAGGCAGGCCTGCCGGGAGTAGTAGACTCACTCCCCTACGCCCGCCCCAACGCCCGCCATACTTGAAACCATGTCCTCCTCACCCGCCCTTCCCCCCCCTCCGCACTCCCTCTATCATCCAGCCTAATGAGGCATATGTATCCCTATTAAGCCCTCCCCTCCCATGCGCTCACTGCATGAGTCGGGATATGGGATTGGGATTCGTTGTTTCACTTATAATTTCCCCCCCTTCCTCCCTCCCTTCGCTCTCCCCCTATAATCCCGCCAAATGTGTAGTATGTATCCAGATGTATCCCTATTTATCCCGCCCCTCCCTTTCCCTCCGATCCCCTCTCCCTCCCTCTCCCCCCTCCTTCAGTTGTTGGAGGAGGTGGAGCGCGGCCGGTCGGAGCTCCTTGGCTCGCTGCGGAGCGAGGTGGTGGCACCCGTGCAGACCGCCGTTGCTTCCATGCAGGCCAAGTACAAGATCGGGTAGCGGCTGGGTGGGATGGGATGGGATGGGAGTTTAGAGAGGTGCTGTTGAATAGTCCTGCAGGTAGTAGAGAAGTAGATGGTCAGGTGAAGAAGGGCACGAACACTGTGCAGAGAAGTTCCATCCTAGCAGGCTGACTGCAATCATTAACCGTGTTCATTGGGTTCACAAGGAGTGCCACAAGGAGTGCCGGGTAGGTAGGGGAGTGGCGTGGGGGGGGTGCGCGGTTGTCGGTTTACGTAAGACCTGGAGGCCCACGTGTTGATGCTGCACGGTTCGCAGGAGAGGTTGGGTGCACGGTTGCACGTACGACCCATGGGTCTTAACCCGTACGTGTTGAGTCGTCGCTTTAGACGAAGTGAGGGAAACGGGCTGTGTGGCCGTGTGGATGTTGTGTTGTTGGATGCGACGGTGTTTGGGCAGGTGGGGCTTTGCGATGTAATGTGCGGCTACAGCACGTTCGGAAGATCGCAGGGTGATTGCCGCAATGTGCATCAAGGCGGATGCATGCTCGTGCTGTAGCTTTGCTGCAACATTCGGTCCGCCAACCGAGAAAGAATGCATTTCGGATGTGCAGTAGTAGAGATGTGGGCTGTCTGGCGTCTCATGGTTTGGCTGTCATGTAAGGCTTTGGGCGGCTGACGGGACTGCGATGCCAGAGCAGTTGACTGTGGGTGAGCGCCCTGGGGTTTGGCTTTAAAGAGTACGCAGCAGCGTGGGCACAGCTACTTGGCTCTGGCAAAATGTCCAGTACCCACAACTATACTTAACTGGGTGTACTGGCTGTAATGGTCTGGGTGTATTGGCTGTAATGGTCTACTTGTATTGAGTATTGGTATCGGTAAAGGACGGAACGAGCTAATCGACCACCCGGGAACAGCCAACATCGAAGCAGTTGAGTACAAACCTAAGGAGACATGAGGCGGAAACAAAATAACATGCGTAGGCTGTACCGTGGTAAGGCCAGGCAAGGGCGTTCCATCATCGCAACAGGTCATGCCGGGGATGTTTGCAAAGGCGGCCGGGACTGCATGCATCCGATGAACAGATGAATTGTTCGTCTTTTGTGTATGGTTTGTCACGCATTCCAGCGTATGGCCTGGTGCAAGAAGTAAAGATTTGTGTTGCCTCGTTGTTAGATATTTTGCAGGATACAAAGAGGATGCACTGTTAAAGTACACGCTTGCCAGAATGCCACAGCCCTTACTACGCATACCGGTGGTGGCCTCCCCGCCAAGGCGCCGACTCCTGTGGCCCAAATGTCATGTCGTACATACCTTTAATATCTACCAAGATACTTGGGAATAGCGTCCACCCATCTTTGCGCTGGAGAAGATATTTTATGTATCAGGCATTAACTCGCACACATAATGAGATTTATGGAGGCCCTGCTGTGAGTGGCCTGTCCGAGGCCATACCATACTCAAGGGCGACGCAGTTCACATCTATAGACGCCACAAGCCTTCCATAGCAGGTCGTTATGGATAGTTTTAGAAGCCGTCGTGGTGCGTAGTCGCATGGCCACCTTTTCCACTTATTGAATCGGTGGAGGTTCGCTTGCCGGCAGCGATGGAGTTCCATGTGCTGCTGGTTGAAGATGATTTAGTCACCTTAAAGACGGTGGAGCAGCTTTTGCGGAAATGCAACTACAAGGTCACCTGTGCAGCAAACGGCCGCGAGGCTATTGCCTTGCTGACCGCCTGTCGACAAGAAGGGGTCAAGGTGGACCTTATCCTTACCGATATCCTTATGCCAGAGGTAAGCGGGGTTTGCCACTTGTAGAAGTGACCGTGGCTCCGACGAGTTTGGGTAAGTCACAGCCTACCGTCCATGCTTGGACCATCGCTGTGCATTCGATGGCATCCTATCCTGCTGCTAGAACATCCCGCATAGCTTGTCATGCATTTCACCACATATGCCTTGCCTCGGCTGCTCGGCATGTCGGGATAAGCTTGCACGCTCTCGCGGTGACTCTGTACACCAGGAACGCGTAAGCGACTTAAAGGCCAGTCGCCTTAGCTGGTAGTTGCGATAGGTCAACGTTTTCAGACTGTCGCGAACTATTCGTTAACGGTTGCCATGGAATGCTGCTAATGCAGGTCACCGGCTTCGACCTCATAAACGAAGTCGTGCACGGCGAGGCGTTTTGCGACGTCCCGGTAGTCGTCATGTCATCTCAAGATTCACAGGAAAGCGTCTTGCAAGCCTTCCAAGCCGGCGCCGCGGACTACCTCATCAAACCCATCCGCAAAAACGAACTTGCCACTCTTTGGCAACACGTCTGGCGCGCCAACAAGGCGCGAGGTGCCGGCTGCAGCGAACCCGGTGACGGCGGCGGTACCGCAAACGTCAAGAACAGCAGCGGCGGTAGCAGCAGCGGTGCAGCTACCTCTGTACTGCAGTCCACGGGGGCCACCGCGCTCCCCTCCCGCGCTGCTACCGCCCGACATCCTCCTTCCTCATCGCTGCCCACAAACGCCAGCGGGCCCTCCGTGCACGATCATCTTCGCCCTCACCCACATCACCACCTCCACCATCACTCGCACAAAGCACAACTCGCTGAGGAGGAGAAGAATCCAGCCAGTGAACCCCACCCGCTGGTGAGGCGTCGTGAACAGGGCAACCAGCAAGGGTCACAACTACATCCGCAGCCTGCGTCGGCAACTGCAGGAGGCACGGCCACTGTGCCGCATGATAGCAGTGTGCAGGGCTTAGTAAGCAGCCTTAGTTGTGAGGAGCTCGCACATCAAGCGGCTACGACTACTGCTGCTACTGCTGCTACCGCTGGTGCTGCTGCAGTTGGGGATAGCGGTAGTGGCAGCGCTGGCGTCAGCGGACATGCGCGCGGCTTCAATACCTCGGTCGCGGTGCACTTTGACCTCAATCCGCCGCCCCAAGCAAGCCACCTGCTCCGCCGCTCATCCGCTGCACGCGACGCCATGCCCCGCGATGCGTCGGCTGCTTCAGCAGTCGCAGCAGCGGGGTCCGCTGGTGCCGCCGCGGCCGTGACGGAGGCGGCGGCGGCGGAGCTTCCTCGCGGCGGCGGCACCTCCGCCACCGTTATCAGCTGGTCGCATGCGGATCGGATACGTGAGGCAGCGGCGGCGGCGGCGGCTGGGGAAGGTACGGCAGCGGAGGAGGCCCCGCGGAAACGACGGCGGTTCGGCGAGGTTCCGCCGGCGGCGGTGGCTCGTCGTACAGCGGCGGAGGCGTCCCAGGGATCGCGCGCCGCGTCAGCGTCGGCGGCGACGGCGGCGACGGCGACGGCGGGCGCCTCCGCTGGCGGCCTGGCGGAAGCGGTCCGCGGGGACGCCGCCAACCCCAGCGGCGACACTTTGGTTACGGACAGCCCCTCCTCGCACACCTCCGCCACCGCCACTCCGACCAGCAGCGGTACGACAACCAGCAGCACGGGGGCGGGCAGCGAGGCGGAGGAGCACCCGCAGCAGCAGCCGCACCCTCACCGGGTATACTCGCACCAGCAGCAGCAACAGGAGCAGCAGCACCAGCAGCGTGAGCAAGACAAAGCAGGCACGTCAGGGGCAGCAGCTGCCACTGCTGCTGCAGGAGAGTGCTTGGCGGGTCATAGCCCCTGTTCAGGCGCCGGTGGCGGAGGCGGTCGGTCGTACGGCAGTAGCGTTATCGTACGACACACTGCCACCTCCGCGGGGCCCCTACCCGTGCCGGCTGACGTCAGCCACGCGGTAAACACGGGCACCGGCACCTTGGCAGCCGCTGCCGCTGCCCTACCTGACCGGGTCCTGAAGCAAGGTGGGTTGGGTGATGCGGTAGCAGCGACGGCGGCAGTTTCATGCGGTCTGCCCCACCCGGCTGCTGCTGCTCCGGGCCCCGCGGCCCCAGGCCACTCGGTGCTGCTGCCGCCGGGGCTTCAGGAGCTGGCGGCGCTGGGGGCGATGAGAAGCCGGGAGGGGCTGTGGACGCAGCGGGCGCTGATGCTGCAGCGACAGCAGCAGCAGCAGCAGCACGAGCAGCAGCAGAAGGCGGACGGGGCGCAGGCAGAGGTGCACCGGGGGGGTGAGCAGCAGCAGCGGGCGGAGCCGGGGTGGAGAGGGGGAGCGGCGAGGGTGTCGCTTGGGGCTGTGGGAGGGCGTGCTGCTGCTGATGCGGCTCTTGGAGGTGCTGGCGACGGCGATGCTGCGGGCGCATGTGAGGTGGGGCAGGAGCCTGGGAGAGGGTTACATGCCTCCGGAACCAGCAGCTACGCGGTCGCGGATGTTGGCAGCAAGGTCGAGGTCGCCGCTGCGTCGGGAGCTCTCGGTGCTCTCGGAGCTGGAGCGGGCGAGGCTGTGGCAGCGGAGGCAGCGCCATCCACAGCCGCTGGGGATGCTGGTGGCGGCGGCAGCGCCGGTGGGGGACCGCGAGCGCCGACGCCGCCACCGTTGTCGCCATCGCCCTCGGGCAGTCGGTTACGTCACAGCGAGCGATCGGCCTTCACCGCCTTCACCGTTTTCCTACCAAGCAAGCTAGCAGCGCAGGCGGCGGCCTCGCCGGCGGCGCTAGGGGCCTCAGCGCTACATGCCGCCGGCAGCGCTGCCGTACATCGAACTGGAACGGCGGCCACGCCGCCGCCGTCGTCGTCAACCACATCCTCGACGGCGGTGCGTTCCGCGCCTCCGCCGCCTCCGCCACACCTCTTATTAGCGCATGGAGTGTCTCCCGCCTTCCTTAACCCGCACTCACATGCCCCGCACTTGCAACACACGCCGGCAACGGCAGCGGCGACGCTGCCGACGATGCTGCAGCCAGTGCTGCATCCGCTGCACCCCGCCGCTGCCGCTGCTGCCGCCGCTGCTCAGAGGGGTCATAACCCGCACCTTCCACTCGATTCCGCAAACACCGCCGCCACAGCTGCTTCCTATTTAGGCCCCGGCGCGGCAGCCATAGCCGCTGCCATAGCCGTCGGTCACGCGTCGTATCAGGGCATGCAACACCCTCGGCCGCCGCCGCATTACGCTTCCGCGCCGCCGCCGCCCCATCAGCAACAGCAAACGCAGCAGCATAACCAGCCTTCCGGGGCGCCGCCGCCTCCCCCTCCGCCGCACGTGTTTGTTCCCGAGTCTGTGTTGCAGTTGATTGCGCACCTATCCGGGCGGGCGGCAGCGGAGATCCCGGTGCCGGAGGCCGTCACGCAGGGGCCGCCGGTGGTGGTGGTTCCCAAGGCTCCCAGCGTTGGGGGCGCAGTTGGAGGAGGGGGAGGAGGAGGAGGGGGAGCGGCCTCCTCGGCAGCTCGGCTGGCGGCGGTTGCAAAGTATCTGGAGAAGCGCAAGCATCGGAACTTTCAGAAGAAGGTAAGCGGCTGGTGCATGCTTGCTGGCTTGGTGAGAAATTGATGGGCGATGAGTAGGGCAGGGAATGAATGCTGTTACCTTACCACCACGACTTGAGGCGATGCTACACGGAGGGACGCTACGGTTCCTGGGGATGGTGCGTCCTGATGCATCCTGGTACGGCTACGGGTACGCAGCTGTGCACGTCATTACAGTGCCCCGCGCCAACCTGCGCAGCTAATCCACTTTGTCCCCAATCCGCACCTCCCGAGCAGGTGCGCTATGAGAGTCGCAAGCGCCTAGCCGAGGCACGTCCTCGCGTGCGCGGCCAGTTTGTCAAGGCGGGCAGTGCAACCGCCCCTCCCGCCGCTGCTGACTCCGACACTACCGCTGGTGCTGTTGGTGCTGCGGAGGGGCCATTTGCTGCCCGACCTGCTGCCAAGACGGCTCCTGCGGGCGACTCTGCTGCTGCATTCCCTGCCGCGGAGGCGCTGCTGGCGGCTGCCGCTGTGGCCGGAGCAGCAGCACAGGGTGGCGGGCGGTCGGGCGGAGGGGTAGGAGGGGCGGGTGTGGAGAGGCGGCGGGATGGGGCGGGGGCACGGCACAGCTCCGGAGGAACAGGGAGGGGTTATGACAGTGAGGATTACGAGCCGGGGACGGAGGATGATGAGTCGGCAGGGGAGCCGTAGGTGGAGAGAGGGGGCGAGGTACCTGGGAGGGTATGGTGGCAGCAGGGCATTGGGCTCCTCGTGTCGGGGCCTCCTGGAGGGGGTGTTTCGCAATCGGGTGCGGCGGGTGCTACACGAGGCGCCTGGAAAGGGGAGAGCATGCTGTGGTTTGTGGTTGGCTTAACCATGCATGCATGCGTTTGTGATGCGCGCGCACGGATGCAAGTGCATGAAGCCTTGTCCTTCCTTGGGTTGGTGAGGGCGGGGCGCGCTCCTGCGGCTGCACAGGCGTCCTCGATTACAACTTACTTTGTATGACCCATTTCATCAGCCAGCTCAGCCGTCAGGTTGACGGCAGGCCGGCGGCGTTGCCTCCTTCTGACGTTTCCACCTACCTAGGAGATGGAAGGAAGGAAGCGGTGCGGTGCGGGCTGCCTTGCAGGGCGCGTTTGCGCCCGGCACGGCACAGCTGACATGAGGGAGAGGGGGCGATGCGAGAGGGACCCGTGTCGCTTTGCAGCGAGAGTATTCACGGGCTTGGTGGGGCGCGAAATGGTGGACTTCAACATTTTGTTTGTGTGAGTGAGGGCGAGGAGAGATTGCGTGCTTGAGCGCGGATGTGTGTGTAGGTTTTAGGGGCTGACGTTGCTGTACGAGAGTCAGTCAGCCCCCGGCCATCTGCAGCCGACGGAGGTCGGACGCGGATGGTTTCTTTCATGCTTTAATGTGGGGTGGTGGTTCTCTTCCTCGTCGCGAGGGGGTCTGTTGTTTCATACATGGTATTTCGTAACTTTCAACTTTGCTTTGCTGCTGCTGCTGCTACTGTGGTGGCTGTGTGCGGGTGGCGGTTGTGGCGACTTCCTAGCCGTCATCAACCGCACTGCCTCCGCATGTCTTTCTTAGTCCTGCGCACTTCGTTGACAAGGCGCACTTGTTTGATAATTGTTTGGCCTGTTCTAAGCAGCAGGGAAGAGTGGTGGTTCCGGGGCGGCACTGTGATGAGGTAGGTGGGTGCACCTGCGGCCTCTTGTACAGCGGTTGAGGAGGGAGGGAGGGAGGAGAAAGGGGTGAAACGAGCGGTATTATGAGGGAATGAGTGTTCGGGACGGGCGAGGGGTGAATGAGCACTTTTTTCTTTTGAGGTGGACGAGAGTGCTTTAATGGCGGGGTGACGGGGCGGTGTGGCTCGAGGCATGTGGTGGGTTGCATCCGCACTTGGACGCGAGCAGGAGATGGAAGGAGCAGGAGGAGGAGTGAGCGTTCGGGCCGGGGGTGCTGTTATTGGGGGGTTCTGTTTCCTGCAGACCAAGAGCGCAGGAGCCGGAGCTCCACCGGTTTCGGGTTACTGCATGCATGTGCGTGCCTGATTGCCCGCGTGCCCGTTGTGTGTGTCGATAGTTGGGGGTGGGGGTGGGTAGACAGGCGGGTACTGCGTGAGGGGGGGTGTTCACTCGCAGGTGAACTTGTTGGCTCGAGTGGGGGATGGGATGTGATGCTCCGAAGTACATACCTGATCGCGCTTTCTGTGCAGCAATCCTGCCATTTCGGGCTCTGCCCTAGCCCCGTGCTATAATGCGTACTACAACAAAGCGCTGCGCTTGCCCGAGAAGTGTGGGAGTAATGTTATTGCCGCTGCTACTGTTACAACAGCTATGCAGTCCTGAATGACCCCCCCTTACAAAGGAAAGATTTACCAAGGAAGGGCATGTTTACTAGGCCGTGTTTATAAACCTGAGCCGCACTTCTGTATGCTCGTATTGACGTTAGTTATCTGGGGTTAAACATTTCATATCATTTGGTTTCCACCCGGCGGTGTTGGTGAGGAGTGGTGGCGGGCAGCTTGCACGTCCGGGTGTCGCTTGTGTGCACAGTACGAAGTGGCCCCTCATGCGCCTCTTGACCGAAATGGTTTGTGAAAGTTGTGAGGCAGGCCTGGAGGGTCCTATACCGTACCGTGTAATCGTAATCGTGCTTCTCTGTTTCGGCTGATCCAGCTCCTTGTTCCCCCAACAGCAGTCCACAACGGAGGGTGTGACCTCATGCAGGTCTCGACGGGTTCGGGGTAAGCGCGGCTGCAGGGCAGCGCTACGACACACACGCACCCGATGTGCGGCTCAGCTGCTTGAAAGCCTGAAACACACATGGCCGGGTCAGCGTCTTGAGTGGCGCAGCGTTGTGTGTAGGTGTGTGTGTGTGGCAGGCTGGGTGGTTCACCAGGGGACCTGGTGGCTTTCTGCCGCGTTCATCGTTCATCGTGCACATGCTTCGCACCCGCAGATAGGGGGGCATGCAAAGGATGCATCCGGGTCGGGGTAGACAACATCCGGGTCCGGGTCTCATCGGGTCGGGGTAGACAACGTAGGTCGAGGAATGAATGGCAATCGGGTAAGCTCAAACGTTTGCTGACAAGGGGGTTCAGCTTCCTCATCGCTGGAAAAGGGCGGAGCCCCTTTGGTTAGGATAGGAACGTATAATGACCCCTGTTTCGTCTAGCGAGTAGGTTGTTTGGGGTGTTTCGTAGGAGTAGGAGAGGAGCTTCCTGGATGCCGGTCCCTCAATCAAGGGTTCAATCGGCAATCGAGTTGCAACACTGGGTGCTGTCAGCACAATCGGCCACTAGTGCATCTTAAATATGGGTTGGGGCGTCGGGATGTGTGGGTTAGGGTTGGGGTTCTTGGTGTGGAGGCGACGTACGGATGGCTTCGGCTTGCCTAGGCAGGATCTATGGTCGCCCATAGAGCATTACAAAGAGCAATTAAGCCGAGAGCAATGAAGCCGGCCGATCAGCCATACAGGCCGCAGGGTACGTTCTACAGAGCCGCAATAACACAAGCAGTGCCAACGTGCATGCACAAGCGCGCGAGCCTAAAGCGCGGCTCAAAAGCACAGACAGATCTCGTCATACAAGATGTCCATATGGCAAGCAAACCACGCAAGCAACCACACCAAGCCCTAACTGCACGACGGCAAGGGCAACTAGCCCTGACACGCCGTTGCGACCATACACACCTTGTTGTTGCATGCAGCTCAGTCCCACCCGCAGCCACCTTGAGTAGTACTACCATACCGCCACCTGCTACAAACAATCCAAATGACCCACAGATTGCGATCGCGATAGTTGCTTGTCTTGACCCACGCTAACCCCCCCTGGACCACGCTGGTTTCAATTCTAATACGCTGCCTCCGCCACTGCCGCCGCCGCCTCCGCCTCCGCCGCCACCTCCTCCGCCACCTCCGCCACCGCCTCCGCCGCCACTTTATTAGTTGGTTACGTTCCTTCCTCTTCCTTCCTCCCTTCCTACCCCTGACCGCCGCGCAGGTCGTGAAGGCGCTGCTGCAGCTGCCGTACCACGAGGTACGGAGGGGTATGCGAGCGGGGGAGTGATAGACGGAAGGGGCTGAGAGGGTGTGATGGGGCGGCGGCACACCAGGCGGGAGCGGTGCAGGAGATGGCGGTGCAGGGCTAGGCGGCTGCGGTGAGGGCCCGAAACCAGCTCCGAAACCCACGTCGCAACGGCGGCAGTAGGCTGCCACCCCCAACGCGCGGATCGGGTTAATAGCAGCTTGGGCGGCAGGCGGTGCATGTCGTGTGGTGGCGACATGAAGGCGCGGGGCTGCCGGGGCGGTGGTCAGCAGGCGGAGGGGCTGCACGGGCGAGTTGCAGGAGGCGCGGCCGCGTCGCCAGCAGCAGCGGAAGGGCGGCGGGGGCAGGGCGACCCATGGGACACTAGCTGGCGAAGGGCAGCAGGGCGGCGGCATGCGGTTCGCCAGGTTGCCCTCCGGCGGTGCATGGCTAGGCAGCAGTGGATGTGGGGCTGTTGTGATGGAGCTCACATCCCGGGGAGGAGGGATGTGGGTCAGGCAGCGGCGGGGGCGACCCATGGGACGTACAGCGGCGGCACGGTGGACGCAGCCACCGTGATGCAGTACGGGCCGCCACTGTAAGCGGGCGGCGGCGCTCCAAACCCAAACCGCATGCATCCCGACGAGGTGCAAGAAGGGCGGGCGGTCCACTCTGCTGCCGCCGCTGCTAGCGCCGCCCCTTCCGCTACCCCTGCTGCTGCCGCCTCCGCCTCCGCCACCCCTCCCGCCGCCGCCCTGTTCACCGCCCCTGCAGCGGCATCTGGCCCTGCTGCTGCCACCGCTGCTGCCGCCCCTGCAGCTGCCACTGCCCTGCCGCCGCCGCCCTTTCCGCCGCCGCCAGTGCTTTCAGCAGCCCAGCGCTGCCGGTCACAGAGGCACCAGACGCCCGAGACCAACATGCACCCATGCCAGTACGGCACCATGTCGGTTGCAGCGGATGTGCAACGCCGCCGCCACTCGCCGCATCCCCCAAGGTCGCCTCCGCCGCCTCCACCGCCGCTGCGGCCTCCGCCGCCACCGCCGCCACCTCCGTTGCGGCCTCCGCCGCCACCGCCGCCGCCACCTTCGCGGCCACCGCCGCCACCGCCGCCACCACCGCCGCCACCGCCGCCACCTCCGCCGCCGCCGCCGCGGTGGTGGCCGCCACCAGCGTCCCCAATGGCAGGGCGGTCCGCTGCTACTAGGCTGCTCTCGGGCTGCTGCTGCATCGCCCCAGGCTCCGGATGGCGACGGCGAACGGGACGGCTGGCGACGACGCAGCGGCGGGGGTGACCCCATCTACAAACGCCGCCAAGCAGCCATCCAACACCACCTCCGACGAGGCGCACCCTCCCGCCGCAGCCGCGTACAGGTCGCTAGGAGGTCCAGATGCTGCTGCCAGGGGCCGGGTGGCCGAGGGAGGAGATAGAGGGAGGAGAGGCGGCGCCCTCACAACCTCCCCGCCGCCGGGCGGTTGGTAGCTCGGCGGTGGGATTATGGTGTTGGGTGGCCGGTGTCTGGGGGACGCACCGTGATCGTCACCGCCGCTGCGACGTATTCCACGTCATCATGGATTATTCCACGTCTACGTCATGCAGCAGCAGCAGCAGCCGCTTCGCGGCCCCCGCCACTGCCCTACCTGCCTCCTGGTGAGGGAGGCGGCACGCCAGGCGGGAGCGGTGCAGGAGATGGCGGTGCAGGAGATGGCGGTGCGGGGCTAGGCGGCTTCGGCGAAGGAGGCGGCACGCCAGGCGGGAGCGGTGCAGGAGATGGCGGTGCGGGGCTGGGCGGCTCCGGCGAAGGTGGCGGCACGCCAGGCGGGAGCGGTGCAGGAGATGGCGGTGCGGGGCTGGGCGGCTCCGGCGAAGGTGGCGGCACGCCAGGCGGGAGCGGTGCAGGAGATGGCGGTGCGGGGCTGGGCGGTTCCGGCGAAGGTGGCGGCACGCCAGGCGGGAGCGGTGAAGGAGATGGCGGTGCGGGGCTGGGCGGCTCCGGCGAAGGTGGCGGCACGCCAGGCGGGAGCGGTGCAGGAGATGGCGGTGCGGGGCTGGGCGGCTCCGGCGAAGGTGGCGGCACGCCAGGCGGGAGCGGTGCAGGAGATGGCGGTGCGGGGCTGGGCGGCTCCGGCGAGGGTGGCGGCACACCAGGCGGGAGCGGTGCAGGAGATGGCGGTGCGGGTCTGGGCGGCTTCGGCGAAGGTGGCGGCACGCCAGGCGGGAGCGGTGCAGGGGCGGGGCGGGGCGGGGCGGGGGCGGGTGTGGGGAGGGCGACGGAGGAGGTGAAGGCGACGGGCTGGGCGGCTGTGGGGAGGGCGACGGGCTGGGCGGGTGTGGGGAGGGCGACGGAGGAGGTGAAGGCGACGGGCTGGGCGGCTGTGGGGAGGGCGACGGGCTGGGCGGGTGTGGGGAGGGCGACGGAGGAGGTGAAGGCGACGGGCTGGGCGGCTGTGGGGAGGGCGACGGGCTGGGCGGGTGTGGGGAGGGCGACGGAGGAGGTGAAGGCGACGGGCTGGGCGGCTGTGGGGAGGGCGACGGTGTCATCACTGTAGGTGGTGACGGCGACGGAGGAGGTGAATGTGCCGGACTGGGCGGCTGTGGGAAGGGGCCCGACGTTGTCATCACTGACCGCAGTACAGTAGACCGGCGGTAATGGCGGAGGTGAAGGTGAAGTGTTGGAGGCGGCGGCGGCGGCGGCAGCGAGGCCCTCCTGTCGTAAGCCACAGAGGGACCGTTGTTCAAGGTAGCACGACATGGCCTCGCTACCATGGTCTCGCAAAGAGGTACATGCGTAGGAAGGAAAGGCATTGGGGGTGTTGGGTTAGACTCTGCAAAGAAGTACCGGATAGGCAAAGGAAGTACAGCAAGACACGTGTGTTCGACCTTGGAAAGCTGTCGACTCAGCTGACCCTACTGCTGCTGCTGCTGCTGCTGAAACTGCTGGCTGTTCTGAGCTGACTGAGAGTGGCACTGGCTGCCGCTGCTGCTGCTGTTAAGACTGCTGAATTCTGTTCTGAGCTGACTGAGAGTGGCACTGGCTGCCGCTGGGGGTACCTCGGATGCAGCTGAGCGTCATCCAGATCTCGTAGGCAAAGCAGACACGTGCCACGAACACGCCCACTATCCCAATGCAACATGCACACCACTAGCCAGATCACTCGCACCCACCTCCATCGTTCATGCCCATGGCGGGGCCCAACGCAGTCTCGTGGCTGCATGGGTCTCCTAGTCGCCGCCGACAAAGTAGCCCTGTAGCCTTGTAAGCCCCTAACACCAGCTGTGTTAATGCTGGCGGTGGTAGAGACGGAAGGTGAAGGAGAAGGTGACGGGCTGGGCGGGTGTGGGTATTGACGGATGGCTCGGCGGCTCCGGTGAAGGAGGCGGCACGCCAGGCGGGAGCAGGTGGTATTGGGGCGGGGCTGGGCGGGCATCACGGTCATCTCCATGCAAACTGCACTGCTCCATACGTAACAGGACGTACAACGGAAGTGTCTTGGGACTTGACTTCGTGGCCACTTGGCTGTCAGGCTTGGCCAGAGGAAAAGATTGCCAAGCCTGGTTAGGGAGAAAGAGGAGGAGAAGGAAGATTTGAACGGTGATGTCAATTTGGTGGGGATGCGCATTGGAAGAAGGAAGGGGGACAGCGCGCACATGTGGACATTAAGTAGCAAGTCGCGTTGACGCATGGATGCAAAAAAGAGGTGCACACCATGAAGGCATGTCGGCATGTGCCCTAGGATTATGCTGAAACCAGTTCACAAGCATCCGCAAGCGTTCGCATCAATCGACTACAGTTGTCTAACTCACCTCCTCATCGGGATGCAAAGGGGCCATCAGATATCTCGTCTGAGGAAAAATGACGCGTGATGCCGCAAGTAACGTGATGTAGCACAAGACTATTGTACCGGTAAGGAAGTCGGGCTATTGTAGCGGTAAGGAATGAAAAGGGCCAAGGCGTACCGGTATGTTGCTTGTGTCATGGGCGATCTAGCAATTTATACATGTCGCCAATCTGTTGTTTCTTAGATGAAATACGTATGTCTGACAATGCGCCGATTACGCAGCCGCAACAGGGCAATGTGCGCGGTAACCGCCAATGTACGGCGCTACACATCCTTCTATTTCAGCACACAGAGGCAATGCCATACCCACAACCCTTTCCAAATGCGTTTCATGTTAGCCTCACTGCCACTCGTCCGTCCCTTATTGCGTGACTACGCCTATCCTCCTTCGCGGGTCATCAAAAAATGGGGTAGAGCTATACTCTATTTACGAAGCTTTCATTTACCAGAACCTTTGGTTTGTATTCCATTGCGAAGTGGAATTCCCTGACGAGCTGGACAGTCGACCTCGCCATGTGCGGATGTCACGTTACGCTTGTCTGGTACTGTTACTGCAGGCGGGGCTATCGTTTTCCTTTTGTAAGACGGCTCCTTTTAAGGTGGCCCCTTAAAGCATTGCAGGTTAGTTTGGCTAGACAACAGCATTCGGCCCATGCGACCCCTTGCATACGAGTGCCAACAAGTTGAGCAGCTTTTGGCGTACTCCTAGGCGATTCGACATTATGTCTCCTTTCATGTGGCTTCTTCGGTACAATGTTACCCATGCGCGCATACATACGCCTTCTTCCACCCTCATCCCTCCGAGTGAAGGTGCTTGCCGAACCAGTGCGTGCTTTCCTAATCGCCACCTGTGCAAACCTGACATCTTCCCTTCTGCGTAGTTCAACCTTTCCATTCGGTCTCCACCGAATAATGATCCTACGTTCCCAACGCCTTCACGCACCGGTAGGGTACCTCTTAACCTTACGCCGCCTACTCACCCCCGGGCCTGCCGTCCTCACCCGCCGTACAGGCTCTGTTCTATGCCAGTAGTAGGGTGAGGACACAAGAGCAAAAGATCGTACCGCCCGCCTCGCATGTACAATCGCGATACTGCACGCTGTGTGCTGCATGCGAGGGTTTGCCAACTCCTGATTGCCCAACACCCTGTCGTTGGCGCATCTTTTCCTCCCCTCCCCTCCCCTCTGCGACCTCTTCTTGTCCTCGCCTTGCTATCCCTGCTTGGACCTTCCGCTCTTCTGACAGCATCGCCATCCGTCAGCCTTCCCCGCCCCTACCGCCGCGACCACAACGCGGACATGATGTTCTCTTTCAGCCCCCTTCGCTTACCAACGTAAGCCCCAGCCCGCCTCCGCCACCTCCCTCTTCATAGTTGGCATCCCTCACCCAATCTAGGCCAGCGCCGCCGGCACATGTCCCCCTCCACTCTTCGCTCCACTGTCGCTGTCCTCCATCGCCTCATCCCCACCACCTCCCCGCCCCACTCCCGCCCGCCAAGTCGTCGCCAGCCCCCCCCGCCACCTGTTCCGCTACCTCCTCCCGTCCCTCCGTCAACGTCTAGCAGCCTGCCAGGTTTGTGCGACGGCGCCAAGATGCCGCTCTCTGTGACGCCATTGCCGCACGTCCCCCTCCGAGGGCAGCTGCCGGAAGACCGCCGCCGTCAAGCCCGCCGTCGCTGCCACCATGCACACCTACATGTAGACAGCGGCTTCCATGCATATACCGTACGGCAATCCGTTTCCCTCGTTCCCACCCCTCCTTACTGTTCCATTCTGAGTACTCTTCTTCCTCCCCACAGCTCCTTATCTTCAATAGCTATGAATACCCTTAGTGACCCACGGGTCCGTCAAGTTGGGGCGCGAGAAGCATCCGCACCCCACAGGCAAAGGTATAAAGGTCCGCAGTGCGCTTGGTTTTGCTCTGGAGTTTGTCCGTCTGGCCAGCTCAACCGGTTGCGCTTTGCGATCCGTGGACCCGCCACCAGGAGCAGTGTGTGAGACCTGCAACAAGGGCGGCCGATCGTGCCGTAGTGCCGCCCTGCTGCTAGTGCCGTACGTTTCGCCAGCACGAGTGCCGTACTGCCGCTAGTGTCATGCGTGCGAGGCACCTCTTCACGAGTGAAGGATCGCACAGGCAGCAGGTGCATGTGCTAGTCCGGTCATTGTAATTTCCTGAGGACTCTTATCTAGTGGATAGAAGATGGTCGTGGTCACTGCAACATGCTTGTCAGACCCAACAATACAAGCGAGTGTCAGTTCAGCTTATCATGCATCACTGTCAGCAGTATTGACCTGGCTGTGGGGTCGCGGGTGTGTGGTGTGCTGCTACCATGGCGCGTCGGGCCCTCCTGAAGGACAAGGCCCCTTCCATGTGTGCGGCGTACTGGGAGGTGTACGACAATGGCTGGCACGACGACAATTATCGAGAAGCACGAGTTTGCGATGTGGAGTGCGGTACAGATAATTAGAACCGCGATTGGTTGGCCAACCCACATGGGGTGCGAGCCGCGAGTGTGCCGAGCGTGCAGGAGGGGTCTGCTACCATGGCGCGTCTCATCGCCGGGTCTCATCGGGTCGGGGTAGACAACGTAGGTCGAGGAATGAATGGCAGTCGGGTAAGCTCAAACGTTTGCTGACAAGGGCTTCCTCACCGCTTGAAAAGGGCGGATTGGAACGTATGATGACCCCTTTCGTCTAGCGAGTGGGGTGTTTGGGGTGTTTCGTAGGAGTAGGAGGGGCTTCTTGGATGCCGGTCTCTCAATTAAGGGGTTAATCGGCAATCGAGGTGCAACACTGGCTGCTGTCAGCACAATTGGCCACTAGTGCATCTTAAACATGGGTTGGGCCGCCGGGATGTGTGGGTTAATAGGGTTGGAGTTCTTGGCGTGGAGGCGACGTACGGTTGGTTGGCTTCGGCTTACATGTTCTGCTGTAACGCATCAGCAGCTAGAACAAGAAATCCTAGGCAGGTCGCCCATAGAGCATTACAAAGAGCAACTAAGCCGAGACATTGCAAAGCCAAGGGGCCACCAGAAGCCGGCCGATCAGCCATACAGGCCACAGGATCAGCCATATACAGGCCGCAGGGTACGTTTTACTTCCTATAGGCCTTGCCGCACACACCCAGTTGATTCATTACCTCGTGCAGTTAAGGTAATTCCACTTCGGCTACCTTCTCGGGCGTATTGTACGGCTCCCATGTACCGACGTGCGTCCCTCAAGACACCCAAAGATCGGATCTAGTCGGTGGTCTGAGTCCACATACCTGACTCCTCCATTCGACACTACCGGTAACCTTTTGAAGTTACGCTGACGCAGGCACACAAAATAGAGATGACCAGAGTGGTAGCTTAAGAAAGCCCCAAACCGCAGACCTCCGTCCAGACCTGCCACAACCAGGCCTGTCACAAACACCTGCTTGCCGCACTTCGTCCGTGAAGCCCACTCGGCAGTGCCCCACCCGGGCAGGTGCGGCCGCTGTCACGTGTAGAGGAGGGGAGGGGCGGTGGTGCGGGGCAGGGGCAGCGGGGGCTCGTGGAGGTACCTGCACGGTCGTCCGGGGTATGGACGACCGTCACTCCTCCGGTATGGACGACCGTCACTCCTCCCCTACTGCCCCACAGTCCGGCCAGGCCCTCAGGCGCCAGCCATGATGTTAGGAAAGGAGTTCTGGCGAAGGAGCTTGAAAGACGCTCCAAGCGTCTTCAGAGGTTTACACGTGGTACCCCGCATTACCCTGCCTGTGTCCAGGTGTACATGGGGAGGTCTCGGAGCCTTCTACCGGTATTTGCGCAGAGTTCACCACCGGCATCGGCTTTTGAGAGACTTCTGAGAAGGCTGTTGCTGATGCTGCCTATACCTTGGCTATTGGCTTGCAATACCTGTGTGAAGCGGGCGAACAGGTGCCTGCGCCAGCTTCTATGGTGAACGCAGCTATCCTGCTGCCGCCGATGGAACGCTGACTTTGACTGGCTGTCCCGAAGGGCTTCGTGACGATTGACCCAGAGTTAGCAGACGATAAGACCGTGCAGGTGCCGATGGGAAGTGCCCCCCCCAGCTGGAGGGCAGATGTTGTGTAATGCGTATCAACCCCCAATACCACGCAAATGCGAACGGCATTGTTGGCATGGTGGTTACGGTTGCCCGTTGCTTTTGCTGCTTTGGCGGGTTGTGGTGTCAAACCCAATGGGGATGGAAGTCGGCCGGTCGTCGCACAGTGCCCACCAAACGGCAGGCGTCTTATATCCCGCCTTGCAACAGGATAGAGGTATGCAGAGGTAGTCAAAGAAGCCAATCAGAATTTGTGATACCTATGTCGCAGCACTGCTTGTTAAGACGCAAACGGCTAACTGACCGCAAATGCTGAAACTTAGTGCTTTGGCTTTGCATAAGGGCACCTCTAGTTACATTTCCAATCTGCGAACCGTCACGTTCTTGGCAGCAAAACACAGGGACCTAACGTGGAACTCTCGTCAAGATTCTGGACGTTCAATGTCCAGGGTCGCCGAAGAGCAGCCTTAATGTGAGATGGGTTACTACACTGTCTATACTGGACCTTAACAAATACTGTATGCCGTGTCTTGTCGTTCCCGCGAGAGATCACGCTGACGAGCATCTGTCATCCATGCCACCATGCGGCCTTGGCAATGCTAACGGAAACAGAGGAAGTTATCACAGCTATTAAGATATTTTCACTACAATAATGCAGAGTAATACATATGCAATAACGCATAGACCGGTTCTTTGAGCAAAACCTCTCCCTAGAGCTCGCTTTTAGTATGCGGCGGCACCCCAACCTTGTGTAGGTAGGAAGCCGAGCTTTATAAAAGTTAGGAGTAGGCAACAGGAGCTCTCGAATGATTGTTTTGGCGCCTGCGTTCAATTGAGAGTGAGTACTGGGCAGCCAGCGCTGGGATAACATGTCACATCATGCTATTGTAGTTTAGGAAGATCTATGCATATAGAACCTGCCCAAATGCACAGGGTAAAGGTCTTCGTCGGGGCTACACAACAACGCTTTTTCTCCGCTGCTGGCTTTGTATATACTGAAAGTCATGTTCTCTCTATAGGCCTAAACATATTGGAATAGGCGCTTTCAAGGAAAAGGAGCAGTTCCTTTGTGGCGCCTCCGTATCCGGCGCGACGGGCAGCGGCGTATCCAAGCCATTTATCCAGCAATACCAGCGTATTCGTACAATTCGAAAGCGTTCAGGGCCAGCAATATAACAGTTTGATCACCGACTGTTGTCGGTGGGTTTGGCAGTGGCGATGGTGGCCTAAGGTGGAGCGCAGCGCGGCTGCACAGCCGCATACGCAGGGGACCTTCTTTGCATCAAGTAACACTGATAAATTTCGCCAAAGCGGGCCAGCGCGGACCACCATCGGCGCACAGCATACAAGCAGCCGCGTGGGACTCGCAGGCGTAACACCCCAGAGTTTTTTTGCGAGGGCGTCTGTCGAGCAGCTGTGTGGCAACGCCACGTCCCTTCCCCCCGTGCGAAATCACTTCGCCTGCTCGTAGACGATTTTTCTTATAGGGCAGTAGCCCGTGCTAGCCAGCAGTAGCACCAGCCATAGCTTTCAGAACAGTTCCCTTCTTCGGCAGGAAGCAGAACAGGCGCAGGACAGATAAGGACGATATCAGGACCACCTCGCAGTAGCAGCAGCAACGACCACTATAGGCAGTCAGTAAAAGGTTAGCACCACAGCAGTAGCAGCCCTAGGAGCCTAGCAACCGCTTAGCAGGAGCCAAGAGCCACCAAGAATTTCAGCACAGCCCCTCAATCCAGCAACCATGCACACCACCACACCTTCCTCACCCACAGCTGCCGCCACCGCAGCTGCCGCCAACGCCATCAGCAAGCCCCCTCCTCTGACCCCCTACCGCGGCACCGCCCCGCCCATCAGCGCATCCGCATCCGGAACCAACAACACCACAAACTCCATTACAACCACCACCACCGCTGCGGCGGCCGCCGCCATGGGCGCCGGCGGCAGTGTGGCTGCCGGAGCGGGCGCCGGCGGCGGCTACCGCGGCCCTGCGCCGCCGCTCTGGGACCAGGCCCTAGAGCAGGAGAAGCGGCTGCGAGCGGAGCTGCGGAAGAAGAGCTTCTGGGACCCCGATGTACGGCGGCTGCGTGCCGCACTGCAGGGCACCTACGAGGCGCTGGTGTTTGGGCACTACGAGTTCAGCGCGGCGCACGAGGTGGAGCCGTGCCTGTGGAAGGCGGTGTTCTACAAACCTATTGAGGAGTTCAGGAGCAGGGTGCGGGCGCTGGAGGCGCTGGCAAAGGGGGCGCCAGCAGGGGGCAGCGGCGGCTCCGCCGCCGCCGCAGGCGGCGGCGCGGCGGCGCCTTCGGCGCCGCCTCCGGCCCCACATGTTCAGCTGGCGAGCCCCGAGGAGGCTCGTGCGCAGCTGGCTCGCACCACGGGTGCCTACCTGCGCTTCCTGGACGAAGCACTTGCGTTCTACCGGAAGACGGTTTGGAAGCTGCAGTGGGTGTACGGCAGCGTGGGGGCGGCAGTGGATCTGGACGCGGCGCTGCAGAATGAGATCCAGAACTGCGTGCCCAGGCTGGTGGGGGACGGCGGAGGAGGGGGAGGAGGCGGGTCGGGAGGAGGAGCAGCGGGAGGTGGGCGGGTGCCTGATGCCCGGGCGTCGGTGCATCGCTGCCTGATCTACTTGGGGGATCTGTGCAGGTGAGGCGGGGTAGGCAGGATGGAGGAGTGTGGGGGTGTGGGCGTGTGGAAGGGGTACCATATCGAGATGTATGTAGGGAGCGGAGGACCGAGTGAGAGCGACGGGGGGCTTGCTGCGGGGCAATTTCAGTGGACACGACTTGGAGGGTTTGGACGCCCCATTACCCGTGTGCTGACGGCCACGATGCAGTCGCTATCGTAAGCACGGATTTGCTAGGAGCGCCAGCACGTCTGCCTGGTGCTTCCTCCCACCCTGCGCCTCCGACTTCAGCCCTTGCTGCCCGCAGGCTTGAAGTTTTGCAACGAGCGCGCACCTGTCCGTGCAACCCCTCTGCATGTTTCTTTCCCGAACAGTCTCTTCCTCACGAGGTCCATGCACCTTCCATTTCCTTCTTCCCTCTCACTAAACCCTCGCACTCGCCAACACATGCAGGTACCAAAGCATGGCTCTCAAGGAGCGCCCCACCTCGGCACGGCCCCTGTGGGAGCGAGCCATGTCGTACTACCGCCAGGCCGCACGTGTACTGCCGGCGTCCGGCAATCCGTACAACCAAATGGCGGTTATGTCGTACTACACGGGCGACGAGCTGCGTGCCGTGTATTACTACTTCCGCAGTTTGGCGGTGGCGATGCCCTTCGCCACGGCGCGTGAGAACTTGCTGCTGCTGTTTGAGAAGAACAGGAGCAAGTAAGCATATGTGGGGGAAGGGTGGGTGGCATGGGGTTTGTTAAGTAATAGCTTATCTGGCTTTGATGGTGTATGGGTTTTGCACTCATGAATGCGAGTGCTTTACCGTTGCTGGCGACTAGCAAGTCGTCATACCTGTCATACCCTCTCATCACCCTTTTACTCCGTACCGCCTCCTCCTCCGCCATCTTCACCTCCCGCATGCATGCACCCTCTTACCCTCCCGCAGGTACGGCAACCTCGCCGCCTCGCATGCCTCAGCGGCGCTGCAGGGCGGTCGCGACGCGGACGCTCGCGCCGCCTCGGGCCACCTGACCGACGTGTGCACTCGCTTCGTGCGGCTGCATGGGCTGCTGTTCGACCGCATCAACCTGGACAGCCTGCCGGGGGTGCTGGCGGAGGCGGGCAGGGACCTGGAGCTGGTGCTGGGTGAGGGGGGGGGGCCATATCGAACCATAGGAAACCAGGGAGACAGAGATATACCAATACCACAGGTTAGGGAGGTGTTGAGTGGGGTGAGTGGGAGGAGGAATGAATTGAATGGAATGATGATGTAGGAACCGTTGGCTTCATTATTGGCTACCCCTACTTGACAATCGTCCCGGTTCCTTTTCCTCCATCCCGCAGGCCACCCCGGCTGCCGCGCCA
The DNA here is from genome assembly GCA_021605115.1 of Astrephomene gubernaculifera. NCBI lineage: Eukaryota > Viridiplantae > Chlorophyta > Chlorophyceae > Chlamydomonadales > Astrephomenaceae > Astrephomene > Astrephomene gubernaculifera. The sequence continues at coordinate 1,506,259 of BMAR01000013.1, forward strand.
TCCTGCAAAAGGCCCCCGACACCGAGCAGCTCCTCTTCCTCCTCGCCATTATGAACATATTTGCTGTACACAACGTGTCTGCCGTACCGTACGGCAGTGGCGCCGCCGCGTCTGCGTACGGCGGCGGCAGCAGCTACGTCGCCGCGGCCCAGCGCGCCGAGCTGCGCTGCCATGCACTGGCGGTGGCGCTTCGGTTCGCAGCGGCGGTTACGAGCTGTACGGCAGGCATGGCGGAGGCGGCCGCTGCCGGCGGAGGCGTCGGCGACGTCGGTACTGGTTTCGGAGCGGTTTCCACGGCTTGCCATGTCATGCTGGCGTGGATGGTTTCGAACCCGAGTGTGCTGTCGGCCGAGCCAGCGCCGGCGGTGGGGCCAAGTGCGACGGCTGGCGGGGGCAGCGCCGCCGCCGCCGCCGCGGCTTCTGTTTCGCTGGACGCTGCGGCGGCGGCGGTGGTGGCAGAGGTGGCGGCGCGGGCTGCATTCCTGGTGGCGGCGTCGAGGCTGGCAGCGCACCTGTCGGACCTCACCCGGAGGCGTGCGCATGACCAGGACTGGCAGGTAGGAGGCTGGGAAGGGGTCGGATGACAACCAACCGTTCCGAATGAAACTGTAGGTTGCAGCTTGAGATGTGTGAATTGTGTGTGTACCGGTTCATCCGATACAGACATACAGTTGGCACCTGACCGCCGCCGCCTCTTCGTCGTTACTCGTTCCTACACTCTCACACTTACATTCAACTTCCCGGCACCACGCTTTCCCTTCCCCATGCATGGCTGCTCCCAGGATCCCACCGTACGGCACCGCAGCCTGCCTGAGGACACGGAGCTAGCCGGGTTCGCTCCGCTGGCACCTGTGGTGGCGGTGGCGGCGGGCTGGCCGGCGGCGACGGAGGCGCCCGGCAGCAGCGCCGCAGTGGTGGCGGTGCGCGTGGCCAGGATGTTGCAGGCGCTGAGACACCTGGATGAAGCGTTAGGGCCACAGCGCGGGGGGGCAGCGCCCGCCGGGGCCGCGGCACATGCAGCCCTGCCGCCGCCAGCCGCCTCGGCGGCCCGGGAGCTGGCGGCGGCGGTACGGAGCTTCAAGCATGCCGTGCAGCTGGCGACGCTTGCGGGCGGACACCAGCAGCAGCACCAGCAGCTTCAAGCGGCCATGCAAGGCCCGGCGCATCCGCACCTTCCACATACCGCGCATGCCACCTCTCATCCCCATCTGCATTCCCAGCATCCTCCCCATGCCCAGCAGCAGCAGCAGCAGCAGCAGCATCCACAACACCTTCCTGCCCACCCCCAACTGCACCAGCAGCAGCAGCAGCAACACCCGCAGTACATCCTACCTGGGCTCCCCCTGCCCCCTGTTGCACCCCACAACGCCTCCTCCTCGGCACATCCGCACCCCCAGCAGCAGCACGCGCAGCAGCCGCCCATGCCACGTGCACTCCACGTCAACGCCGGCATGGGCGTCGGTGGCAGTGCCCCTTCCGGCAGCAGCCCGGCTGCTGTTGCTGCTGTCTCCGTCTCCGCCGCTGCCGCCGCTATGCACATGGCTTCCGCCACCGCTGCTGCTGCCGGCGCCGGTGCCACTGACCACATCAACGGCGGCAACGGCGCTCATGCAAACACCGCTCCTTCCCGTTCGGTGGCGGTTGACGAGGATGAGAATGCGGAGGAGGATGAGATCGTGTATCAGCCGCCACGTCCCGGCTCCAGCGGCATGACGCGGCCGGCCAGTGTTGGCACTGCCCTGCATCACCTGCACAGGAGGAGCAGCAGCGGAGGCGGTGCGAGCGGTGGTGCGGGTGGGGTGTACAGTGGCGGAGGTGGAGGAGGTGGTGGCGGAGGTGGAGGCGGGCAGGGGGCGGCTCAGATGCTTGGCGGGGAGCTGCTGCGAGGTACGGTGTGGTGCGGTGCGGTGTGCGTCGTACCGTGACACCCTTCGAATGGTTGCACCTTTCCTGAATTGATGCATGTGCTGCTAGTCATCATTCTCGTGTTCTCCCAGGAGCTCTGCTTGATGGCTGTGTTCGTTCAAACCACCACACGGTCCACACGGACCACACAGGTCCACACACCTGAACCCCCTTGGCACCCGCCCTCGCCACCCCGCTCCCCTCACAGGCCTGACCGGGCTCCCCACCAGCGGCACCCTCTCGCACTACCACCACAGCCGCGACCCCTCGCGCGACGGCTCAGGACTGCTCACCCGCTCGCCCTCCGTGCTGAGCACTGGAGACTTCAACACCTCCAGCGGCGGCGGTGCGGCCGCCGCCGCTGTTGCCCTCCACATCACTGGTAGCGGCGGCGGTGGAGGGCTTGGAGGCCTGTCCATTGTTTGCGGCGGCAGGGGTCCCAGCAGTAGCGGAGTTGCGAGCCCGGGGTCGCTGTACGGCATTAACACCACCAACAGCAACACCTCGCCGCGGTTGGTGGGGTGGGAGCTTGGCGCTTGCGGCGGTGGCGGTGGCGGTGGTGGTTCCGCTGGGGGACGCGGAGCGTCCGGATCAGGCATGGTGACGTCAGCGGCGGCGGCGGCGGGAAGTACGGCTATTCCGCGGCCGCCGTCGCCGGCGGCTGGAGACTTGCCGGGTGCCGGATCAATAGGCCTCCTACAGCATTTGTTGCATGGCACCGGCAGCGGTGGGATTACTGCGGCGGCTGGCGGAGTGTACGGCAGCGGAGGTGGAGGTACGGCAGGTGCCGGCGCAGTTCGGCGGCCATCCAGCGCTACCGGGGGCGGCGGCGCTGCTCCTCCTCCTTCCAGCGTGACTGCCACCGTCGGCAGCGGCAGGATTAGCAGCAGCGGTGATGGTAGCATCGTGGCAGCGGCGCGGGGACAAGCTCACACTCCCGCCGCCGCCGGGGCCTCTCTGGGGGTCCCTGGTGTGATGTCAGCATCACGTTCGCCGCCGCCAGCTACGGCAGCGGCGCCAACAACTTCCATGCTACACCCACCGCCGTCACAGCACCCTCAGCATGCAGAGCCTCCAGCACAACCGCCGCAGGCGTTACCGGACGCAGGACGCACACCGTCTGCTTCCGCGGCGCCGTTTGTCGGCCTTCCAGCGTCTTTGCAGATGCGGGCGCAAGCACAACAGCAACTGCAGCCGCCACAACAATCGCTTTTGTTTCCTGGCGGTGATCATGGCGGCTTTTCGCACGTGCATGGGCGCGATGCCTTGGGTGTCGTACAACAACGCTTTGGCGGCATGGGGGTTCCCGAGGGCCTTGGTGGTACTGCAGGTACGGCTCCGGGAGGACGATTGCTACTGCAGTCGGCAGGTCCGCAGCAGCAACAGCTACTGCAGTACAGCGGGATCCTTGGCGGCGCCGCCGCTGGGGCTGCTGGCGGGACTCTTTTCGGCCTACCGACGCCACCGCTGCCAGGTATGCCTGGCGGAGGTGGCGGCGGCGGCGGCATGGACGTCTCGTACTTTACTGCTGCCGCCGGTAACTACCACGCCGCAGCGTTGGCGGAGGCCACAGCGGAGGCGACTGCCGTGGCAATGGCAGATGATGTACTGCAGGTGGGTCGTGAGGGGGTCTTTACACGTGCGCCGCTACTGCTGGTTCCGGTTTGCACCCATGCAGGGCAGGACGCTGCCCTTTCCCTCGGAAGCCTTGTCGTGTACGGCTGCATGAGAGCGCTTTCACATTTTATCCCTATCTTGCTTCTCTTGAGTTTCCTGCTGTTGCTGTTGTCCAAACCGGTCCGTACATCATCCCTTTTACGCCCCACCGCAACCCCCTGAACGGATCTGCTCCCACCTTGTTCTCTCCCTCAGGGTCTGGATGATGCCGACGGCGACGGCGGCGGCCGCCAAGACCGCTACGGCGGCGTTACCTTCCTGGACGGCGGCGGCAGCAGTGCCGGCGGCGGCCGGCAGCACTTCCCGGCTGCTGCGGGGGGCTCCGCCACCGCTGCAGCTGGAGTGCCCATGTACGGTGGCACAGCCGGGGAGGAGGACTACATGGATGTTGACGATCGGTTTGCTCCCGCCGTCGCCGCCGCGGGGGGCGCCAGCTACTCGGCGCCTGGCCGCCGTCCCATCACACGGGAATCCAGCGCGACGTCAAACAGCGGCTTCTTTTCTAGCGCTCAACGACACACGGGGTCGGGAGCCGTCGCGGCTGCCATTGGCGCCGCTGGTGCCGCTTTGCACTTTACTGTCGGCGGCAGTGGCGGCAGCGCCGCTGGAGACGGCGGCGCAGGTGGCGGAAGCCGTGGCAGCGGCCAGGGCTTTACGGTGACGGCGGGAATGGCGGCCGCTGCAACGGAAGCGGTGGCGGCGCCTGGCGGCGCCGCCGCTAGGGCTGGGGGCGCGTCGGCGGCGACGGAGCCGCCAACTCTAGGAGCGCTGGAGGGCTTCGGTTCATGGGGTGTGGTCCCGGCGTTGCCGGAGCAGCTCTCGGATTACCATCGAATGTTGCGGCGGGCGGGTACGAGCGGACTGAGTAATGGCGGCGGCGTTGTTGGTGGCGGCGAAGACGCGCCATCGCCGTCGCAAGCAGCAATGCAGCAGCGGCACTGGTTTGGACAGCCAAATCAGCAGATTGGCCCGCGAGGGGGTTCGCGGAATGAGGAGCAGGGCGGCGGGGGCGGCTTGGCGGGTATGTTTGGTGAGGATCTCAGCTGCTTGTCTTTCTTGGCGCAACAACTGCAGCAGCAGCAACAGCGGCATGCCGGCGGCAACGGTGGCGGAGCGGATGCCCAGGGGTGAGGGAGCAACATGGCCCATGGGTCGCAAACGGCCCGTGTTTCGCTTTCTTTTATCACAATTGGGAGGACTCGGAGGGTGCTAAGGTTTCTAGCACCAAGGTTAAGGAGATTGCAAAGGGGAAAGGATGATGCAAGTTCTCAGCAGCGGCGGGCGCGCATGAAAGGAATGATTAGGTACACGGATTGGGCTGCAGCTGGTTTCGGAGGCTAGCACTCGGCGGCGGCGGGTTGTGGAGGCACGCCCTCAAACCGCGGATCTTCTCCGGGGATCATCGCGACAGTCGATGCTCGCCGGCACACATACCACCACCCGTTTGCGGAGCGACCTAAGCGGCTTGGCGACCGTGAGCCGCAACGCCGCCCTCAGCGTCACCCCCGCCGTCACAGCATTCATGACCGTCGTCGTCACCGCTGCCGCCACCGTCATTGCCGACGTCTTCCTCCCACACAGCTCCCTTCATCCCGCCATCACCATGCACCTTATCTCGCCACCGCCGCACCCGCTGCTGCTGCTGCTGCTGCTGCTGCGACTTGCTTGTCAGCGCTTGCCTCACAAGCAAATGACATGCGTGCAAGTGGCAGAACTCCGCTTCCATCAGCACACATCCGGCTGTTGCCACAACCAAGGCACAACCGGCTGCAGCAGCAGCAGCAGCAGCGGGTCGCATCTAGCGGTAAGCCTGCTGCTGCTGCTGCTGCTGCTGCTTCTGCTGCTGCATGATCCAGTACCTGTGCCCGCCCTCCTCCTGCTGGCACCGCCCTCCTCCTGCTGCGCCGCATGCCTCAAGTGTGGCCTACAGAGCGGCCACGACACAGCGCGTCCACCCGCAGCCGCAAACCCGCAGCCGCAACCCCATCATCATTCTTCAACCCACGGTCCACATCATTTTTACAATGGTCCACATGACCATCACCAGCAGCGTTTGCTGCTCTGGCGAGCGCTGTGTAGGGGCGCAAGTTGCCCCTGCACCGCCCCCCCTTCTGTTCCCCCATCGTCCCTGTATGCGCTCCCTTCCGAGTTCGTTTGGGTGTCGAGGTATGCACTGAGAGGCTGCCTGGCGGGGCTATGTTGGAGCTGATTGAGGGGATGTGTGTGCCAGGGGCAGGTGTGTGGAAGAGGATGAAGCGGCGGACCCCTGGCAGCATTTGCAGCGATGGGGAAAAAGATTGAGCGAAGAAGAGAGTATAAGAGACGGAGAGAGAGAGAACACCAGCTAGGCCGAAGCCGCAAGAGCAGCCGGTGGCGGCGAACTGGTCATCGATGGCCTGAAATCGTTCCTCATTGGATTCAGAGGGCTCAGTCAGAGGAGCATGTCAGTCATTTAGAAGGGAAGAAAGTGGTGCGATGTGTTCAGCTGGCGTCTGGTTGGGTGAAGTTGCCGCGTCGTCGAGGTTGTGTTTGGCGGTAGTCTCGGGCTTGGAGTACACCATGTTTGGCTGCGGCCTTTGAGCAGCAGTTTCTTTATTCCCACGAAATGGATTTTCCCAATTACAAATGTATGACTTGAAAAGGCAACCGGAATCCGGGTACGGTGTGTATCAGGTGGTGCCATTCCGATGGTGTTTGAGAACCCACGTGACGATCCTGGGTGTGTCCTGCTCTTGCCGAATGCAGTTCGATATGTATGCGCTGCCTGGTCCGGCTGATGTCACTTTGTGCTGCCTTAGCTATGTGCCCGGGTTCCCAGTTCGGCAGCACGTTAGCTCGACAGCCAGGGGGTGTATGAGTGACTGGGTGTCTGGGTCCCCTGGGGCCAGTGGCTGGCAGGCCGTGAGGAGGGGGGTCGTGAGGGCCATCGCCGTCTGAAGAGAGGCTATGAAAGGAAGGCGGAGCAATTCCTTGTATCAGTACATCTGGTCAATCCAAGTTCTTGGTCCTTCCAAACGCATACGTTTCAACAGTTCTGTTTGGCCGTGTGGTTTGCTGGGAGGTAAACGTGTGTGAAGGTCTGTCGTACGTGGGTTCGTGGCAGGCAGCAGGACACGAAGGGTGGTCCTGGTTTCGTTGCTCCCGTTTGCCCGTTTTGGCACTGCCTTGGCAGGGGCTGCAGCGGCAGTAGCAATTACCACCGGAAACGGTCATGTGTTAGAGGTTATTTAGGAGCCAACGGACACAGTTGGCTGCAGGTAGCGGTAGGTGGTCCTCCTTGCCGCAGGCGAATGTGCAAAAACACGATACTATCAGTCGACATGGCGACATAGCCCCTGGATACCGGTATACACGCGCGTCCAATGGGCATAAGGAGTTAAGGACGGCCGCATGTAGGGCATGTCGTCTTATCCGCTGCTTATGTCCCTCGCCCTTCCGTGACCTGGCGGTAAACATTTCTTGATGTAAGCTGCTGCTTGGATTTACATTCCAGTGATTCCACCATCAACAAAAGCCCGGGCACACGTCATTACCTGTACACCTTGCAGCTCCTGATGCGTGGTGGAGCCATCCATGATCTTGGACCGTTGGGTCGGTCCAAGTGCGGGGAATGTACGAACTGGGACGACCCACTGTGCTTGGAAATGGCTCCTTGGATTGCCGTTTGTTCCACTGCGTATCCCGCTATATAGGGCATGGTTACAAGGAGACAGCACTTGCACGCGGAGACGGCATTTACCTGACTAGCAAACATTGTGCACAGCACGCGCGCCCATCCGTTCATCCACCTATGTTGCCATGACCTAGAGTGCAATCTACCTGACACCTAACCGTATTGAGTTAGCTTAACACGGTTTGCAACAAACACTGAGCTAGGATTACCGGTTGAGCCTGTTACCCCGTCCTCACTTCCCAAGCGCTTACGTGGGTTGCCGGCCTCTGACCCACCGTTACCATCCAACGCTACCCATCGCTTTGCCCGTGGGGACGACGGGCAGTTGCCAACTGCAGGCGATTAGCCAGCCACCAGCGCTCCTCCTCACTAGCCAGCTCGCTAGGTTATCCACGCACCACCAGCACAGCAGCATGCCACGTCGCCGTACACACCTCCTGCTGGCCGCCTCAGTGCTTCTTGCTGTGCTGTCGTCTTCACGTGTCGCAGTCTGTCAGCAGGGCGCGGAGCAGCCGCAGCAGCAGCAGCGACAGCTCCAAGGAGGAGGGGGAAGCGAAGGAGGCGTCACCAGCAGCACTGTGACACTGCGCACCGGCGGCATCACCCTGCGGTGAGGATGGGACAATAGCACATGGGGCGAGCGCGGGGAGATTGAGGGCCATGCTGCACGAGAGGGGTAGGGCACATGCAGTGAGGGAGGGAAGCAACGAAAGGGCCGTGCAGGGTGCTAAGGGGAAAGCCGGGCCTGTACTTGAGCCCTCACGAGCTGGATTCAACTGCGATCCAGCACTTGTCACCATTTGACCATTCCTGGCTATGGCCCCACTGTGACAACCGCCCCTCCACACCTACAATGTGTGTTTTCGTCCTCCCTCCTGCCGCCAAACCTCGCCCTGTTGTACTACATACCGGCAAACCGCCAGACAAGTACGGGCATCCGATGTTGCAGCGGCTGCGGGTACCACTGGTACGGCAGATCCAGCAGGCGGCCTGCCGTACAGATCAGCTGAGGCATGGGGCACTGCACCAGCTCTTGGAAAGTTTCTGCTGTCGTACAACAACACCGCCAACGCTGCCTCTGCTGTGGATTGGAGATCCAGCAATGCCGCAGGCGTTGCGGCTGCCTCTGCTACCCGTGCCTCCGGGTGCTCAAGTGAAAGGCTGAGATCGGCCATCACGTCGGCAGCGAATACCCATGATGCGGTGGGCGAAGGCGGTAGCGTTCAGATAGTGTCGTACTTCCCGCCCAATACGTTGCTGGTGTTCGGCAAGCCCGAGACGGTGTTGACCTTGGCGGCGACTTTGGGATGTCATGCGGTGAGTTACGGTAGCTAGAAACACGGCACCCTCCTCCATGACAATGTCGTTTTGCGGACCTTGTTTTGCGGGGATCGTCCTCCTGACTTCCTGCTGGAAGACTGGGTGGGAAGGTGAGATTTGGGAAAGAGAAAGGCAAGTACTTAAATATGCCCTTACCTACCCTGTATGCCGATGCCGCCGTTCCTATAGGCCTCTCCCTCCTGATTTCTCTCTCTCTCCATCGGTCTCTCTCTCTCGCTCGGTCCACCGCCACAACCCTCCAGGCTCCCTACGATCCGCGCCACTCAGTCGACCCAGAGCTCTCCCCACTGCTGCTGCCGTCGCCCACCGAGGCAGTGACGGGCTTCAGGTCGTCACCAGGTGGTGGCGCTGCAGGAGAGACGAGCCGCGCACCACCTGCCGCGGCACCAGACCTCCTGGACCGCATGCGTGTCTACTACAAGTCCTCATCCGCAACGCCCACATCGTCTCCACTGCCGGCCAAGACGACCCCGCGCCCACCCACCGATCCCGCCGTGTCAACTACGACAATGGAGACCGCTGCATTTAGGTCGCTGTTCTCAAACGGTCCCGGCGGTGCAGCCAGTGACTATGCCGACTACGATCTGGAAACATCACAGCAAGATGGCAACAGTGACAACCGTCAGTATCCGTACAACTCGCGCAGCGGTGACAGTAGTACGGCAACAGGTACGGAAAGTACGGCGCCGCCGTTGTACGGTCTGCGAGTGGATTTGGTTCCGGGGCTTCAGATGCCAGCGCTGAGAGCAGCAGAGCTGGACTGGCCGGAGGCTCTGGCGACTTACCTGGCGTTAAGGGATAAGGCAGCTGTCGGCCGCAACAGCAAAGGCAACACCCGGCAGGAGTCCAATAGCACTGATGCTGGCAGCAGTAGTACCGATCCCAGCAGTGAGAGCAGCAGTGGCAGTGGCAGCAGCAGCAGCGGTGGCAGGTATGGCAGCACTGGGCGACAGCAGTCAGCGGGCGAGTGCCGACCCGTGGTTCAGGCGGCTCAGCGAAGTGCGGTGGACCTGGCCAATAGTATGAACCCGGTTGTGCATGTGTACGTCTGCCAGCAGGTGAGCGGCGGCCGCGGTGCTGCATGTCCGGTTCTTTGACTTCCTAACAAGCTTAAACGTGTGTATGTACGGTACGTGGTAGGCAGTCGTGGCTTTGCTGGAGGTATATGCTAACTATGTCCTCTTCGACTGTGCAGGATCTGGCGGACACCATCTCCTGGTTGTCCAGCCAGCCCGTTGTGAAGTGGGTTGCGCCCAAACTAAGGGCGTCGCTTATGAACGTGGCTTCTTCTGTCCTGATGCAAACAGGTACGACAAGTACGGAGGTACAGTGCCTACCTGTAAACACACGCATGTATACCAGTAGCTGTGGCAAGAGTACCAAACATGGTGCTGAATGTCTAAAGAGAAGTACGGCATCCCGCTTCCCCATGTTCCCCATGTTTCACCCCATGTTAAGGCGCCATCACGGGAAAGCAGTACGGCAAGCCTACGGCCAAGGACAAAAAGCTGTTGCCGTACCGATCAGCTGGATTGGACGGCAGCGGAGAGATCGTTGGAGTGAGTTGGCGGTTGGTTATTAACGTACATCGGGGATGCATGCCCAGCCATCCTTTTACCGTAACACCGACAGGCTTGTGCGGTCACGGTCAACCGGGCAGGGCTGTATCATACCCTAATTCCCCAAGGTCTGAGTGGGGACCTGTTTCGCCCCATCCGCATCCTGAACTCTGCCCCGTTCCCTACCTGATTGCTACCTCCTGTGTCGTACAACAACAAAACCCACACACACAGGTTGGCGACACGGGTCTCGCAGTGAGCTCCTGTTACTTCACCGACCCACGCTACCCGGACACTTACCAGCGGGCTCTGGAGGACATCATTCCGCCCTCGCAGCTCGCGCTGCCTCGACATCGCAAAGTGGTGCAGTACACGGTGGTGGAAGGTACGACGAGGTGCCGTACATGTCGTACGGCACTGTTTGAGTTGGGTCCACGGCACCCCCTATGTACGGCAATCAGGGGTACTGGCACATTGCTTTTATCCCACATCCATTACTGTACCGTACCTACTTACGTACACATCCACTACGAGGTCTCTTGCCCTGATCTTGCGTGATCGTGCACGACCACAGTGGTTTCTCATGTACATGATATCAACATTTCACCCATGACTCTTCCATCCAATCATGCATACCATACAGCTATAGCTGCCCAAGCGCGTAGCCCTCGCTTGCAGGTACTGCTGTGGGCGAGGGCGCGGGGCACGGCACTCACGTATGCGGCAGCATCGCCGGGGCCGTACCTGCGAATGCTAGCGACCCGGGTGGGCCCTACGTCGCGACGGATCGCGCCACAGGGGCCGCTCCTCGAGCTCGACTTGCGTTTGTGGACATGCAAGGCGGGCCGGCCTCTCCCTCGGGTGGTGGTGGCGGAGGCGGCAGTAACAGCCTCACCGTGCCCGAGCCCTTGGATGCCCTGTATTTTCAAGTCAGTTCGGGCCCTTCGGGGCAGTAAACCTAGTAATGTCATGAAGATTTGAGGGATACAACCCCTAAAGACAGTGGTTTGGTAGCTTGCGGTAGACAAGTGAGAAAGGCATTACCGTAGGCACACATGGACCTTTGTGTGGTTCGGTGTACGATTTCCGTACTGCTGAATCCAAGCGTGCTTGCTTTGCGTGCCGTGCACACTCATACTAACGCTCATGAACAGGTAAACTAGCGGCATTGGCAATGCCGGCGCCCCTGCCTGTCTCACGGTAGCTGCTTTGCCCTTGCTGCAGATCTACAAGGACGCAGGCGCTTTCATCGTCAGCAACTCCTGGGGCAACTTAGAATCTCCGTACAACCCCTCCAGCCTGCAGATCGACAACTTCCTGTGGCGCAATCCGCAGTACATCACATTCTTCGCTGCAGGAAACTTTGGTGGGGTTTCGATCTTGCACATGCTATTATGCGATTACCTATGTCTTAATTAGACACCGGTTATATACACGGCCCCATGGCCCATGGGTCCATTGCAATTTCCATGCGAAAGTCCAAGTCCAAGACCTAAATCACCATGAGAGCTGTAGTAATGGTGGAACCGCATGCAACAGGTGGGAAGGTTCTCAAGCCCTTCACCATCAGCCCTGAGTCGAGCAGTAAGAATGTGGTGGCGGTTGGCGCAACGTACGACACACCCGCTGGTGTACTGCCAGATCTTCCGCAGTACAGGTTACACTTGTACGACAAAAGCGGCAGCCTCAACGCTAGTTTCAAGGCAAGCAAGGAATGGAACGTGCCATTTGGCCGGTTGTTGACACAATCGGCGACTTTCTCCGCACGTAATGGGTGCTTACATGGATGTACGTTGCTGGTACGATGTAGGCTGGGTACATCGCACCTTTCCGACTTCGAGACTAGCCAGGTCCATCTTGAATTCTAACAGTGTATTGATCTTCTCCCCGCCTACGTTATTAATTGGTCCATTCATCAGCTGCCAATTCGAGAGAATACGGATCTTCCCCAGCTGCGAAGCGTCATCCCCCCAGGCGGACAGGTGCGGTACGCTTACTGCAGGCGAATACGCACAAACTAAGACTTCTGTAAACATGTGGTACCCGTACATGCTGCTACATCGGTAATGTACGACTGCCTCCTGTTACATCGTACATCTATGATGCGTCCTCCTGCGGATGATGACACCCGTCATCATCTCCTCCCATCCGTCGGGTAAAGCTCGACATCATCGCCGTACGTGTGTGTTTCTCCTCTCCGTGCGCCCCTTCCCCTCTATTCCTCTTTACCTACCTCCCTCCCTCGATCCCTCGCACCAAGCCGCAGGCCTCCCTAGCACTCGCCGAGCCCTTCAAAGCTTGCAGCAACCTGGTTAGCAACATGAACAGCACTCTAAATTCCATAAATACCGATAACCTCACCACGAACAACCCTAGTCCCAACAACCTGACCAGCGACCTGACCGCTACCGCTGCCAACACGACCAGCAACTCCTCCTCCCCCTCAGCTGGAGCTCAGCACGCAGCGGCATCAGATGCTGCCCCACTGCTACTCCACGGCAAAGTGGTCCTAGTGCTACGAGGCGAGTGCGACTTCGCAACCAAGGCGCTCAGCGTCCGGGCCGCGGGCGGCATTGCTACCATTGTCGTGAACTACGACGAGGAAAGCCTGCAGCCGTTGGCCGTTAACTCCAGCACTGGGCAGCCAGTGGATGTTGGGATACCCCTATCGGGGCTGTCGCAGGTGGGATGGGTGGGGCAGAGGTGCTTGATTGGGGCTATAGTACGACCGTGGGTTGGGATCGGGATAGGGGTACGGGTTGTACGGCATGCAGTACTACGGCTGTTGTTGTTATGTGTGTTAAGAAAACTGGCCGAACGGGGGGAGGAACGCCCCTACTGTAATTGTCGGAAGATGTAGATAGTCGACACACAACGCCGAGTGTGAATGGGTTGCAACAGGTATGTGCATGTTGTCTTCGGCAGACATGTCCCGGATGTCTCGGGCATGTCCCGGATGAACCACCTGATGGTGCCGTTCGCCCACCGGCGCCATACTGACATGCTTCTGACACTGCTCCCCGCTTCACCCACATCCCCCCAAATACATCCCCCGCTGGCCAGAGCGTCGGCGCTGCAATCAGGGAGACCCTGCTGCAAGGAGGCAGTGCGGTGGTAACCTGGTTTAACGTGAGTGCGGAAACACGTACGGCAGCCGTCATCACAGGGTACGACTGCTCGTACGGCACATACAGCCCTCCAGCGGTCCGTGCTAACACCTTTTACGTCCCACAAAGTTAAGCAATCCCCCACTGCCCAATCCCATTCACAACCAACAATATCCGAGCTTCTTAGGACGAGACAGTTACCCACTTCAATGAAGTACAACCCAATCCCTTCCAACACGTCCCCAGGGCTCGCGAACCTTCGACACGGTATCGTCATTCAGCTCCTTCGGACCGGCTTCCGATGGCCGAATTAAACCCGACATTGTGGCGCCGGGGGTCAACATCCTCTCAGCGGGGGCAGGCGACTACGTCACCAATGTGAATCTCTCGCAGTATGTCAGTACGGACAATGCGTGTACGACTGTACGACTGAACGGTACCTCCATGGCAACACCGTTGGTAAGGAGGTTGCTGGATGCATGGGGTGGGTTGGGGCTTCAGGCTGGTACCTGACATTACAGTAATGCGAACGACCCAAGGGTCGCTATCCTTTCCTGTCTATCCTGCTCAATGACGATATCTCAATCCCTGCTCCATGCCTTCACCACCCGGTCAACCTTAAACACCTCTGCAGGCTGCGGGGCACACGGCTCTCATACGCCAATACCTCAGGTGGGAGCCAGGAGTGCTTAGGCCTCTTCCCCAACCCGCGCCGCACTGCTGCGATGTGTTGATTACCCGTTTCCCCTCGTACCCCGCGTAGGGTGGGGTTTTATCCAACCGGACGAACCAATGAGACCTATTCGGCGCCTTTCCGTCCCTCGGGCATGCTTTTGAAGGTGCGTGTTTTAAAGTCCCGCGTTGGGGGTGGGGGACGTTGGGGCAGCTTTTACCTGCTTTCGTGCTGTGCACAGTCACACGACATGCGACACACCAAGCGATATCTACAGTGGTGTCTCGCGCACTTCTTGGGTTCTTTGGCATCTCAGCACCTCAACCCCGCCTTCCCCCCTCCCATGATGCGTCTGCTGCTACCTCGCAGGCGCTTCTGATCGCAGGAGCTCACTCCATGCAGGTGCGACCTGGCCCGCGGCGCATGGCACCGTACCGTCTCACAGATACATGCGTGCTACCGGTACCGCCAGGCCGGGCCGGGCTGCGCCAGGCTGGGCAAGCTGGGGGTAATAAGGCAGCAGGCTTCCAGCAGTCCAGAATGGTACCGGTGTAAGAGCGCACGATAGCTGCCATCCTAATTTCTGCTACATGTTAACATCTTAAGGGGCCATGCAAACAGGAAGGTACGGTAGATAGACTGGTGCATGAGTGCATCTATGCGATGCCATGCATACGCTCACGCCTTACCTTGAGCCTTCTATCTACCGGTATCTGCAGCAGCTCCTCGCCTGGAATGCCTGGGCGGGCCCATCCACGGTATCATCTATCATCACGGGGCTTCATTCCCACCTCCCCCCCACCCCGGATGCACCCCTGTAAACCTTGTCATACACCTCGTCAGTTGCTCGTCAGTGTCTCATTACATATATTTTACCCCGCATGCACCAGGGAGGCCTGGCGGAGGCGGCAGCAATGGCGCTGGGCCCGGCTCCCGACCCCTACCAGGGCTGGGGCCGCCTGAGCCTGGCGGGGTCGCTGCCGCTGCGGGGCTTCACCGACCCGCGGGTCGCTCTGCAGCTGGCGGACATGGCGCACGTGAATGCTACGGGGGAGGAGGTGCTGCTGCCTGGCCTCACCACTACGGGTACCGGGTGAGGTGGTTAGTGCGTATTTGTGGAACACGCCATTAATGTCATTGTCATTGCACGGCACGTGTAGGCAGCGTGCGTGCACATGTTTCGGAATCGCAAAGTTTGTAGCCGTCACGCAGGCCTGCGTGCAAGCAGAACTATAGAAGTGTGGAACTTCCGTACACATTCCGTACACAAGGAGGTCAGAGCTCAGCATCTGCGTAACACCCTTTTGTTATATTTTATTGCGAACATAATTGACAGCCTCCAGACTGACCCAGACCAAGCAACCTATTTACGTGCGCAGACCCATCACTGTCGTACTGACCTGGTACGACTACCCGGGAGATCCCAACGCGGCTGTTGCGCTGGTGAACGATCTGGATTTGGTGGTTGAGGCTGGGGGCAAGGCATTGCTGGGAAACAACAGGGAAGGAGCAGGTGAGGAGAAGGGTGAGAACTGGGACGTCTTGTGCGATTACGGTAGCATCCATAGTTTGCCCCATGGAAAACCCGTTGATGGCAGTAGGGTACGGTAAAACGTTGATTCCAGCTTTCCTCGCCGTACGTGTTTCCACGTATTGTTGTACCTCTTTCCTCCTTGGTACCTCAATCAACCATCCATCTACCACCCAACAAACCCTTCATTGTTATCTCCATGCAGAGCCCGCCAAGCCAGACAGAATCAACAATGTCGAGAGAGTGGTTCTGTCGTCACCCCCGCCCGGGGCCCCCCTCAACATCCGTGTTCGCGCCGTGGACCTGCCCTCCAAGCTGTTCAGCCCCCGAACCCAACGGTTTTCGGTTGCGGCGGTCGGGCACTTCACGGGCACCATCCTGTCGCTCCGGAACCCGGCTTACGTGCGGAAGCTCTGGGTGGAGCAGGTGGGGTGGAGCAGCTACTGGTGCTGGTGATCCACACCTGCTGCACGACACGTCACCTCGTTTGTGATGTGATATACACCTGGGTAGAGGCCTAGTATGCGTACGGCATACACAGAAACCTATTTCGACATGCAAATTAAATGATGCATGCGGTATAGCCTAGATAGCAAGACGTTTAGGTTCCATACTGTACGGAACCGCACTATCCGATGTACCGTACACCAGCTCCTGAAGACCTGCATCCAAATCGGACGTGTGTCACTTGCGAGCGGTCCTAACCCTCCAGTACTCGTTCCTAACCTCTCCTCACTACCTCACTCTCTTTCCCAACTCCTCACCCTGCCCCACCCGCAGCCGCCGCTTCCGCCCCAGCCGCCCTCACCACCAACCCCCCCACCCACTCCGCCACCTAGCCCTTCGCCACCTCCGCAGCCTCCACTCCCTCCCTCGCCGCCCCCTGCACCCTCGCCGCCTCCCAACCCTCCACCCGCTCCTCATCCGCCTGCGCCGCCGTCGCCGCCCAGCCCCCGTCCTCCAACACAGCCGCCCGCTCCCCCCGCACCTCCACTGCCGCCCTTTCCACCCGGCAATCCTAGCCCCTCTCCATTACCCCCGGCCCTGCCTCCCTCCCCATTCCCACCCTCACAACCACCATCCCCGCCGTTCATGCCCGTGCCACCACCAAACACAACACCACCGCCCGCTCCGTCCCCTCCGCCGCCGAGCCCCATGCCGCCACCTACATCGCTACAGCCGCCCGTGCCACCACCTACGTCGCCCCAACCACCCATGCCACCTCCTCAACCACCCACATCCACCCCGCCACCGCACCTGCCACTATCTCCCCCCTGGCCTCCCCGCAAGCAACGGAGGGCCCGGACGGCTAAACCTCAACGCCCGCCTCAACCCCCTCCAGTTGCCTGACGGGCTGCTGGCAGTGTCGGTCGGACCCGCGGACTGTGGCAGTGCTCAAGCAGCCGCATGTGAGCTATCATTGCCTGTCGTGCATTGCCGTGCGTGGCCCGTGCCTGCCGTGTGCGCTGCCGTGGCGCGGGATGTGATGGATGTGAACATCCTGGGCGATGCGTGGGTGCGTGCTGGGAACGAATGGAGCAGCCCAAGAGGCATGGGCTTTCCCCTAGGGTATGGTGTGGTGGGGTAGCGTGTCTTTCCCTTGGATGACGATGTCCCTCGAAGGCTTTCGAAGACAAATGATGTGCAACGGCAAGCGACAATGCGTATGCATGTGTCCTGGGGCCGCCAGCCCCACATGTGATCCACGCATGCACTTGTCCCCCCGTGTCCTGGCCTTAAAACCGGGATCCAAAACAACAGAAGTATTGCTGCATTGTGTTTTGCTGTCAAGGGTTGTCTGAGCGTTTACTGTGCTGAGGATGTACGGGACGGAATTCGGGGGGAGAGTACACGTTTACCACGTAACCCATAATGAGGGTCACCATGAAGTTAAGCGTTCATGCGGAGGTGGTATTTAATGGTTGCAGACTCCTCGGATCTCTGTTGTAGGGCAAAACAGCTTCGTCGTCTGGCACGCGTAGCTGTGTCGTCAAGCTTTATATTTATTACTCGAGGGAAAGTGGGTGGAACGGCACACATGAACACTACTTTCCGACCTTCTCCGGCAAGAACGGTGCCAACGAAACCATGTAGGATACCAGTGCTCTTCATTGGACAACATTATTGATTCTGTCGCGAAGCTCCCAATACAGTTTCCATAGATGCGGAGAAGACGAAGCTAGAGACACCCTGTTTGTTTCTCGCTCCCCTCTTTACCCACCTCATGGTTGGGTAGGGTTATCGAGCAGCAGCTAGCTGACAGGGTAAGCAAACACGCCATTCACATAGCGCACAGCAATACGCCATAAACACGACATTAAATCCAAACAAATCCAAACGAGATCTCGATCTCACCCAAGGCGACGTATAGCCGATAGTGATATGCCGACCCATGGGTCTCTGGGTAACAGCCAACCATATCCAACATCATCCAAAACAACAGCCATCAAACCTTTAGCGGAAACCCCCCTAGCCGAATCACCGCTTCTCTGTTACTTAGTTACCGTGTCCTACCTGCCTATATGCAAAGCGGTCCGTAATGCGGGTGATAGTTACCACATCCCATGCACCGAATGCACCTGCTCCACAAAGGTGAACAGGCAATCGCGCACACCCAGTGGGTCATCAGTGGGTCATCCCCCTACCACCTGAACGCCTACTTGCGCAAGCCATACGACGGAAGCATGCGTTGGGTACCACGAAGGGGTTCGCTGACAGCTCCCGCAACAATACCACTGTGCGTTCGGCGCCTCGTCGGCATCGCAAACCGTGAGTTGGACGCCACCCTGCACCACTGCAGTTCAGCCTTCTTGCTGACGTGTTTATGGTCCGTGTACGTGAATCCGCGTAAATCCAGTTCTCAACAACGCACGACGGTTGACTCACCGCCATCTGCAGTCTCCGTACCCGAAACAACACCGACCACCCAACCACCGGCCGAAACGCCAAGCACAACTACCGCCGTCCATAACACCAAACCTGTGCCATAATGCCCAATAACAGCGGCGCTGTCACGAAGGGGGGGTTCAGCAAGAGGGCGCGCCCAAGATACTGCTTTGTACCGAATGTAACGGCGGCCAGCCGTACACTACCGTACATTCGGTATAACATATCTCCTATTGTGACACACATACACATACACATACGCATGCACATAACAGCAGCAAACACGGCATTCCGACCCCAAAATACTCCCCTCCCTACTACAGCTCCTTCGCCGGTGCCGCCACCGCCGCCACCTCCGCCCCATTACTCCCCATCCCATTCCCCGCCCCCATTCCCGCTCCCCCTTGCCGCTCCCTCTCCGCCGCCTCCTTCCTCTCCGCCTCCTTCCTCACCCGCTCCTCCCCCGCCGCATCCAGCCACCGCAGCACATGTTCGTACACCAGCAGCGTCACGGCGCTCTGAGGCATCACCCGGAGCAGTGCGGGGCCCAGCCCCTTGTAGAAGCCCCGCAACCCCTCCCGCTGCCAGGTCAGCTGGACCGCCTGGGTTCATGCGTGCGTTCGTGTGCGTGTGTGTGAAGTGATGGGGCGTGGGGGCAAGGACGTGAACAACGGGGAGGGGTGGGCGTTAGGAGAGGTCAGAAGGCAAGGGGTTGGCAGGTACGGCAGGAATAGAGTGCAGGCGGAGGAGAGGCACCCTATGGGGCGTGAGTACCGTATGCAAGGGAAGGCAAGGGCAGCTATAACGGATACAAGCAGGGTACCCGGCTCGACCCTACAACCGCACCCAGTAACCAACACCTCTCCCACCCTCACTCCTACCCCCACCCCTCTCCCTCACTCCAGTTACATAATTTATTTTTCACCCCTCAATCCCCCAACACTACGGTCACGGTCAGTGTTTCCGCGGCTCAGTTTATCTAATCCCCCCCACCTGTGCCGTGGAGCGGTAGACGAGGGCTCGGTCCACATCCATGCGCTGCTGCAGCCGGGCACGGATTACCTGGAAGGGGGCGTAAAAGGTGGAGGGGTGGAGGGGGGGCGTGAGGGAGTGTAGGGGTTAGGGTGTAGGCGAGTTGGGGGTTACGGGGGAGCGATGAAGGCACCAGTGGAGTGCATCCTGTGTGCACTGTGTCGGTCGTGTGAGGTCATGGAATGGACAGAGCAGGGCAGGGCAGGGCAGGGCAGGACTGCCCGTTCTAGTGCTCAGCAGTCACACACATACACACGTGCACGCCGGGACCGTCCCCCCCCCACCCACCTGCGAGGGGTAGGTGGTGACGCTGGCGGTTAGCTTGGAGGAGGCGGCGAAGAGGCTCAACTCGCCGCTGCTCAGCTGCCGGTCCGACTCCTCAGCGCCGCGACCGAAGCGGGAGGCGAAGAACTTGAGTTCGTCGTACACCGCGAATTGTACGGCACCATGCAGGGTTTGCTGCCGTACAGTTTCGTTTGCGGGGGCAGGAAGGGGAGGCAAGAGGGGGAAGGGGCAGGTCCAGAGCGCGTCATGAGTAGCATGCCAGTGCGCAGGGTTTCCATGGCACGGCAGGGGGAAGGGCAATGAGGGGCGATGCTGCTTTCTCCGGCGCCCAGCCCACCCGCAGGTCCCTCCACACCACCGCCTCCACCTACACCCCCACTTGCGCCCTCACACGACCCATCAGCTGGCCCCAAGTGGCCCTTAGCCACTCCTGGATGCTCCCACGGACCCCCCCCCCCCCGGGCAACCCATGGTGAAGCCTCGTCATCCAGTTCGTCAGTTTCCCTTACTTACCCCCCCCCCCTCCCTGCTACCCCTCTTCACAGCAGCCCCTCACAGCAGCCCCTCACAGCAGCCCCTCACCAGCCACGGCGGCCCCGCCCTCCCCTCACCCTTACCAGGAACAGCGAGGGCCCCAGCCCCTTGTAGTACCCCCGCAGCCCCTCCTCCCGCCCGATGCGGATCATGGCGTCCAGGAACCCGCTGTACGGCAGCACCTGCCGCCCTGCCGTACCCGCTGCCGCTGCTGCTGCCGCTGCTGCCGTACCGGCTCCTGCTAGCGGCATGCGCTGCAGCTGCAGCCGCGTCTTCACGAGCCAGATGGGGTTGGTAAGCAGGCAGACCTGTGTGAGGTGGGCGGGTGTGGGTGGAGGTTGGCATAGGCAGGGATAATATCCCCGGATGGGGTGAGGAGGGACAACTGGGGAGGGAAAGAAGGTGCCTGCCGCCGCCGGAGGGAGGCCTGCGGGAGTTTGCGGATCTGTGGTTCTGGTATATCCCTATGACCCTTCCCCCGCCCTTGCCAATGCCAGGGGCAGTTTGCTTTCCTAGTCATCAAAGCTGGCTTCCATGTTGCACCGGGCCGCACGGATTCCTCCTTCCCCACCTCCTCCCCCCCTCCCTCCCTCCCCCCTCCCTCCCTCCCCAACCCCCTCCCTCCCCAACCCCCCTCACCATGGCCCCCGCCTGCGCCGCGCTGGCCATGTTCCAGCCTGGGCTGAGCCGCTCCCGCCCCTGCCAGCGGCAGTGCCACGCCTTCACCGCCTCGTAGATCGCGAAGTAGGCGGCCCAGGACACGCCTGCAGGAGGGAGGGGGCGGGGAGGGTGAGGGAGAGGGAAGAATATAGATAAATGCATCAACGGAGTCCCAATGGGGGGGAGGGAGGGCAGGAAGGGTAGCGCATAGCGGCATAGTTTGCAGCGGGATGGTGCAGCTTGCAGCTGGTGCAGTTAGCAGCGGGGTGTTCCAGGACTGGGAGTACCGGTATTGAGATGAGGTTTAGCAAGCTGCATGGCGTGGGGAGGAGCGGAGGACAGGCCGGAACGGTTTGACAGCGACACTGTTTATGGACCCATGGGTCCTGGAGACGACGGAAGTACCGTTATGAGACTCGAGCGAGAGCAGGAGTTGGGCGGTTAGGGACTAACGGGGCCGAAGTGAATTGCTGCCACGACGTGAAGAGAGAACTGGTTCGGGTAGGAGCACGGCCGGATGTGGGCAAGGGTGACCACGATGGCAGACCAGGTTGTGCTTACCTGAACCGATGAGCGCCGGCGTCAGCCCTTTATAGAAGGACTTCCAGCCTTCTTGCGCCATAAGGCTCCGTGCTGCATCGAACGCGTTCTTGTACTGTGTGCCCATTAATGCTGCTCCATCTTGCACTGCACAGTATTATGGCAGCCGAACGCTCAATCCACCACAACAACATCGACGTTATGATTACAGTATTGCAGCTGGCGCCGCCGCCGCCAGGATTACTCCCTGACCTTGCAAGCGAGTTTTGATGACGTCGAAAGGATGGAGGAAAAGCACCGCCACCGAGCCCGCCACACCCCCAGCAATCATGTTGTTCCATTGGGTTTTCTCGGGGCGCTGGGCCACCGCCATATTGCTGCAATTAGTAGTGTGCTAAAGCCTTAAATAATTCCGTTATCGGTCTCGCCAAGGGCTGCGCATCGGCGTATATGTAGAAATGATATACAAGCTGAAGGCGTAGAATAAAGGCCCGTCTGCTCAGTAAAAAAGCTCCGCAAGAAATATCGTGTTGTTGTAGGGCAGGAGGCTTTACAAGCGGTGCAGCACTAAGACGGAATAGTTAGGTTAAGTAATTCTTGATGCTATGATGTGATGTATCGGCAGGTTGCACTCGGGTAAGTTGGTACGGTGTGACGGATCAGCAGTTTCTCCTTCTCAGGCTCTACAGCAATGCGTTTTCCTCTAGATACGTCTATATATGTTGTTGCAGCAATGCAACGCCAGTTTTTCGAAAGCCTTTGCTGAGTACTGGGAAAAGGGCTTCACCTTTCACACCTGAACTAAGCTGATGAAGTGCGCACCACATGCAAGAGACCAACTCTGTTAGTTGGCTAACAGATAACGTAAGCCCTTTATTCACTTGCTTTACTGAGGCGTTCGCAACATACTTGCAACCAGCTGCCTATAGTGACCTTGACGCCAGGTGTCCTGCCGGGTTACGCCAGAGTATTAAAGAGTTCTGCGAAGGCATTCCCGGGTTTCTGCTTGTGGCGTTAGCTTCTAGTGCTGGGGTCGCGGTTGCTTGGAATCTCTCACATCGGAGGCGTCCGCACCGCGAGACCACAACCAAAAGCAGCAGCAAAACTTCCGCCACTACCAGCAGCAGGAGCGGGATCAGGGAGCTGCTGAGGTTCCAACCAAGCCAGCTGGGACGAGCAGCCCTCAGTCATGTCGTACGTCCCCTGAAGTGGCTGTGCTCCCTCCAGGCTTTGCTGGCCATGAAAGGCTGGTTCGCGAGCCTCAGCAGCAGGTTCAACGAGCCAACAAATAAAGAGCTGCAACAGCAACATGAGCAAGATGAGATCTACAAGAAGAACCGTGCCAAACTGCAAGGCTACCATCAGTTGGCGCAGGTGTGGCGTGATGGCGGGCTTGATGACGCTTGCGGCTTGTTCCCCCTCCCTCACCCCTCTCTCTTCCTCCTTAGGAAGCCTTCCAGCGCGCCTACGCCGCTGACAGCTCCGGCAACGTGTCCGCTGCCGTACGGCTGTACGGCACGGGGCTGCAGGCGGCGGCGGAGGGGCTGGCGCTGCCGGTGCAGGGCTCGGGGCTGGGCAGCCTGGCGGACAGCGTGAGCAGCTGGCGGCGGGATCTGGCGGGGTGGCAGCGGGACTATACGGCTAGGTAGGGGGTGGGGTGGGGGGGGGGCCGCTAGGGGGGAGGGGTTGGGGGAGGGGAAGGGGTTGTGAAAGGGAAGGGGTTGCGGGAGGCAAGAGTATGGGGTTATGAGCGGGTGGAATGGGTTGGGGTAGGGTGGGATGGGATGGGCAGTTTGGCGGGCAGTGGGCTGGGGGCAGTTGGGGAACCCGTTTGCGCGGGGGGACTGGTGGAGCGAGTTCCGTAGTCGGGTGTCAGGGAAGCGATACGAGGTGGGAGCCAGCGGGCATGGCCAGGTGGGTACCGCAGTGCACTGCAGGTAAGGAGTGGACGACATGGAGGGGCGACTTACCCCCTTCGCCCCGTCGTCCCTCCGCCCCTCCTCCTTCTCTTCCGCCTTCTCCTTCTGTAGTGCCTTCCCTTCACCCGGTTTCCTTTGTTCCCCCCGACCTGCTTCGTCCCTGCCACCCGCCCCCCCCCCTCCCCCGCAGGTTGCAGGCGCTGCAGGCGCCCGGGTGCACCGGACACCCAGCCGCCACCGGGTCAGCAGCAGCAGCGGCAGCGCCCGTGAGGCCCCTCCCGCATGCCACCATGGCCCTACACCAGCAGCAGCAGCAGCAGCAGGGGATGTCGGTGCAGGTGCCCTTCCACAGGCCGGCCGGGGGTAGCAGTGCAGGTGGGGGACGAACATGCGTGCGTGCGTGTGTTTTGGGGAAACTGTGTGTGCGCTACCTGTGTGGGGTCGTAGTGCAGGAAAGGGGGGCTACAAACGGAGGTATGGGTCGTGTGTGTTATCGTCGTACCTGGCCCATGTGTGTCTGTGAGGTGTGGAGGAGGGGGCCTTTGCGGAGGTGGTGTTGGCGCTTTGCACCGACCAGGTCGCTGATGTGGGCATGAGCTTGCTTCTTCAATGCATGTGTCTCGTTGTTGGTGGCGGTGGGGCAGTGTAGCAGGGCACACCCGCCCCAGCCCCAGAATACCCACGAATATATCCAAAACCTAGGGGGTTCCTGCCAATCTCGAGTAAGCCTTTTCGCGCTGCTACAGGCAGGCAGGTGGCAGGTGGCGGTGGGGCAGGCAGGTGGCGGGCGCCCCGGGTCCGATTGCACTGCTCAGACAGCTGCGACACGCAGCTCGCGACATGACACGGCAATTTGCACCAATTTGCACCATGAAAGAAAGCATGCATAGCGTTGCCGTACCCGGGGTAGCGACGATAGTACGGCAAACCTTACTTACCCATCACCTCCCCCAGGTGGATCCAAATCGGTTATCGTACAACGTCCACCGCAAGTATCCGCGGCGGGCGGCAGCCGACGTACGACAGGATCCACCTCGGGTGGCGGCGGCGGCGGCGGGACTGGCGGCGGCGCCGCCGCCGGCCGTGACGACACGGGCGGTACGGCAAAATACCGCGAGACCATTATGGGGGAGATCTTGGATCGATCTCCGTCGGTCAAATGGGATGACGTGGCAGGTCTTGCAACCGCCAAAAAAGCGTTGACGGAAGCGGTTATCCTGCCGGCGCTACGACCGGACTTGTTCCAAGGCCTGAGGGCGCCGGTGCGGGGCATCCTGCTGTACGGGCCGCCTGGGAATGGCAAGGTACGGCAGTGGAGGGTGTTTGCGGGGTGTTTTACCCGTACAGTTATAGCTGGGATGCTGTTTGTAGGCGCCTAGGCCGTCCGCCCCCATTGCTGCGCCACCTGCATTGCCAAGCCGCTAGCTGACAGCTTCCCGTCGGGCCACTCCCCCGCCCCACCCTCCCTTTACATGTTGCAAACCATGATGACGCTCATGCTCACACGGTCAGCTACCGCTAGTAGTTTCCCCTATTCACCCCACCCTCCTCCCGCCTCATCCCCCTTTGTCCTCTGCCCTCACTTGTGCTGTGTTTGTGTTTCCCCTCTCCACCCCCCGGGCCCCAACACTTTGTCTTGTGGCACCCTGCCGCCTCCTACCCCCATTGCTTTGCCCTAACCTGTGGTCTCCTATGGTTTGGTATGGTCTTTGCCCCCCCGCGCCCCCACCCCCCAGACCATCATTATCATTACCATTGTA
Source organism: Astrephomene gubernaculifera (assembly GCA_021605115.1). Lineage (NCBI taxonomy): Eukaryota > Viridiplantae > Chlorophyta > Chlorophyceae > Chlamydomonadales > Astrephomenaceae > Astrephomene > Astrephomene gubernaculifera. Next base: position 1,531,341 of record BMAR01000013.1, read on the forward strand.
TCATTATCACACCACACTTTGGAATTTCTTTTTTCCCCCCAGACCATGCTGGGCGGGTCGGGCTGGCTCACATGTTGCAGCCCATGTTGACGCCTTATCCCTCAGTCAGTCAGTTGTTTCCTCTTTACCGGTACCCCCCAGACCATGCTTGCCAAGGCGCTCGCTGCGGAGTCGCGCGCCACCTTCTTCAACATCTCCGCATCCTCCCTCACCAGCAAGTGAGTAAGCCGGGTTGGGAGGGGGAGGGGGAGGGTTGCGGCGGCATGAGGGAAAAGGGTTTATTCACAATCATAATTTATGGGCAATATTTATCTCCTTCTTTTAGATTACCCCTCCCTTCCCTTCCCTCCCCCTATATGCAACCATATAAGAATCCAGACAAATGCGGGATATGTATCCCTATGAATCCCTCCCCTTCCCCCCACTATTAATCCCCCACCACTAGGTGGGTGGGCGACGCTGAGAAGCTGGTTCGCGCGCTGTTCGAGACCGCCGCTCAGCTGCAGCCCGCCATCATCTTCATGGACGAGCTGGACAGCATGATGGGCTCGCGGGGCGGGGCGGGCGAAAGCGACGCGGCCCGGCGGCTGCTCACCGAGTTCCTGGTGCAGTTCGACGGGGTGGTGGGGGGAGGCGCGGGCCGGGAGCGGGTGGTGGTGGTGGGCGCGACGAACAGGCCGCAGGTGCGGAGGGGAGAGGGAGGGGGAGGGGGAGGGGGAGAGGGAGGGGGAGAGACCCATGGGTCGGGGTGAGGTGGGCCGTGGGCGGGTTTCTGTGTAGGGAGGGGAGAGGTGGCGGGTGCAGGTTAGGTTACCCACGTAATGGAGCATTGAGAGGGGGGAAGAGGAGGGTTGTTTTGAAAGGAGAGGGAGTGGTATGAACAGGCAGAGCAGTATGGGATACCGGTCCGCCACGTTGTCGTACCGTATCCTGCCGTACATTTATACTGCTGGAACAAGCTGTCGTGCCGTACACACATTGCTTGCTGCCGTACTTTAATACCCTGATGTCATGTCGTACACGTTACACACAGGAACTGGATGATGCCGTACGGCGGCGGCTGACGAAGCGCATCTACATCCCCCTCCCTGACGAGGAGGGCCGAATGGCAGTGCTGACTCACCTGCTCAAGGTACGACACACTTCAGCCATGATTGGTTGCTGTACGACAGCGTCGTACGGCGGGTTGTGTATGGGGTTGCGTGGACCTCGGATAACTTTGTTCACAGATCCAGAGATCCTACACATGCCGTACCTGACCACTGAGGAGGGACAAGTAGGATCTGACCCCAAACCCGATCCCGCTGCTGTCCCGGTACTGCTGCGTGCCAAACCCCACTCCCCCGCCTCACTTCCCACCTCACGACTCATCTCTCCTGCCCTCCACGCTTTCCCCTTGTATCCCTCATCACCCTGTCTCCGTATGCTTCATGAGTCGGGACATGGGAGATTGGGACTCCAGTTGCCTCACTTTTCCCACCTCCCTCCTCCCACTCCCTCCTCCCACTCCCTCCTCCCCCCTTCCCCTCCCCCCTGCACTTATCTAATTCCCTCCCACCCCGCCCTGCAGGGCCAAGCCCACCGCCTCTCCTCCGCCGACCTGCACTCCCTCGTCTCTGCCACCGCCGGCTACTCCGCCTCCGACCTGGCCGCCCTCTGCAAGGAGGCCGCCATGGCCCCGCTGCGGGAGCTGCCCGCATCCCGCCTGGCGCACGTGCCCGCCTCAGCGCTGCGACCGCTGGGGGCGGCGGACTTCGGAGCGGCGCTGCGGGTGGTGCGGCCGTCCGTGAATGCGGCGTCGTTGCGCAGCTTCGAGGAGTTCACTCGGGAGTATGGGACGCAGTGAGGGGTGGGGGGGTTGAGGGGTGGGGGGCGTGAGGTGGCAATGAGGTGGGCGTGAGGGGTGAGGGAGTGGGTTGGTGGGTGGGTACAGGAAGGTAGGAGGTTGCGGTGAAGGCGGTGGTGGTGGTGGAGGCGGTGAAGGTGGTGAAGGTGGTGGCTGCTGTAAGGGGCTGCTTTGAGGGGTAGGGGGCAGGCGGTGATGGTGGGCAGCAGCAGCAGCTGCTGGGGGAGACTGGTTGTGATGGCGACTGTGGGCACCGGTAATCGGCTGCAAGGTGAAGAGGGGTTTGAGGCGCTCTGCTCTGCCTGGGGAATTGGTGGCGCTAGGTTGTGGTAGGTGCACAGGCGGGCCGCGGGACGCTGGCTGTCTGGCCTACCATTGTTGCCTCGTAATGTGAGAGGGAGGTTAGGCCGGTTAAGAGGGAGCCGGGCGGGTGAGGTGAGAACGGGGCGAAGAGGCAAGTGGAGGAATTAGTGAGTGGGGGAAGAATGTACTATATAGCATGGATGGCGCGTTGGCTTGTCTCTTGGTGTGTGGGTATGTGCTTATCAAATGCCACTGGAAGACGACTTTGGGGGCACAGATGTGGAGCATTGCGCGGGCCATGGAGGTGGTTGGACCCATGGGTCGGTTTCCCCTTTCCTGAGCGGTGTGTCGATTGTGTTGCGATGTGATTGTGGGCCAGCAGTGTTGACGGTACTGGGCCGTGACGGTATGGACGTTGTAATAGGAAGATGCTGCAAGGAAGCGCTGTATGGGGAATCCCACCCGTGGGGGCTTGCGTGTACCGGTTATGAATGCTAACGTATTGGTTGCATGTTGTGTCGAGGTGTCGGGGGAGTGCCTCAGGAAGGAAGAAGCATTAGGCGTTGTTGGCGCGCTGTCGGTGTCGGGGAGTAACGGTACGTCCCCAAACACAGATGAGGTTACGGCGGGCCGTGAGACCGCCCGGGTTCGTAGGAGCGGTGGGGTGTTACACAACCTTACAAGACATAAGGTTCTTGGCAGCAGTAAAGGCAACTACGGATGGCATACGACCTCTCATGCGTATATGTTATATCAACGTATCACTAGGGCAGCACGCGTTGCCGTCCGACTGCCGGTATCACCATCCAACAACCTCTTCCACCGCACCTCATTGCTGCCAATCCGTGCCATGTTATGCACAGGCGCGTCATACAAAAGAGTCGTATGCTCTCTCTCCTTACACACTCTACAAAAACGTGAGGCAAGCTCTCCCCTACCAACTCCTCCCAGGGCTCCAGGGGCTGCAAGCATGCCTAACATGTCTGTTGCAAAAATTAGGTTACAAGCGCTGTCAAGCCCTCGCGCACTGCAAAGGGTCCCGCCACGCTGCCAGCTGGTGTTATCCCAAAAGAGATGTCTGCTTCTGGTTCGACGCGAGGGCACATGCTGCTGGGATGGCTGCTCGATGGTCCTCGGGTCGGGCGATGCCGCTGGTCACTGGACGGCCATTAGACCAGTTTCCAGCTTAGAAGGCCTTAGCAGCTCTTTACAGGCCAGAGCGACCCCACACGACCAGCGACAGAGAGAAGGAGAACATGACGCAGGTGGCAGCCCAGCCAATCTGGACGATGGCAGGCTCGCCCTGCACGCAGATGAAATTATGCAATCAAACTTGTAAGCCGCAAAGCAACGATGAGCAATGCCCGATAAAGTCCTCGCAAGCGACGGAGTAAATGGTCAGCGCAAGCACAGGAACCTCAGAACCAAGTCGCTAAGCTCGTTTTACAGCTGATTCAATGACTTTCAGTGCGAATATTGAAGGCTATGAAGCGTTAAGAGCGAGTAAGCGGCCCAGCATTTGCTTGCATGACAGCCTTACCTCAGCAACCATGGCCACCTCCTGGGCAGCCTGAGCAGCGGGAGCCAGCGCCATGGCAAGGGCTGAAGCAGTAGCAGCAACAGCGGCCGCAGCTGCCTGCATTAGCATAAAAGGGGCCCCGTCATTTCTCCAACTATGAAGCTCTAACGGCAAACTTTGGCGATGGCAATGAATAGATGCGCTGTCCAGTAGCCACGAGCAGCCGCAATTAACGATGAATTGATAAAGGCCTTTAATGTCATTTGCAAGTAATGGACAGGACAACATTTGAGCCTCAGGCTTCCTACAGCGCTGAAGCGATCAGCCGGTAGATCCTATATAGTATATGTTGGACGGCGCCTACAGACCTTAGCCTCGGTGGGCTTCACGGCATGGACCTTCACCGCCTGGCGCGAGGCCACGCGAGGGCGGCTCACAGCCGTGCGCTGAGCGACGCGAGACACGCACTGCATTTTGGATATGTATTGGTAGTATTAGGTGTCCTAGCGTGCAAGTTTGGCGCAGGTTGGGACTTTCTGCGGCCGCTTCAGGCTGCAGGACATTTCCGTACGGCTTATCTCGATCAAAGTCCAAGCTATTCATTCCTAGCCTGTGTTTGCAGTCTGGTTATGGGACCCTTTGTACGCTGTATACAGCTGCGGCCTGCCAGCTTCAAACTTGCGTAACGAGCGAGTCATCGGCTACCTTCACTAGGCAGTTACTTGCGAGCAAGACCTCCTACGTGATACTAGGCAAAAATAACATATAGCACTTTAGAACCGCCGTGTGCTTACCATGCAGCTTCGCGGATACGTTGATACTGCTCCATCGCATGCGACACGGCATGCGACACGGCCGAGAGTATGCACACTGCGTCATAGGTCGGCAGCTGGGAGGTGAGCGCTAGGGACCTCGTTTCCAAAGTTATCCAGAGTAGTTACGGGAAGTCTGGTACAGGCTCCTCCCCTTTCCTCTTCCCCGCGCAAAGCCGCATACACATGGGCCCTCCCACCGCCGATTAGCACGGTTCTAAAAGGAACAAACCTGCAATGCTACCAGCAATCAAACAACCTGCTACTGTTCATGCTATGCTGCCTTGCTGATTACCGTCAAAGGCAACCTTCTCAATTGCAGAGCAACAACGATCTCAGTCCTGGCGCAGCAACAGCAAGATCCGCAACCGTTAACCCAAACCTCTTCGCAACTTCGATCCGGACCCACGGGTCTCAATGTGGGCCAGCACCGGCCAACCTCACCGGCTGGCTGGGCGGAGATGGCTGCGGCGCTGCGACAAGCCAATGTAGGTCTCACCAGTGCTCCTGATTCCATATTTGCTGCAAAGTCTCTGTTTGCTGCTGAAAGGGAATATCATCATGCGTCCTTGTGCTACTGGTTGCTAGTAAAGACGCGGCTGTGAAGCCAGTGGGGTAGAAAAATCGCGTTGTATGCAACTGGAGAATGGCAGTTAACGGTTGGCGGTTGTTGGTTGTCAAGAGCTAGGGCGCATGTCAGATGCCAAACCCTTCCTTGCCTTGGCTGGTGCATGGCGCTGTGGGGTATGTGTTTCTGGATAAACCCCTGGGAAGGCAACATGAACTTTGTTTCCGGACTTGCTTTGTATACAAACAAGGCTGTACACACGCACTCTGTGACCCATGGGTCACACCTCGCTTCCACTCGCAGGTCCGAATGGTGGCTCCCCAGGAGCTGTCCTGGCTTTCAGAGAAGGGTGCCGTACTGCTAGACATCCGCCCTGCTGAAAACTATCAAGAGGTAACCATGGAGAGGAGGGGATAGGGTCGTAACGTCGCATTAACGTATGTTGGTATGTCTTAGGGGAGGGTCGCCACCAACATAGGTCCCCCACTTCCGTTCATGACGTATCTGCTATCTTGCCACATGGCTTGCAACGTACAAAGCCCCTCTCTTCTGTCGACTCCACTCATACTTTACCTCCAATTGCTAAAACGCCCAATTGCTTCTGGCTACAGCCTTCCCTTCCCTTGTCCTCTTCCTCCTCTCGCCTCCTCAACCAACCCTTACCGCCCCCCTCCACACCTCACCATCCTCCTCACTCCTCACGCCACCCCAAATCGCTTCCATTCCCCTGCAGGGCCACCTTCCCGGGGCAGTCAACGTGCCCTTCTACCAGCCCATCCAAGGCTGGTGAGAGCGACTGAGCACGCACATGGCTGGGCTAGGGCTCCAACTAATGTGGTTGTGTGCCGAGCGGCGCTGCTGTGTTTAGAAAACTGATGTGGCTGTGCCAACCCATTTGTGTGCTGCTGGGGCTACCAGGGCCGGTGTACTTCGTACGGCATCACGTTGGGTTAGGGTTGGAGAAATAGTATATACATTACGGTACTAAAGAGGGTCAACACGGCGCACACCCCTTCTTCAGTGTTGCAACCCATGGTGAAGCCGTGTCCTAGTAGTTAGTAGTATTAGTAGTTGGTTAGTTCCTCCTCCCCTCGCTTAGCCCTCCCTCTGCACCCCCTCCCCTCTCGCAGGACTCCCTGGCAGGTAGCTCGCCGCATGGGGTATGCCCTGTTTGGCATCGCCCACGGAACCGAAGTGAACCCCAACTTCATGGCAGGTGAGTTGAGGGGGAGGCTGCAGGACGGTACGGCTGTGTTAACGGTAATTGAGTTTTGCAACAGGGCCTCACGACTCTGTTTACCTCCCCAATCAATACCGTGCATCTCTACTTGTGCCGTACGCAGTTACAATGTGTCTAAGTCCCATAATTTCGTGGCATGGCACCCAACCACACGCAACTCCAACCCCAAAATCAAAGTGCACCCTTTCCCAACGCAATACCACGCGTTTCTTGTGCATGCAGATGTTTCAAAGCTAGTAGCGGACCCCGCCAGCACGCCTGTCGTGCTGTACTGCAGTCTCGGAGGGTCCTTGGAGCCAACCAACAACGACAAGAACGGACAGCAGGTGCCGTGGAGTTTGCGACGGGTTTTGGGCTTTCAAGTACCGGTAATTGTAGACTCAAAAGCTAGGGTGTGGGGTAGAAAAGGCGTGACTTTAAACGTGCTACTGCTTAGCGCCTGTGGGGTTAAGATGGTGTTACGAGCGTTGTTAGAAAGCGTATCTGCCCCTCCCCCCGCCTCGTTTCCCCTTTCAGACGCGTTCCATGGTGGCGGCTTACGGACTTACCCAAGCCGGATTCAAAGCCCTCCACATCCTTAAGGGTGGCTATTTCGACTGGATCGCAAACGACAGGTGTGTGCCGTACACCGTACAGCAGTACGGCACTTGTTTCATATGCAAATGTGCATGCTCGTGGCCATCATCTTTTAAGGCGCACATGTACCTGCACCTGCAACAGCTTGGCTGGCTGAATGCTGACTCTCCCGTGCAATACTCAACGGGTTGTGGGGCCTCTTGCAGGGAAATTGAGATCTTCGAGTGAGCTTTGGTCGTCAACGGAGGCGGCTGCTGGCTTGATCAGTGCCTAAATAAGTCCATGTGAGCTGCGGGCCAAGTGGTGCTGGCAAGCTAACCCGCCGACGCGCGCCAACGAATAGTGGTATTTAATTATTAACAGAGGTGGGCTGGGTGTTGAAGCATGGACTGTAAGCTTCAGAAGGGGGTACTGATGCCAGTGAGCAGGGTGATGTTGCCGTAGGTTGTGCGCCACGGGAGATGTCAGTGACTGTGCTGCGGATATATATGCGGCTGAACGAATGTCGCTAATGGTCAGAATGCGGCTGTTCCTTTAATGGATGTTAGGCATCCATGCTAGGCACCATCAGATTAGACCCAATAGGTGTTCAAGGAGGGGCTGTAAACGCAACGGTAACTGCATTCCATCAGAGGATTGCCATTGAACGGTCTGAAGAGGGCTGTAACATATGCCCGCACTTCCATTGCGGCGTGGTATTTGCGGTTGTTGCCTGTAAGCATGGGACTTCCGTATAGGAGGAACACGACCCATGGGTCTGTATGCAGCACAATGGCAGCTGGCAGTCTTCCCTTCTCTGCAGTACCATCGCACCCTCTCATCCCCCTCGGAAACGCTGCATGCAGATTACGCCGGCTACTCTCATGCCACCCGTCGCAATCGCACTTTGCAACCGATGCCGTACGGTTACTCAACCCATGGCTAAAAGGCATTACGTACGCCTCAAAGAAGAGCACGTCACATAAGCACATAAGCACATGTCCAATGTATCACGTAACTATCCTGAGGCCTGAGACGCAAACACGTGTCCACGCATCTTGTTCTACCTGCTGGACATATCGATTGATCTGTTCTTACTCGGCAACTCTAAGAGAACCAGCGACGCCCAATGAGGAAAGGCCTGCATCAGTGCCGTGCCCGTATGCAATGTGCACGCGAACACAACAGGCAAGCTACAACGTCATACTATGCCGTCCGAGCCAAATGACCTACATTCTGCGCAGAGCCTTATTTTGCCACAAAGAGAAGAGCCCCTCCTGTACTCGACCTCGAATAGAAAGAAAAGCATGTGAAAGCCATTGAACATACGATGTATACATGGCAAATGGCTAGACTACAGCCGTACATCACGCAAAGCTGTCGTACGACGTACACCAGGGTCACCAGCCCTCTACAACTATATTTCCCGACTCGTCACGCCGCGCTGCCGCATTGTGCTTGTGTTAACTGCCCACCGTACCATATGCAAAAACGTCAGTAGTCAAGTAATATTAATTACTATCCACCCGCTGAAGTCATTGCATTGATTGGGCAAGATCGTGCGCAAAACCTAGATCTATGCCATGTCAGTACGACTGAAGCACTACATCCACCTGCTGCGTTTTGCCCGCAACCTTTAGGCTGTTGTGAGCATGATGCACCCTGCCAACAGTCACCTAGCCTGAACGTTCCACCCGAAAAAAATGAAGACTACCGCACCCCTGCAGTACTGCCATAATGCGCACGTCCAGCTCAAAAGTAATGAGAACGGAAAGAGATCAATAGACACCAGGAGAAAAAGGAGCACATGTGCACCAAAAGCACGTGCGCCCAAGGTATCCTGCAAACAAGCAGACGGCCCCGCCTGCCCCACCCACACACATAAGGCCTGGGACACATCACTGGGACACCGAAAGAGTGCAGTACGGCACCCCGCCCATGAATCGGCCACCTCGTTCACTGCTACCAGCAAGCCCCATTGTGAAGTACAAGAAAGGCAAAAAGGGAAAGCAGGCCAGAACGTTTTCCGACACCTCATCTGTTGCGGTCTACTCTATCAACGTCACTCGCTGTGCTTCTGCCGCGAGCGTTGACGCCGCATGCTTTCCTCCTGCATGAAGTGTTTCAGCTTGATCATGTGCTCCTCCGACAGTAGCGTCTCCCGTATCAGCTCATAGCCGTTCAACTCGCCGTCTAGCAGTCTCGCAACCGCGTTGCGCACGGCTGACAGGTTTTCGCGGTCGAGTATCCGCCGGTAAAACCAATCCAGCCGATCGGTGCAGCTCTGCTCCAGCATCTTCATCTCCTCGGGAACGAGGGTGATATCCACGGCAGGCGAGGTAATAGACCCCTGGTACATGCCTCGACCAAAGGTAGAAAAGAACGACTCCGCAGTTTGCTTGTAGTGCATGCCTTCCCAGCCCACGGGCTCGAACAGCCGGAGCAGCGTTGCCAGACGCTTCGTGTAGCCCTCAATCATGAGCGAGCCGACAAAGAAAGCGTCTTGGGACAGAAATTCCTCGCCGACCATTTGCTTGGACTTGCGTAGGGCTCGGATGGCGTCGCTTAGCGGCGGCTCGTGCTTGTGTCCGTAGTCGTGTTTCTTGACGAGGTCGTAGTAGTCTCGGAGGTGTTGCCGTATAGAGTAATACCGGGAAGCATGCATGCCAAACACCCACAGGTGACCCACATCGGTTGGGGGGCGAATAACCGCAGAGGCGTAGCGCGACTCGTCAATCAGCATGGATATGTCCAAGTCGTTGATGCTTACAACACCGATTTGGAAATCGTTGACGGACAGGTCGAGCATCTCGTTTAGCATCTGGGATGAGGGGAGGGAGGAGGGTTGCGACGGGGAAGGGAAAGGTTGAGGATTGGAGGGGATTGGAGGCAGCTGAGGAGCATGGTGGTAAGAACAAGCTACTGCCACCGACCCAGATCAAGGCCGAGAGGGTTGCATGGGTGGCCCACTCAAAGGGGAGCCGCTAGCCCATTCAGCCTAAGAACTTAGCCTAATCGCATCCCCTGGTACACTATCCTTAGACATGCGCATCCATATCCCTGCAAATCTGACCGGCCCCTCTCCGAGAATTGCGCAGAGTAAGGGAGCCACAGTTAACAACCCAGCCCCTTGTGCATCCGCAGAGGTTATAACCCTAACACGACACACCTTGAGAGCTTGAGGGTGTACGACGTTGTCTTCCTCAACAACGATAAGCTTTTCGTAGGACATGATGTCGAAGGCAAAGAGCTTGACAAAATAGTGATGTAAACCAGGCTGCAGGCTGGCATTATGACGAATGTAAAGCTGGTTGAGTTCCGCTGGGATGGGGACGTCCAGGACGTAGCTGCTACCCCCGTCCTGGGATATGACGAAGTCCATCCCTTTCAAACCCTCGCTGAGTAAAAGCGGTGGCAACGCGTTGTGGATAGTGTTGACCCGTTCAAAGCACATGTAGACGACCAGAACGCGACTGCGCTTTGTGAAGTTCCCGCAAAGAGCAGTTCGCGCAACAGCATAGTTGTCCACCATACTTTCCATATATGTTTCCGCCGTATGGACACGGGCTGCTATCTTGGGGTCAGCCAAGTCTGAAAACGCGCCTGTCCCAGGCTCCATCAGCAGGCCTCTGGCTGCTGCGGTCCCGCTACTTAATAAAATAGCGAGGAGAGCCAACATCATATTAAAGAGGAGAACTCTTTTGGCAAGCTTAACTGCTGACATTTTGCAGCCTAGCACTTTGGCACCATAAGTCGCAGACAGGATGACCGCTCTAAGAGGCTATGGATGTGAGAAGATGTAAGCAGATAAGCAGGTATGACATAGTAAGGTAATATGCTGCCTGTGGGCTACAGGCTTTCCACGGCGGGAAAGGCCGTACAGCCAAGTAACAGTTGGGACTCTGCTGCGATGGGTCGTACTCAGGTGTTTAAGCAAGGAGCAAGAACGGATTTGCCCAGAAACGCTGCTCAACTGATAGATAAGAAAATGCAACTTTTCATGGGAAATGACCTCTTGGTCGATTTCCCTTGGCTAAATTATTGGCAGCCCCGGCAATGATACCCTCCACTTCCTGCAGCAATGCTTCACAGCTCTCATCTTCTTCAGCCACTGCACGATTACAAGACGCGCCTGTCTCCATAGACCAAACGTCGACAGTGCATGACAATTGTAACTGTCGGCCTCTGTAAGAGTAACCGTAGTTTCGAATACTTTCGGATGCGCGCCTCCCCAACCACCACCAACATTGGCCACCACCACTCCCTTTTGCATGCACAAAAGTCACACATTCCTGTATCATACGTTCGGCAGTCCATGCACGTATTTAAGCCGTAATTACCTACAACACCATATCTATATAGGGTTTTTCATGTACCGTATATAACAGCCCCACCTGATTCACACAGGCTATAGCAGGAACACCACAAGAGAGACACTGCACCCGCCACCACATAACCCCATACACAGCAGCCGCGCGTGAGCGCTGGTCGATGTGGGTTTCGCGAATGAGGGAACTCCCAGACAGACAGCCATGCATGTCTCTGCACAATCCCTACAATGCCCTACCCGTATGCATACATGCAATGCACCCCTCCATGCGGCGCATAGCGCTTCGTATATGTAGCTAAACAGTGCATAGCAGCAGTACAAATCAGCTTGTGGAACTGCGTCCTCAACTTCCTTGCAGGGTACGAGCAGGGTGTCGTGCAGCACGTTGCAATAGGAGATGAAGGTTTAGGTTTAGGCATACCCACAAATTAAACAAACCCATCGTACACACATCACCCAACCCTCCGATCAATATCAACACCTCCACTTCGTTAAGTTCCCTCCTTACGCCACCTGCTTACCGCACCACCAACAAGCAGCTGCACAGCAGGCCCACTAGCCCCCTCATGCACTCCCGTACGGGTCATCAGTCACATCGTCTGCCGTATGCCGTGTACGGCATACCGGTAGAAACCGCCGTGAAACCGCCGGTAGCAGCATGCATGCAACCAGCAACCAACCGTTCAGATCCCACAGGTCACGCACATCATACGCAGGCGCGCACGCAGAGGCGAGCATTGCAGCACACGGGCAGTCATACGGCGCGCATCAGTCGGGCGCATCAGGCATGCACCGCAGCATCATGCATGCACATACGCGGCCGGAAGCAGCGCGGAGTCACCCCTCCACCCTGGCAGCACCCTGGAAGCACCACACTGGCAGCACCCAGGCTACCCCGGCCAGCCTGCCCGTACACAATACACAAAGAGCTAGGGGGGGGACACCCAGCCACAGCAGGCACGTAAGGCCCAGAAGAGCACAGCTGCTGAAGCCTTTATACCATAAATATAGGACGTAATAGGTGGGGATATCAACTGCAAGCGTCATAATAAGGCAAGTTGGGAGCTGGCAATAAGCACCGTTCTAGCGAAAACCTGCGTTTTTTGCGTCCTTTGCGACGTCACCATACAGCAGCAGTTGTCACATCCTCCTTATACGTGTCAGACAGCGCCCTTCAAGGGGGGTCCCTGGTAACGTTGCGCGAAAGCCTAGTTCACGGTATGATTTGTGAGTTGAGTTGCGGTGTGGCGTCGTATGTGATCATCTGTTATCAGGGGGTAGACGCACCCCCCAGAAGCATATCGCAGCGATCAACACCTACGTCCTGTCCCAATTGACTACTAGGAAACCATGTATGGCCTTGCGGCAAGACATAAGTAAAGAAACATGGGTTAGTGGGGTCATCGGCAACGCTACCTGCGGTATCCGCGGCAGCACCAGTCAGTGTCTTGATATCTATATACGGCATCCCGCAGTACACCTATCCATATTAAAGCCGTCGTACAACAGGCGGTCACATGGCAATTCATAACCTGTGAACAATGCTGAGCAAACACAGTTTATTCGGCGGGCAGCTAAAGCGGCCGCTTCACTGGTAGAATGGGTGCTTCCGCAGGGCTTCCTTCCACTAATCCACCCACCCAACCACCGCCGCTGCTACCGCTGCTAATGCCACTTCTTCTCCCACTCCCACCACCGCCTCTCCCCCCGTCCGCTTGTGGTGGGGCGCAAACCGAGGAGGACCCTACGCTCCCGACCAGGGCCCCAATCTTCCCGACCCGCGGATGACCCATGGGTCGCTCTCCTCTCCCAACCCCCTCCGCTGTCGCGCCTCCACAACCCGCACACCCCCCAGCACCGCCGCCATAACAGCGCTGCCTACCCACAGCCCCTATCGCGCTGCACGATTGTGAAACCGCTGCCGTACTGCTGCTGCAGCTGTTGAATACCCTCGCCCTAACATACATTTCACCGTACGGTATTGCCCTACAGCCGTTTGTAGCACCCCTGCTGCCGCTGCTGCTGGTGCTGCTGTGTGAATAAGAGCTGCTAGCCTGACTCGGATTCCCGCCGCCGCATCCGGCTGGAGAGGGGATACCAGCCATAACACTCGACCCGCCACCGCCTCCACCGCCGCCTTCACGGCAACGTCTCCACGCTACGGCGGCAGCAGATGCTTCATGTGATGCTGACGAAACCCCAGCCTCAAGGCCTCGTACGGCAGCCGTTTCCGTACTTCGCTGCTGGTGCTGCTGCTGCTGCTGATGGTGGTGGTGCTGCTGCTGTAGCAACCGGCAGTAGCCACCTCCGCCAATCCATCCTTGCACCCCAGTAGTAGCAGCAGCGGCGTCTCCTCCCTTCTCACCCCTGCAACCGCAACCCTGGTTAACGCTCTCCGCCACCGGGCCAGCCGCATAGCGCACTGGTACCGCTGACGGCACCGCCTCCGCTAACCCTCCCTCAGGCTCGGGCGTTACGGGTGCCGGCGGCGCGGAAAACCCCACAAAGCTGCTCCTCCTGCGGCTGCTGTCGCCGCCGTCAAGGCCATCATCGTCGTACTTGTCATCCGCCTCCGCTGGTGCGTCCAAAGGCTCTGGAGAAGGGTGTGACCCTGGTTGCGATGAAGGTGACAGCAGCAGTTGCTGCGGATTCTGTTTCTCACGTTGCCGCTGCTGCTGCTGCTGCGCACGTGCTTCTTCCTCCAGCTGCATTTGGTGTACGTCTATCCAGTCGGCCAGGCTATTCGCCACGTAGGCGGACGTGCCGGGGGACAACACGCCGCCGTCGTCGCCGGCAGCGGCTGTGTCGCCTCCGCCGCCGCCGCCTTCAAGAGCCGTGATAGCAACACTCGCAGCGCCGTCGACGTCGCCGTCAACGTGCGGAATGCCGTCGTCGTCGCCGCTGACAGCGGTGGCGGCGGTGGGTGTACGGACGGCTGCGACGTCGCCGTTGCTGGCGCTAGCATGGCTTCCATCGGCGCTTTCCGACTCAGCTGCCGTACTAGCCTCAAGGTCCCCATCGTCGCCGCTGCTGCCGTCGCCGTCGTTGCCGCCATGTCCGCCGTCGTCAGTGCCGTTACCGCCGCTGCGGGCGGGTTGCTCCTCACCGCTTCCGCCGCCCTCACTTACGTCATGCCCACTCCCATGGCCCTCCGTTTCTTCTTCCTCCTCCTCCTCCTCCTCGCCTTCCTCCTCACCGTCCTCCTCCAACTCCTCTTCCTCTTCCTCCGCCTCTTCTTCTTCCTCCTCTTCTTCTTCCTCCTCCTCCGCCTCCTCGTCTTCCTCCTCTTCCTCCTCCTCACGACCGCTGCCGCCAGCACCGCTCTCCCGCATCTCAGGAACGCTCGGAGCCGTCAACGAATGCTCCTCCTCCTCTTCTTCTCCCTCCCCCTCGTCCACCACAGCTCCAGGTAATGGCGGCGGCGCAGTACCCGCCGCCGCCGCCGGCCCCGTCGCCGCTCCTTCCCCCGCCGCCACCTCTGTCACCTCCCCCTCCGCCGTCGCCAACAACGTCGCACCCGCCAGCGCCTCCGCGAAGCTGCGAGACGCCGTCAGCGCCGCCCGCGCCGCCAGCGGATGCGGATCCAATTGTACGGGGGGCGACGGCGGCGGCCCCGCCGCCTCCGCCAGCTCAGCGGCTGCCGCCTCCGCTGCCACGACGACGGCGATCGTGGCGGCGACGGAGGCGGAGGTATTGTGCGCGTCCTCGTCGCCCTCGGCAATGTGCTCCAGGGGAGAGCCGCCGCCAGGGAAGCGCCGGCCCAGCGGTGACTTGCCGGGTGAGGGGGTGGAGGGGTTGGCGCCGAGGCGGGTGCTGGCTGTGATGCTGCGGAGAGGGAGGGAGGGAGGGAACGGAGAGTGGTAAGGTGAGCAGAAACTGCGGAAACGGGTCAACCCAACCTCGAAACACCATGGGAATCGTTGCCTGCGTGCTGTCAAACCATTTCGAGGTCCCCAGCACTGTAGCACGCTCGCCATGTGTCATCCGTTTCCAGACGCCACATGCACCCATGGGGTTCCCATGCACCCATGCACCCTGCCGCCCGCCGCCATGCCGACTCAAAAATAACATAAGAATCAATTAGCAGTAACAATCATCATCATCATCAGCAGCAGCAGCCCTGCAACACTCAGCCCACTCAGCAGCACGCCAACCCCAGCCCCAGCAAACACCCCGGCCCCCCCTCACCCCTGCGCCTCCTCCACGGTGAAGGTGTGCATGAAGGAACCGCGCTCCACCTGCTCTATGCGCGAGGAGCAGATGGGGCAGCCGTAGCCGCGCGCCATGAGCCCGTTGGCGCACTCCACACACAGCGCCGCGTGCATGCAGGGGCGCAGCCGGCACTCTGATAGGGGGGGCAGGGACAGTGATTTTTTTTAGCGATAAATAATTGGTCCTAGGGCCGTGAGAAAGCGATAAGGTGTCTGTGCCCAGGGTATCTCATCGCTCACACCCCCCGTGCCAGACCCTCTACATGCTAGGGATTTGGGTCCAGGAGGGCACTGGGACCATTGAGAAGCGCCTCCGCATTGGGGTTTAGAGGGCTATGGGCACGTGTGACCCCAGGAGGCCGCTTTAGGAAGCGATAAGCCCCGAAACCCCTCGGCTTGGCTGGTTGGGAAAGCGATAAGCGGTTGCCCAGGCCCGATTTCTATCGCTCTAGCAGCGATAAAAAATACCCCCTCGAAAACGAAAAAAAAACGCTGGCAGGGAGAGGGAGAGGGAGGGGGGGGTCAAAGACCATACCGAACCATAGGAAACCACACAGATTGGGGCAAGAACAATGGGGAAAAGGCTCAGCGAGGGGGGAGGGGCAGGGAGGGAGGGAGGCAGGGAGGCTGTTGGGTGTAATCTTGGTGCCACTTGGTGGGTTACACCGCAACCATCACATCAGCGCTTCAGCCCTAAGCCGGCAGTCGGTGGGCGGGAATGCACTCGGGCATGCCGGCGAGCAGCATGAAGCAGCATGAAAGGAGGCGGCTTTCCGGCGTTTTCGTGGGGCACAAGTTGAAAAGACCACATACACCGGCAGCCAGTACCTAGAAACCCCCGCCCTCAATCGCCGACTGCTTCTATCCCACCGCCGCCACCCCCGTCTCACCCCGCCGCCCCGCCCCTCACCTCGTTCCGCGTCCATACAGACCATGCAGAGCTTGCGAACCGATGTGGAGGGCGTGGAGGATTTGGGGGTGTCGATTCCTGCAAAGGCGTCTTCCTCCTCGCCGCTTGCTCCCCCGATCGACCCATGGGTCGATCCTCCGTTGGACGCTGCGTTCTGAGCGGCTGCTTGCGCCTTCCGTACTTGCACCTTTAGCAGCCGTACTTGCGCGTTTTCTGCATGCATGCAAGCAAACGCATGGCAGGGCCACGTGTGTAGGGGTGGGCGGGGTGCATGATGGCAACACAGACCGTGGAAAGGGGTACCGGTACAACCGGGTTCTACCAACAATGTGACGCAGACCCCTGTCCCGTGAAGCCGAGTACTTCAAACTTCACGTAGTTAGCCATTCTTTGCCTTTTGATTCTCCTTCTGCCTAGAGCTGCCCGCCATCTGTACGACATTCCCCCCCAAGGACCTCCGTGCTGAGCTGCGTCATGCATCCACTGTACAGCTACCCAAGGCATCACCCCCACCTCAGTACCGGTACGGCATCACCTCCCACCTACGCAACCCCACCTGTCGTACCCGCCCACCGCCCCACCTACCAGGGTCCAGCCGCTCCGCCTCCCGCACGTCCTGCAGCGCCTCCTCGAACTGCCGCAGCTCCAACTGGGCGTGACAGCGCATCATGTAGGCCTGCAGGGGGGGGAGGGGGGCAGCAGGGGAAGCATGGGGGGACAAGAATATACCAGAACCACAGGTTAGGACAAAACAATGGGGGGGGGCGGAGGCGGGGAAAAGGCAGCACGGGGCCAGGGCAGCAGGGACAAAGATGACGGTTGGGGTTTCATCATTTTCGAGGTTTTCGGCAAGGAACGCTGACGGGCCCTTTAGAGAGGTTAACGGTAGTGGTATGCCTCCTCACCCACGCAGGTGTCACCTGTTCGTCATCTGACCACACTCCCCTCCCACCACACCCCCACCTTACCGCACCGCTCGGCTGGCGGCCTGCAACACCGCCCTTTTCTCTCACCACTCACATGCCCGCCTCCCACCCCCACCTCCACCTCATTCCACAGTCCGTGCCCCCACCCTCCTCCTCTCTCCCTCTTCCGCTCCTTCCTCCCCTCTCCCTACCTCACCCCCCCCACCTGCAGCAGGTTCCCCTGCAGCTGCAGCGCGCGCGTGTAGTCGGCCACCGCCCCGCGGTAGTCCCGCTGCTCCAGCCGCACGTTGCCGCGCTCCAGGTAGGCTGGGGGGGAGGGGGGGAGGAGGGGGAGGAGGGAGGGCGGGCGGCAAGGTGAGGAGACACGCTGAATATGCGCATGAGAGTGAAGAGTGGGGCTTCGGGGGTGTCTGTTAACCAACTGTTAAAGGATTGGAGCACTTGGAAGGCCATCCCTCTGCAAGGCCTGTTTTGGCTCCCCCGCTCTCTCCCGGGGTATGGGACTCCAGTTGCTTCACTTTCCACTTGTTCTGACTCCCCCGCTCCCCCCCGCCTTTGGCCTGCACCCCACCACCCCTCCCGCCTACCCCTTCGTACACTTCGACCTCATGCGCTGCACCGCAATGCAGCATGCGGAGTACGGCATGCGGCATCTCAAGACCCCCACCCCTCTCCCGTCCAACCCATCCCCTACCCCCCCACCTCCGCACACCCAACCCCTCCCCTGCGGTTGTGTATACCTTTGATCACCCCTCGACCCCTCACCCAGACATCAGCCCCATGCACCCACCCCACCCCACCGCTTTCCCTACCCTGTGTGTTTTTGACACATCTCTGACCCCCCCTCCCACCTCTTGCGTATGTCGGCCAGGTGGCGATGGTGGCGTTCAGCTCCTTCATCGCCTCCGCCACCCTGCCAGCGGAGTGGTGCGCTTGCCCGCGCAGCAGCCGCGAGTCGGGGGTGATGGGCTGCGGCTTGACTGCGGGGGGGCGGGGCGCGGAGGGCGGGGGGCGGGGGCGTGTGTGGATTGGGGGAGGAGAAGGGGGTGGGGTGTGTGTGGGGGGGGGAGGGTGAGAGGGCGCGAGTGGCAGGGCGTGTCAAGGGAAAGCGGTGGTACAAGGTAGGGTGTGGGGGAGCGTCGTGGGGGATGAGGAGGGAGAGTTAAAAGCAGAGATGGAGGCTGGTGATGGAGAGGCCGTAGTGCCGTAGTCGTACGGTATATCGGGGCTGGCAGGTCTCACTGAGGGTCCCGGTTCCATTCCCACGTCACGCCCTCAAACCCCATTGGACACCAAGCAAGCGGCCTCGGGGGGAAGGGGAGTGAGGCTCGAAGCAGAGGATGGCCCCTCCATCCCAGTATTCAATCTCTTACTCCTTGGCATATACGAATGGTCGTATGGTGACAGGCCAAGGACGCTAACTAGTCGTGCATGTTAGTAAAAATGAGGTGGAAGGAAGAAGTGTGCGTAGGGGTTGCTCGTCGGGTGGCGTGGAAGGAAGGAACGGTTGGGCAGGCCTCCTCACCTGTCTCGCCTTGCTGATGGGTCTGCGTTGTTGTTGGTGGCGGAGCCGCGTGAACAGAAGAGCTACAACCCATTGTGCGCCTGATTAAAGCTCCTGACCAGAAGCTGAGCTGGCGAGTGGTCGCAACGAGCTAGGACAATTGGGATAATCGCCACGCCCAAGCGGAAGCCGGGGCGAGGCTCAGTCCGCGGTTCGACAGCTCCTTCACCTAGGTGGTGGGCATGTTCTATTCTTATAGGATTCACTGCTACGTGTAATTAATTCACTGGTATTCCATAGGCCCGGGGTGAACCCGACTACAATGGTGGGCCGAAAGTATTTGGCAAGGGCTATATGTATGATGCATATCAAGCTGTCGGTAATTCCTGGAAATGGCTCCGTGAGAAGGTAAACGGGCAGTCAAGGACTTGGATAGTCAGAGGGTGCACCTGTAAGAGCGCGTGCCTGGTGCATTGTGCAAAGTTGTTCAAGTACCAGCGCGAAATATTGCATGCCTGTAACATACTGGTCAATCGCGTCGAAGCAAGGGTACATGACTTGCCGTACGAAAGCGATAATTCGTTGGCAAATGGCACTGCCCGTCCGCGCTGGCGAACTACTGCGCAACTCATACCAGAGAGAACTGATTTAATATGTTTATGAAACATGTATTGAAGGCCCTTACGACGCATTACATAGCCATGCAACACTCCTGCCCTACTCCAAGTGTATTTCAGCTCTGACCAACCTACCTGGAACCCGAATATCATGTTATTGTGAAGCGCAGGGTGGTATTGTAGTGCACGAGCCGTGCCGGAGTCTCGGTCCGCAACAGGGGCAGCATCAGCGCATACGTTCTTTCTGCTGCCGCCAACAGCGGCAAGGGCAGCCCCTCTGCAGCATGGCAGGCTTGACGCAGGTGGGATTACGGTTCATTCCTCAGTTGATGGAGCTAGCGGTCCCCAGCCACAACGCAAACACCACAGGGAAGGATTTTTGGCACGCGCATCAAGGCTCATGGCCCGGCCTCGCCACGCCGCATCATTACCGGGGACGTAATCGTATGAAATAGCTAGGACGCAGGGTCAATGCTGCTGATAATGATGCACGATAAGGTGAGCTGACACTCGCTTGTATTGTTGGGTCTGACAAGCATGTTGCAGTGACCACGACCACCTTCTATCCACTAGATAAGAGTCCTCAGGGAATTACAATGACCGGACTAGCACATGCACCTGCTGCCTGTGCGGTCCTTCACTCGTGAAGAAGTGCCTCGCACGCATGACACTAACGGCAGTACGGCACTCGTGCTGGCGAAACGTACGGCACTAGCAGCAGGACGGCACTACGGCACGATCGGCCGCCCTTGTTGCAGGCCTCACACACCACTCACTCCAAGGATCGCAAAGCGCAACCGGTTAAGCTGGCCAGACGGACAAACTCCAGAGCAAAACCAAGCGCACTGCGAACCTTTATACCTTTGCCTGTGGGGTGCGGATGCTTCTCGCGCCCCAACTGGACGGACCCGTGGGTCACTAAGATAGCTATTGAAGATAAGGAGCTGTGGGGAGGAAGAAGAGTACTCAGAATGGAACGGTCTTCCGGCAGCTGCCCTCGGAGGGGGACGTGCGGCACTGGCGGCACAGCAGGCAGTACAGTGCCGGGCGGTGCCGCACGCGTCACAGAGAGCGGCATCTTGGCGCCGTCGCACAGACCTGGCAGGCTGCTAGACGTTGGCGGAGGGATGGGAGGAGGTAGCGGAACAGGTGGCGGGGGAGGCTGGCGACGACTTGGCGGGCGGGAGAGGGGCGGGGAGGTGGTGGGATGAGGCGATGGAGGTGCGAGGTGGTGGGGGCGGCAGACAGGACGATAGTGGAGCAAAGAGTGGAGGGGGACATGTGCCGGCGGCGCTGGCCTAGATTGAGTGAGGGATGCCCTGCCTATGAAGAGGGAGGTGGCGGAGGCGGGCTGGGGCTTACGTGGGTAAGCGAAGGGGGCTGAAAGAGAACATCAGGTCCGCGTTGTGGTCGCTGCGGTAGGGGCGGGGAAGGCTGACGGATGGCGATGCTGTCAGAAGAGCGGAAGGTCCAAGCAGGGATAGCAAGGCGAGGACAAGAAGAGGTCGCAGAGGGGAGGGGAGGAAAAGATGCGCCAAGGACAGGGTGTTGGGCAATCAGGAGTTGGCAAACCCTCGCATGCAGCACACAGCGTGCAGTATCGCGATTGTACATGCGAGGCGGGCGGTACGATCTTTTGCTCTTGTGTCCTCACCCTACTACTGGCATAGAACAGAGCCTGTACGGCGGGTGAGGACGGCAGGCCCGGGGGTGAGTAGGCGGCGTAAGGTTAAGAGGTACCCTACCGGTGCGTGAAGGCGTTGGGAACGTAGGATCACTATTCGGTGGAGACCGAATGGAAAGGTTGAACTACGCAGAAGGGAAGATGTCAGGTTTGCACAGGTGGCGATTAGGAAAGCACGCACTGGTTCAGCAAGCACCTTCACTCGGAGGGATGAGGATGGAAGGAGGCGAATGTATGCGCGCATGGGTAATAGTGTACCGAAGAAGCCACATGAAAGGAGACATAATGTCGAATCGCCTAGGAGTACGCCAAAAGCTGCTCGACTTGTTGGCACTCGTATGCAAGGGGCCGCATGGGCCGACTGCTGTTGTCTAGCCAAACTAACCTGCAATGCTTTAAGGGGTCACCTTAAAAGGGGCCGTCTTACAAAAGGAAAACGATAATCCCGCCTGCAGTAACAGTACCAGACACGCGTAACGTGACATCCGCACATGGCGAGGTCGACTGTCCAGCTCGTCAGGGAGCTCCAATTCGCAGTGGAATGCAACCCAAAGGTTCTGGTAAATGAAAGCTTGGTAAATAGAGTATAGCTCTACCCCTTGTTTTGATGACCCGAAGGAGGATAGGCGTAGTTACGCAATAAGGGACGGACGAGTGGCAGTGAGGCTAACAAGAAACGCATTTGGAAAGGGTTATGGGTATGGCATTGCTTCTGTGTGCTGAAATAGAATGATGTGTAGCGCCGTACAATGGCGGTTAACGCGCACATTGCCCTGTTGCGGCTACGTAATCGGCGCATTGTCAGACATACGTATTTCATATAAGAAACAACAGATTGGCAACGTGTATAAATTGCTAGATCGCCCATGAAACAAGCAACATACCGGTACCGGTACGCCTTGGCCCTTTTCATTCCTTACCGCTACAATAGCCCCACTTCCTTACCGATACAATAGTCGTGTGCTTCATCACGTTACTTGCGGCATCACGCGTCATTTTTCCTCAGGCGAGATATCTGATGGCCCCTTTGGATACCGATGAACCGGTGAGTTAGGCAACCGTAGTCGATTGATGCGAACGCTTGCGGATGCTTGTGAACTGTTTCGGCGCAATCCTAGGGCACATGCCGACATGCCTTCATGGTGTGCACCTTTTTTTCCATCCATGCGTCAACGCGACTTGCTACTTAATGTCCACATGTGCGCGCTGTCCCCCTTCCTTCTTCCAATGCTCATCCCCACCTAGTTGACATCACCGCTCAAATCTTCCTCCTCCTCCTCCTCCCTAACCAGGCTTGGCAATCTTTTCCTCTGGCCAAGCCTGACAGCCAAGTGGCCACGGAGTCACGTCCCAAGACACTTCCGTTGTACGTCCTGTTACGTATGGAGCAGTGCAGTTTGCATGAAGGTGCCCGCTCAGCCCCGCGACGCCATCTCCTTCACCTTCCGTCTCTACCGCCGCCAGCCTTAACACAGCTGGTGTTAGGGGCTAACATGGCTTCAAGGCTACTTTGTCGGCGGCGGCTAGGAGACTGCTTGCCTTGGGCCCCGCCATGGGCATGAACGATGAAGGTGGGTGCGAGTGATCTGGCTAGTGGTGTGCATGTTGCATTGGGATAGCGTGTTCGTGGCACGTGTCTGCTTCGCCTCCGAGAGCTGGATGACGCTCACCTGCATCCGAACTACCCCCAGCGGCAGCCAGTGCCACTCTCAGTCAGCTCAGAACAGCCAGCAGCAGTTTCAGCAGCAGCAGATATATCAGCCCAGCAGCAGTAGGGTCAGCTGAGTCGACAGCTTTCCAAGGTCGAACACACGTGTCTTGCTGTACTTCCTTTGCCTATCCGGTACTTCTTTGCAGAGTCTAACCCAACGCCCCCAATGCCTTTCTTCCCACGCATGTACCTCTTTGCGAGACCATGGTAGCGAGGCCATGTCGTCGACAACAGTACCTCTGTGGCTTACGACAGGAGGGCCTCGCTGCCGCCGCCGCCGCCGCCGCCTCCAACCCTTCTCCTTCACCTTCACCTCCGCCATTACCGCCACGTCAGTGATGACGCCGTCGGCCCCCAGCCCTTCGCCGGAGCCGCCCAGCCCAGCACCGCCATCTCCTGCACCGCTCCCGCCTGGCGTGCCGCCTCCCTCGCCTGCTCCTCCTAGCCCCGCACCGCCATCTCCTGCACCGCTCCCGCCTGGCGTGCCGCCACCTTCGCCGGAGCCCCCCAGCCCCGCACCACCATCTCCTGCACCGCTCCCGCCTGGCGTGCCGCCGCCTTCGCCTGCTCCTCCTAGCCCCGCACCGCCATCTCCTGCACCGCTCCCGCCTGACGTGCCGCCACCTTCGCCAGAGCCGCCTAGCCCCGCACCGCCATCTCCTGCACCGCTCCCGCCTGGCGTGCCGCCACCTTCGCGTGCTCCTCCTAGCCCCGCATCGCCATCTCCTGCACCGCTCCCGCCTGGCGTGCCGCCACCTTCGCCTGCTCCTCCTAGCCCCGCATCGCCATCTCCTGCACCGCTCCCGCCTGGCGTGCCGCCACCTTCGCCTGCTCCTCCCAGCCCCGCACCGCCATCTCCTGCACCGCTCCCGCCTGGCGTGCCGCCTCCCTCGCCGGAGCCGCCCAGCCCCGCACCACCATCTCCTGCACCGCTCCCGCTGGCGTGCCGCCACCTTCGCCGGAGCCGCCCAGCCCAGCACCGCCATCTCCTGCACCGCTCCCGCCTGGCGTGCCGCCTCCTTCGCCGGAGCCGCCCAGCCCCGCACCACCATCTCCTGCACCGCTCCCGCCTGGCGTGCCGCCACCTTCGCCGGAGCCGCCCAGCCCCGCACCACCATCTCCTGCACCGCTCCCGCCTGGCGTGCCGCCACCTTCGCCGGAGCCGCCCAGCCCCGCACCGCCATCTCCTGCACCGCTCCCGCCTGGCGTGCCCCTTCCTCACCAGGAGGCAGGTAGGGCAGTGGCGGGGGCTGTGGAGCGGCTGCTGCTGCATGATGACGTGGAATACGTCGCAGCGGCGGTGACGATCACGGCGCGTCCCTCAGACACCGACCACCCAACACCATAATCCCACCGCCGAGTTACCAACCGCCCGGCGGCGGGGAAGTCGTGAGGGCGCCGCCTCTCCTCCCTCCATCTCCTCCCTCAGCCACCCGTGACCCGAGGTGACGGAGGTGGCGGCGGAGGTGGCGGAGGTGGCGGAGGCCGCGGCGGAGGTGGCGGAGGTGGCGGAGGTGGCGACGGAGGTGGCGGCGGTGGCGGCGGAGGCCGCAGCGGCGGTGGAGGCGGCGGTGGCGACCTTGGGGGATGCGGCGAGTGGCGGCGGCGTTGCACATCCTCTGCAACCGACATGGTGCCGTACTGCATGGCTGCATGTTGGTCTCGGGCGTCTGGTGCCTCTGTGACCGGCAGCGCTGGGCTGCTGAAAGCACTGGCGGCGGCGGAGAGGGCGGCGGCGGCAGGGCAGTGGCAGCTGCAGGGGCGGCAGCAGCGGCGGCAGCAGCGGTCGCAGCAGCAGGGCTAGATGCCGCTGCAGGGGCGATGAACAGGGCGGCGGCGGCAGGGGCGGCGGCGGCAGCGGCGGCAGCAGCAGGGGTGGCGGAAGAGGCGCCGGCAGCGGTGGCGGCAGCAGAGTGGACCGCCCGCCCTTCTTGCACCTCGTCGGGATGCATGCGGTGTGGGCTTGGAGCGCCGCCGCCAGCTTACAGTGGCGGCCCGTCCTGCATCACGGTGGCTGCGTCCACCGTGCCGCCGCTGTACGTCCCATGGGTCGGCCCCTCCCGCCTCCGCCCCGGGATGTGAGCGCTCCATCAGAGCAGCCCCACCTGCTGCTGCAGCTGCTCGCCCCTGCAGCACCACCACCCGGCCTAGCCATGCACCGCCGGAGGGCAACCTGGCGAACCGCCTGCCGCGGCCCTGCTGCCCCCCGCCAGCTAGCGACCCATGGGTCGCCCTGCCCCCGCCGCCCTTCCGCTGCTGCTGGCGCCGCCGCCGCGCCTCCTGCACCTCGCCCGTGCAGCCCCTCCGCCTGCTGACCACCGCCCCGGCAGCCCCGCGCCTTCATGTCGCCACCGCATGACATGCACCGCCTGCCGCCCAAGCTGCTATCGTCCCGATCCGCGCGTCGGGAGTGGAAGCCTACTGCCGCCGTTTCGACTGTGGTTTCGGAGCCGGTTTCGGGCACGGTTTCGGGCCCTTACCGCAGCCGCCCAGACCCGCACCGCCATCTCCTGCACCGCTCCCGCCTGGCATACCCCTCCGCCACCCCACCCTCCCCCTCCCTCCCCCCGCTCATCCAACGTGCGCATAATGGTGCCGTACGTGGGGTGTCGTACCTCATGGTACGGTAGCTGCAGCAGCGCCTCCACCACCTGCGAGGCGGTCAGGGGTAGGAAGGGAGGAAGGAAGAGGAAGGAACCGTAACCAACTAGTAAAGTGGCGGCGGCGGCGGAGGTGGCGGAGGTGGCGGAGGCGGCGGCAGCGGTGGCGGAGGTGGCGGAGGCGGAGGTGGCGGCGGCGGCGGCAGCGGTGGCGGAGGCAGCGTATTAGAGCTGAAACCGGCGTAGTCCAGGGAATCAAGACAAGCAACTATCGCAATCGTCTGTGGGTCATTTGGATTGTTTGCAGCAGATGTCGGTATGGTAGTACTACTGAAGGTGGCTGCGGGTGGGACTGAGCTGCATGCAACAACATGGTGTGCGTGAGCGCCACGGCAGCGGGGGCTGCATGCTGCTGTCCGGCGTCCTGTAGGTATATGCTGTTTGACATTCCCGACCGGCTTTGCAGTGAGGGGCAGAGGCAGTGCTAAGGTGTTTAGTGTTTAGCCCTAAGACAGCATGCATACTCCTTCACGTGTGAGTAACCACAGGAATGGCTGCTGCATGCAGACGCACAGAGGGCGGCAGCAGCACTTGGAAGAGCGTAAGTCATGGGCTGCATGTGCATGTTGGCTAGTCCCTTCATTACGTCTCGGGGCTCGACAAACTGTGTCAAGCCACTTTCGCCAAGCCATAAAGCCGCAAGCATACCAAACATTCCGCCTGCGCCTATAAGGCTTCCTTCACACAAACACTTGGGCGGCAAGCTTGCCATGACAAGAAACATTCATACATTCCCCTTCCTGGGAGCCACACGCCAAGCAACGGGTGTAGAAGTGCAGCCACAACGCGTTCCCGCACGTCTTTGCGTCCAGCAGCGGCGCAGCCAGCCATCAGCATAACCTAATGTGCATGCGTAAGGATACAACATGCCCCTCCTCCAACGTGTTAGTACACGCCAAGACGGAAGCAAACGCAGCAGCAGTGGTTGCAGACCTCGCAGGGCCTTAATACCCTACCACCACGACCTGTCACCCACGCTGCAAGAGCAAACAAGCACCCCGATATCACCGTTAGCAAGCTGCGTGGTATCCTAACGGCGTGTTGATACTGGTACGAGTTGCACGGCAACAAGCAGTTCCCAGACGACAACACCCCGAGCTGCTTCCCTAAATTTCTGTAAAGTACACGCATGCGTCGTTCATACTATTGACTTCCCCACCTTTCCCGGGCCTCGGGTCATCCTCCAGAGCTCAAGCCCTCACACAGTCATACGATGGCTCCCCCAGCTGGCACCTGACAGCAACTACTACTACCTACATGCCTGCTAACGCCATTGCATGGGCGGCCTAGCAGCCGTACTCCTGAACTACACCCTAGATCCCGCTGTTGCCGTTGCTGCAATCCGTCATCCGGCAACTCCACTCTCCGCACCCTCCCTCTTAAGGGGCCAACCTACATTGAAAGAGGCCTCCTCTTCCCTCAGAAGCCGCCCCCAAAGCCGTCGTGCTCACTGCCGTATGCATACGGCACCCCGTTGTCGTACGGCGGGCCCCCCGCGTTGATGAGCGCGTCATCCTCCTCATCCTGCTGCTGCTCCCCCTCCTGGTCCTCCAGGGGGTGCTGATCCGGTTGGAGCTGATCCTGTTCTTGTTGCTGCTGATCGAGGAAAGGCTGCTGCTGCTGCTGCGGGATGTGAGGTTGCAGCCCTGCCGGCCCGCCAGCTGCTGAGGTTCCGGGTCCGTGATGGACTGCCGGGAAATCCGCTTGCTCGGGAGCCTGGGAGTTGACCGAGCCCGCCATGTCCACTTGGCCTTGCGGCATGGATGCTGGCTGGGTGCCGGAAGGCTGCGGGGGCAAGCTGCCCACGGCAGCTGCAGGTGGCTGGAGCTGTTGCTGCGAGGGTGTTGGTGGGACTGCTTGCGCGCTGAAGTCTGCAGGAGCAGCTGCAGGCGCCGCGGCCATGACCGCAGCTGGCGGGGGCGATGGCTCCACCCTGCGCCGCTTTCGGCTTCCGCCCAAGGGCCTTGGCAGCAAGAAGTAAAAGCGCTTTACGCCCATGATTAGCAAGTCCCGCGACCGCAACGGGGTGGGTCCTGAGTCCGGTGTATACAAATTTGTTGTGCCGTTGGTGCTGCTCTCCACGGTTACACCGTTTTTCCCAAGCACTACCAGCTCAAAACACTTGTTCTCAAAGTTGTAGCGGATGGTGGCATGTTGCCGACTGATCGTGGTGCTGTCGCCCAGGATTAGGTCCAGAGTGCTGTTTTTGCTCGTTCGTCCCATGGTGACCTCATATTTACGCATAAAGTATTCAATACCATCGCCCTGAAGCTTCGCAAAGCCTACACGCGCCAATCGAGGGTCATCCGGCTGAATCGAGGGTGTCGTCGCTGTCTCCATGGCAGGAATAATTGCAACCTTGCGCTCCAAAGGTGTATGGTCAGGGTCTAAAGTATTAAAAAGTAGGTTGCAGCAGCGGCAGTGCCTAGGTTTGCTCCTACAGGAGCAAAGCGGCAGTCAGGCCAGTCACTAGAAATGCATTTCAAATTGCTTAAGCTCTTGGCGGTTCAACTAAAAGCAGGAATGGAGTTGACGCCTTCCGCCTGTCTGCCTGCGTACGGCACTTTCCACCGTTGCTTCCCTCGCACCTAAGAAAAGCCTGGCAATCTGTCGAAATGCGCGCGATGCGTGCCGCACTCCATACCCGCTCCGAAAAGCTGTCAAAGGGGCAAACCAATTCGCTGCACGCATCAATGCAAAGCTTGTACGGCACTCTCCACCGAAGCGGCAACCAATGTCACTTCATCATCAAGCAATCACAAGACACGACGACATCAGCCTGCAACACCGCCCGCATTAAATCACCTTCAACCCCGGATCACTCGGACCGCGTTTCTCAAGCCGAGCATCCTCTCCGCACCTCTGTCACCACGGCACCCCCACCTGAGACAGGATCCAAGCCGGTCCCGACTGCCGTACAAAATCCAGCTCATCTTCAGATCGTACAAGTATCGTACCCGCGAATGCTAAGCTGTTAAGCGCCAGAGGGCCGCAGCGCTCCGCGCGCCTCGGGACGAGCATCATCCAAGATCTCGTTAGAAGCACATTGTACGACACATCTTGAGGAGCTGTAGTAGTAGCAGTAGCAGCAATCGCACCATCAGCACCGCTTATGTTGCTTCTGCTGCCGCTAGCATCTCCACTGCCGTTAGCGGCGCTAGCACCGCTGATGTTGCTGCTACTGCCGCCAGCGCCACCGCTGCCATTGCTGCCGCTGTTGCTGTTAGCGTTGTAGCTGTATCCCGGATGGCAGAGCTGTAGCAGGGAGTTAAATGTCGACTCCAGCTGGTCGGGTGTGGGGCTGTGGGTGGGTCAGAGCAGGAACACGGGGTGGGGACGGGAGCAGGGCGGGAGGTGGGTAGGAGATGGGCGGGTTTTGCGACGGTATATGAGGGCAGAGAGGATACCAGGCAGTGATGGGTGGGACAGCTCCAGTCAGCACAAACGGCATACGTTAGTCAAGTCAGGAGCAAGAGAGCAATAAGGACCTAGCCCAGCCAACGTACTGCCTTCACTGCCTTCATGTTCCAAAGCACACAGGGAGGGCCCAATCCACCAATACACCCGCGGCCTATTCCTTCAGCGCCACGGTACGGTGCACACCTCACATGCCGGACCCACCCACCCACGAAGCACCCAACCCACCTCTCAGGCAGTAGCGCCGCATAGCACTCGTACGGCACCTGACGCAACGCAAACGGCTGTAGCGCTGCTGCTCCCCCTCCTGCTGCTGCTGCCTCAGCTGCCGCCTGCATCACCAAGCGGTGTACGGGCGCCTCGGCAGACCGCTCCCCGCCTGCGTGCTGCTGCTGCTGCTGCGCGCCCTGCCCCTCTCCCTGCCGCTGCCCCTCTTCCTCCTCTTCTAGGAAGGGCAGGGGAACCACCTGAGGAGGAGGAGGAGGAGAAGGTGTCAGGGGGTGTCAGGTGTCAGGGGGCAGCCCAGGTGCACGCGGGGGGCTGCATGGGCGCGCCAAGCCGCGCAGCGGAGGCTGCTGACAGGGCTGGGGAGAGGGGAGACCGACAGACCGACGGACTGGAAAGGAAGGAATGAAGGAGGCGGCATGGGTGAGTGGTATACACACATGAGGAGGTGCGTTCTTGGGCAATGCGCTCACTGCATGAGTCGGGATTCGGAATTGGGACACCGTTCATGCACTTATCTATATCTTCCCCCCCTTTTTATCCCGCCCCGCCCCCACCCCCCACCTGCATGTGCTTGTGCGGCTGGCTGCGACCCGAGTGCGGCCCGCAGTTGTAGAACGCCACCCCGCCCCGGGGCATGGCCTGGGGGGGGGGTCAAAGACCATACCAAACCATAGGAGTCCACAAGTTAGGGCAAAGCAATGGGGGTAGGAGTTGGGAGTTGGGAGTTGGGGGCGGGGGAGGATGTGGATGATGGGGGGGGGAGGAGGGAGTACGGGGAGGGTAGGGGAAGGGCAGGGGAAGGCATGGAGGTGCATGGGGTTGCTAGGGCGCGCGGCATTGCGGATTGGGGGAAGGCGCGGTAAGCGGTGAGGGTACGCGGCGGTTACAGGAAACGGCCAAGTGAATGCCGCACCTGAGCACATCAGGCAGCAACTGAGCTGAGCTGGGCAAAGTTGAAAGCATCACCACAGCCCCTGAACCCCCTTGCTGCTCCCTCCTTGAGTCTCCCTCTCCCCTCCTCCGTCCACCCCTTCGGGATTGGGACTCCGTTGATGCATTTATCTATATTTTTTCTCTCCCCCCCTCCCACCCATAAGGTATTCTTCTTTTCCCTCCCACCCCTCCTCCCCCCCTCCGGGCTCACCTGCAGTACCTCCATCGCGGCCGCCAAGTCCCCGCCGTACAGCGGTTCCGCCTGGCTCCGAAACTGCCTCGTGATCACCAACACGTGGTGCCGTACGACATTGAACTTGTTGAGAACCAGGCTGTGCTCCGGTTCACTTTCTTGCAGCAGCTGTTGTTGTTGTTGTTGTTGTTCCTGCTGTTGGTGTTGGTGTTGTGGTGGTGATGGTTGTACAGCTGGTACGGCTGTCAGTTGTGGAGGATCTCCCTGCGGGTCGTACCGGTGTCCAACATGCCGTACAGGCGGTGAATCCATGTCGTACTGCTGTCCGTACGGCCCTAAGTGTCGTACGAATAGCTCGGGTTCTGGCGGCAGGAAGGGATTGCGCCAGGCGGGCTTGGGGGAGGCGGCGGGTTGGGGTCCTGTGTGGTGAAATAAAAGGAGGAGGGAGGGAGAGCATGTACGGTAAGAAGGGATCCCAGGCTGTACACGTCAAAAGAAGCAAGCAAGCAAGCAGTTTGGGGCCCCTGCAGAGCCTGTAGAGCTCATTTCGCAACCAAGATGATTAAATGACGAGCTCACGATAAGCACACACCTGACCTCCTCCCATCCAGTTTACCTAAGCCCTGCCCGTCGCCCGTTCCCCGCTGTGAACATGTACCTTTGCCAGACTGCTCGCCAGGCACTTTGGAGGGTGACCCCTGGGTCGGCGGTCCCTGGGGCTTTGCCTTCAGCGCTGTCGCCACTCGCAACACAAAGTCGACTCCAAGCTGGGAGTCGTGGAACATCTCAGCCTGTGTACGGAAGGGGAGGGGATAAGATGTTGGGATGGGGTTGCTCGCAGGGGAAAGAGGGAGTAGAAGATGTACATGAAAATGAAACAACTGGAGGAGGTACCCAAATGGTAGGGGGTCATTGCTGTTCTTGAACAAAAGGCGTGGTGGCAGGCGGTGTTGATACGGCCGATCGTTTTGTGTGTAGTTGAGCGGAAACAAGAGCAAGCAGTTGGGATAGGTTCGCTAGAGGGGTTGGAACAGGACTGAACAAGGTTGTACAACTTGCACATAGGAACCATGGGTCGTCATGCAGCAGACGGTGTGGATGTCGGTTGGGTTCCAGCACGGTGTGTCACCTGCTGCTCACAACAACATTAGCAAGCGGCAGGCAGGGTACCTGTGCACTACGAAAACCCCTGCATTCCAATTCCACGCCGAAAAAGTTAAGATACGCCCCATCCATGACCTTGGGTCCAAGTTTCATAAAGTTTCATCCCTATCCCTCGTTCGACAAGCGCACGTAGACTAACACACCTTCGTCTCCGTCTTGCTGCAAGCACCGCTAGCCTGGGCCCTGTCGTACACTGCAACCACCTCCCGCCAGAGATCCGCTCCCGCTGCTGCTGCCGTACCATCCACCATTGTCGTACAGCAGTCAGGACGTACGACAGATCCGGACGACATTGGGGCTGTCATAGGACTCATAGCAGCAGCTACGGAGGAGTCGGACGTTCGTGTCGTACAAAAGCACGACACGTGTCTTTGCGTTACAATGAACTTGCGGTTGATAGGATAATCACTGCTACTGCGGTAGCAGCTACTGCTACTCCAGGTCCGGCCAATGCTACTGTTCTCGTTAGCAGCGCAGTAGCAGTAGCTGCGGCTGCCGGTGGCTGAAGTGTTGCTGCTGCTGCTGCTGCTGGCTCCCACGCGGCTCCAAGCAGTTGCGTTTGGGAGGCGTTGTCCAACCTGAATTAGCAAAGGTAAGTGCGGGTGGAGATGCGGGTGATGATAGGGTAGGATACGGCCGCTGGGATTCTTCATAACTGCCGCCGGCCATCCCCATTGGGTTGTGAACACGTAGGTGTAATAACGGATCCTTGGGGTGCAGCAGTCTTAGCAGTCTACTGCTTTTGATTTTGATTTCAAGCACGCCCAGGCAGTCCTGCCCCAGATCCACCCCGGACCTGCACCGTGTTCCATCCACATGACTGGCTACCCAATGCTGTCCAAGTACAATCGTGTGTCTTGCCCCATTGCGCCTTTCAGCAATGCTACCTAACCACCCACGTGCCACGCCCATGTGCGGTGAAAAACCTAGGGCTCTAGGAGGCGCCCAGTTTGCCCGCATAGCAGGTGATGACGCCATGCGATGGGAGCAGCTCGCCCTCACCTCGCGACGGGGCTGGTAGCCTCTGAAGCGTAAGGCGCAAGACGTGGCCGCCGTTATCATCGACGCTTAGCTAGGATATGACTGGACACTTTTAATTAGCCCAGCCTGATGCATACACATTCAGTCACGCTTGACCGAACAACAAACAGTGGCAATCAGGATGGCGCGTGTGTTATGAATATATGAGTTGTCTTAAAGCTAGCAGTTAAGGAAGGCATTGGCAGTTGGCGATAGCCTGCGATTCAGTGCCGTATTCGGGCAACCACGCACGGGCCTCATTCAGTCAAGCGCACGCAGTTGTAGATGGTGATTGCTTAGCTAACTTCCAGCAATTGTAATTTCTTGGCATGCGCCGGTATTCTCCTACTTACGGTCCTCCATGGCTCTGACGTGCGGGCACGGCAACATAGCCGCACAGAATCCCACTTTGCGACCATACTTCCAGTCAGCGCAAATGTTTACGAAGCTTTCTGCGGGACCTTGCGCCCTTGCACGACGCACTTTAGCGTCTGCAACATCCACCAAATGGCTGGGCTCATGGAGCATCAGCAGCCTCCGTGGCCCTAGAGGTTCTCTGGTTAGCAGCAATTCAGCTACCACCCAGCGTTCTAGTGTGCAGAGTAGGTCGACGACGACGGCATCAGCTGCTACGGATGGCGACATGGCATCGAGCCCAGGAGCTCGGCTTGAGGTGGGAGGACGCTTAACAACTGCTTTTAATCTGACAATAGCAAATGTTTGGTGTGTTTGTAGTTCCACTGTTAACTGAGGGTGAGAGGATGCGCATGTTGCCGCAGGAATTCACATTTGGCATTGGTTTGACTCCACGACAAGTTCCTTAACAATACCCCTGTGCCACGCGCCCCATCCTCGATACTTCGTTCCAGCATTAGCGTTCCTCGTGTCCTCGTGTCCCTCCCCCTCTTCCTTGCAACGACCACGCCCCTCTTCCCGCCAGTCCCTACCTTGGGACCACACCTTCGTTCGCGAACTGCCAGCAGACCCCGACACACGCAACACCGTACGGCAGGTGGGGAACGGTTTGGACAGGAAAGGATGTGTCGTACGGTTATACCGTACGTGCTGTCAAAGGTGTGCTGCATTACAGATCTTCCCACGCTGTGCAGTGGGAAGAAGCAAGGGGCATGTGTTTGTTTTGCGCATGGTAGGGGGGTGATATCATATTCCCAGGTTACCTGAACTTCTGGATGGCATGTTCGGCGTTTGTAGTTAAACGTGACCTAACCGTTCCCAACAAAGCAACCTCCTTTAAAAATCTTAAGCTAAACCCATGATGTCGTACACAAATACCTGGTTGTTGCCGTACAGGTGGAGGGCGCCCTGTTCTCCCGGGTGTCCCCCACCCCGCCCACGGGGGTGCCGTACCTCATTGCGTACTCGGAGAAGGTAAGAAGCAGGTCGCCGTACGACAAGAGCAAGACAGGAGATGTACGATAAGATGCGAGCTGAGGGGAAGGGAGAGGCGTTAGTGAAGTGTCCCGTACCTCCCCCCAAACCCCCCCTTCAT
Source organism: Astrephomene gubernaculifera (assembly GCA_021605115.1). Classification (NCBI taxonomy): domain Eukaryota; kingdom Viridiplantae; phylum Chlorophyta; class Chlorophyceae; order Chlamydomonadales; family Astrephomenaceae; genus Astrephomene; species Astrephomene gubernaculifera. Next base: position 1,565,202 of record BMAR01000013.1, read on the forward strand.
TCTCCCGCTGCAGGTCGCCCGCCTGATCGGCTTAAACCCCTCCGAGTGCCTCCGACCCGAGTTCCCCCTCCTCATGTCTGGGGCCGCACCGCTGCCCGGTTCCCTGCCGTACGCGGCTTGCTACGGGGGACACCAGTTCGGGTCGTGGGCGGGTCAGCTGGGGGATGGACGAGCAATAACCCTGGGGGAGGTGGGAAGCGGGGAGCGGGGAGCGGGGAGCGGGGAGCGGGGAGCGGGGAGCGGGGAGCGGGGAGCGGGGAGCGGGGAGCGGGGAGCGGGGAGCGGGGAGCGGGGAGCGGGGAGCGGGGAGCGGGGAGCGGGGAGCGGGGAGCGGGGAGCGGGGAGCGGGGAGCGGGGAGCGGGGAGCGGGGAGCGGGGAGCGGGGAGCGGGGAGCGGGGAGCGGGGAGCGGGGAGCGGGGAGCGGGGAGCGGGGAGCGGGGAGGAGGAGCCAGAAGGGAAGGAGAGAAAAGGGGAGGAGGGCGAAAAGAGTGGTGCAAAGGGAGGAGGTGGTGTTAAGGAGTGAGATGCATGGATGCAGGCCTTGTATGGGGTTGTCGGGGCATGCTGCAACAGCGTGGACGGGTGGTGTGCTTTTTTCTGGTTCACGACCCATGGGTCGCTTGTGTTATTGAGTTGAGAAGCGACCGCAGAACTGCACACCACGCACATAACTGGCGGCACATTGTGTATGTACAGATATTGCCTCTCCGTACAGTTGCAGTAATTTGCATCTACCCAACCACCCAACCAACCGCCCAACAGCTCCTCAACCGTCACAACCCACCCGACCAACCGCAACGGTGGGAGCTGCAGCTCAAAGGCGCGGGTCGTACGCCGTACAGCCGCCGAGGCGACGGTCGTGCCGTACTTCGCTCGTCCCTCCGCGAGTACGTGGCGAGTGAGGCGCTGGCGGCGCTGGGGTTGCCGACCACTCGGGCGCTGTGTCTGGTGGGGACAGGTGGGGCTATGGAGAGAGGGGGGGGGGTCAAAGATATACCAGAACCACAGTTTGGGGGGGGTGTAAGGGGAGTAAGCATGTAACGAGGGGTTTGTGTGTGTGTATTTTAAGTGAACTGACGCCGAGTCGAAACGTACTGTATTTGTCGGAAGATCAAGTCCCCACAGAGAGCGCCACAGGGGTGTGTAGTTGAGTAGGACAGGAGCAAGCAATGGGGAGAGGTTCGCCACAGGGGTGTGTATGTATGTGCTTGACACGTGGCCCTGAGAGAGGGTTCTCGGACCCACGGCGAGTCGGGTACTGTCGGGGGGGGGGGGTGTACAACTGGGTCGGCCCACAACCCAGTTGGCCTTGTGTGTAGCCGCTGTGTACCTCCAATTGGGTGCCGCTGGTAGAGGCGGGTGCGTATGTTGACCTGGTCGAGGGGGTGGGTGTCTTACAGGTGGAGGTACAGGTAGATTGTGTTGTCCGCCGGAGGAGGGAAAGGGATGTAGGGGATGTAGGCAGCGCGTGTGCGGGGGGGACGGGGGTTTCTTTCGGGGCCCTATGCTTGCTACACACTTTCCCCCCTCCCCCTCCGACACGGACAAGTCATGAAAACACACCCCAACCCCATCATCCCTCCCGTTCCCCCTCCCTTCCCCCTCCCTCCCCCGAACTTATTCTGTTCCTCTACACTTGCAGGTGACCAGGTGTCGCGCGACATGTTCTACAACGGAGACGTCCGCTGGGAGCGCGGGGCGGTGGTGACGCGGGTGGCTCCCTGCTTCGTACGCTTCGGGAGCTTCCAACTGCCTGTCAGCAGGGGGGCGGGGGAGGTAAGGGGGGGGTTGGGGGGGGGGGGAGTGCGGGGGAGTGCGGGGAGGGGCGTGTGTGTGTATGGGGGCTGTGGGATTGGGTTGGTTGTCGTTTGAAGCGCCTTAGCTGTGCTAGCCGGTCTAACTGTACTTCTGTACTAAACCAATTGTCGCACTTACCATATGAAATACGGTATGCCACTTCGTTTCTACCTTGTTTCAACCCCAGACCTACACCTTTATAACAATTACAAGTATGGTACTGTATTGATAGACGTTAATCCTACCCCAGGACTGCGCTGCTTGCTTTTTACCGCTGGAACAGCATCTTTCTTTACATGACCGTGCCAGGCCGTGCGGCCCGGAAACGGAAACGGAAGACACGGAAAACCCGGCCATGACCCCCCTCGCACCCCTCACCCCTTCCCTCCTCGCCCATGCCAAACCTCGGAAACGGAAGACACTGAAACGGAGGGGTGTCTTCCGTTTCTGTGTCTTCCGTTTCCGAGGTTTGACTTGGGCGCGGAGGGAAGGGGGGAGGAGGGGGGGAGGAGGGAGGAGGAGGGAGGAGGGGGGGGGGAGGGGGGGGGGAGGGGGGGGAGGAGGAGGGGAGGAGGAGGGGAGGAGGGGGGGAGGAGGGGTAAAGAGGAAACAACTAACTGACTGAGGGATAAGGCGTCAACATGGGTTGCATCATGTGAGCCAGCCCGACCCGCCCAACCCGAATTAGTGAAGCCAGTACGTGTAATGCACTTACCAAAAAATGAAGACTTACCGAAGCCAGAGCGAAGATGGAGAGGGAGAGAAAGAGTAGAGGGGGAGGAGGAGGGTAGGAGGAGGGTAGGAGGAGGGGAGGAGGAGGGGGGAGGAGGGGGGAGGAGGGGGGAGGGGAGGAAGGGGAGGGGAGGAGGAGGGGGGAGGAGGAGGGGAGGGGGGGAGGGGTGTTTGACCCATGTGGGGCACTTCTACCGACTTAACATGCACGCAACATGCTCATGTATATGCTGGCCTCCCTCCCTCCCCTCCCCTCCTCCCTCAACACATTGGATATTCTCCCCCCAACAGGTGGGCCTGGTGAGGATGCTGGCGGACTGGGTGGTCAAGTACCACTACCCACACCTGCAGGGTGGGGAGTGGGGGGGTCGGGGTGTTAGAAGGGTGGAGGTGGGGAGGTTATGGGCGTGTAGTTGGCTGGCTGGTTGGCCTCCCTCGGGTTGCTGGAGGCCCTCCCAACTCCTTCTCCCCCCTCGCGGCTCAGTTTATCTAATCCCCCCCTCACCTTCTGTCTCATCCACCCACCCACCGCACCGCCCACCTGAGATAGCTCCTACCTCCGGACCACGTGCCGTGCCAAACACACGTGTCAACCCCGCCCACCCCCCATCTCGGCTCAGTCTACCTAACCCCCCCCCCATGCAGGCACCCCCGCCCCCTACCTCCCCCTCCTCCGCGAAGTGACCCACCGCACAGCCCACTTGGTGGCCGGCTGGCAGGCGCTGGGGTTCGTGCACGGCGTGCTCAACACCGACAACATGAGCATCCTGGGGCTCACGATAGACTATGGTGGGGGTGGCGTGCATGTACGTGCATGTATGCTCATATGTTCGTACGTCCTCAACGAAAACACAACAGCAAGATGGACCGGTATGTAAAATGTAATCGGTGAGAAGAGAGTGAGTGAGCAACAGCCCAACAACTTGTAGCCAGCGCTGAATACCGATAGCAGCAGCAGCAGCAGGTGGCAGCGAGGCCGGTAGCAGCAGGACCCGATATTTACCCGCATGCCCCCCCCTGCCCTGTTTTTCGCCCTGCGGCCGCCTCATGCACCAAGCTACTCTTAAGTTACTGTTAAACTATTGTTAAACCACTCCGCACGCATTAACACCCCGCCCCCCCCACTTGCTCCTCCCGCGCAGGCCCCTTCGGCTTCCTGGGCGCATTCGACCCTGACTGGACACCCAACCTCACCGACGTGGAGGGGCGCAGGTAGGGGGGGAGTGCATGCATGGCGCTCGGCGCGACATGTTTGGCTACGTGCCCTCAGCACCTCCCCATTTCTCTCTACATGGCTCCGAGCACCTCCGCACCCCTTCAGATGGTGGGGGCTTCTCACATGGTTAAGTATCCGCTTTGCCCCTTCTGAAACCCTCTCCCCCCACTATGTGTTTGGGACGGTCATTGACCCCAACCCCACTCACCACAGTTTTGCCCCGCGCGCCCCAAAACACACCTCCTCCAAAACCCACACCCACCCACCCCCAGATACAGCTATCGCAACCAGCCGGAGGCAGTTCAGTTCAATCTGGTCATGTTTGGAAGTGCGCTGTGTAGGGCGGGGCTGGTGGGGCAGGAGGAGGCGGAGGGGGTGCTGCGGGAATACAGCGAGGTAGGCGTTGTACGGCATACACGATACATGCATGCATGCATGTAAGAAGTATGGGTTGGTTGGACGTACGGAAGATCTGGAGAACGGCATGGGCTATATTATCTGGTAACCTGCGTTACTTGTAGAATCGTAGTATTCACCCATCTTGCGTCCCCTCCACATAACATTAGCCCCTTCCCCCCGGCCGCTCGCCTTTCCCCCTCTCCCCCTTAACCGGAATATGGGATTGGGACTCCAGTTGCTGCACTTCTAATCAATTATATAACCCCCCCGTCAGGTCCTAACCACCGCCTACAACGCCCGCATGGCTGCCAAACTCGGTCTCCTCGAGTACGACAGGGCCCTATGTACGGAACTTCTCAAGCTGATGTACGAGGATGACGCGGACTTCACAAACACCTTCCGGGCCCTGTGTGAGGTGGAATCAGCCACCACCACCTCGCCCGCCTCCTCCTCCTCCTCTTCCTCTCCCACTGCAACATCATCATCATCATCTGACTCCCCAACCACCACCACCACCAGCACCACCAGCACCAGCAACGTAAACAGCAGTACCTCCACCACCCCTCCCCACGGTCTTCCAGCCGCCCTGGCTGCTGCTCTGGGCGGGGGAGGGCCCCGTTCCGAGGAGCGAGCGGCTGCTTGGCGGCAGTGGCTGGGGGCGTACCGCGCAAAGTGAGCAGCAACAGGGGGAAGCGGGATGGAAGCGGGAGGGGAGGTTGGGGCGAAAGGGTTGGGGGTCTTGGGGGGATGCGTGAATGCAGGCGGGGTGCCTTGCCTTGCCTGCTCGCCACCATAACCACTGCATACACAAGATATGCACCGGTGTGTGCTTCTCAACCCTTCCACTTCCACCCCTCTTGCTCTTCCTTCGAGGCCACCCTAACACATACCGCTTCCCCTTCCTGGTATCACATACCGCCACTCCTACCTCCTACATACTCCCCCTTCCCCCCCCCAAACAGGCTCCGTTCCGAGGGCCAGCCCGACGCCCCCCGCCAGGCCTCCCAGCGCTGCTCCTGCCCTCGCTTCATCCCCCGGCAGCACCTGCTGCAGTGGGCCATCGAGGCGGCGGAGGGGGGCGAGTGGGGCGAGCTGCGGGAGCTCATGCGGGTGCTGGAGAGGTGGGGGGGAGGGGGGGTGAATGGGGAGGGGTGGGGGATGGTTCGCAGGGGAGTGGAGTTGGGGAGGGGAAAGTACCGGGAGTTTATTTTCATGGCCTTATAGCAGTGCTGCTCAAAGGGTATGTGTGTAGGTTGCCTCCACCTCCTTTCCGCTTTCCTTTCCCCTCGCCCACAATACACACACGCCACCATACACACACACACACACACACAGGCCGTACGACGAGCAGCCCGAGGCCCCCTCCAAGTACTCCCAGCCCCCCCCGCGGGAGATGGTACGGCCGGGGGTGTGCATGCTGTCGTGCTCCTCGTGAGCTGAAGGTTGTGGAGGAGGGTGAGGGGGGTAAATGCCCTCGCCGCGGTGGGGGAGCAGCGGTGCTGCTGCTGTTGCTGCAGAGGGGGGCACGCGGGCTGCAGAGACGTGGTGTGCGCCTTGCTTGTACTTCATAATGAGCTGAGCTGCATACGGAACGTTGACCCTGGTTGTTGCGCACTGCATATGTGGGTGTTTTGATGATCTGGTGGTTGGTCCCGATGAAACACGCGCTTGGCGCTCAGCGTTTGTGCGAATGAGTGGTGGAAGGGTGGGGCTAGGGGTGAAAGAAATGAATGCGGGAGAGGTACGGGTAGCTGGGGGTCAGTAGTACTGAGCCCTGCCCTAACATGGGAACGGTTACGACAAAGGCAATGCGAGGGGTGTTTAGGGGGCTATACGCATATAACGCACGCAAGAACATAGATCGTTGGCTCAACGAACGTTTATCCTGAACGACGAAAGAGTGCGGCGAGAAGCGGCGAAGTGCGCGGCAGTGATAGTGAGATGTACAGCAAGACAACCCAAGGAAGCGGATGCGCACCGTTATGATGTATGATAGGCTGCAGGACCTCGCAGACCTCTCTGAGGCTCCCTCCTGTTTACTTCCTGTGCACACTGCTGCTACTACAGCTACGTTACCGGAACGTCAACGTATTTATGAATAAAGATCCACGCAAGACGTGCCTCACACTCCCTCCGCCCCGCCTCGGCCCTGCAACCTATGCCTCAGCTGTATAGTGCCTGTGCTGTCTTGCAGTGCGTCTGTACAAGTCAGCATGATGTGGACTCATCAAGGACGTCAAGGGTAAAGAAACGCACAACCAGTAAACATCCGCCCGCCTAACAAATTGAATAATGTTTCAAAACCCACCCAAGACCCTCGCCCACATGTCATTTACAAACGACGTCAACCAAAGACACAGCGGCGTGTTAAGCCGCAAGACGGCGCATATGGCACCATCTCCCTCTGCACAACAACGGCACTCAAGTTTATCCTTACCCACACAAAACTCCACATAACCAGAAATAAACCGCTGTAGACGGGTGTACGGCCAAACCGGGATGGTTCCGACCCAACAGTCACGTGGCTCCGACCCAACTGCTGCAAGCGTGTGTGACACACACGCTTGCAACCCAGCGCACGGGGGTTGCTTCCGTGCGTGGGCGCAGCACCCCCACGCACGCAGCAGCAGGTTGCAACACAGGGAGATTCCTATTCATTGTTGCGGAGTTCGTCCATCAAGGAGGAGGAGGCGACCCGTTTCTTCTTCTTCTTCCAAGAAACCCAGCAAAACACACAATGGCCGCCAACAACTACATGTATACCGGTACCCGAAGAGGAGTACAAGGCATACATTCAAGGAAACAAACACCCAAGCCAGGAAGCACCCCACAACACAGCATTGTGATTCAAGTTCCTTCGACACCCAACCACTTCTGTTGTTGCCTGTTGCACGCACGAAGTGCCCTCCTTCTCAGTTCTGGGTCGGCGAGGGTGGGGGCGGCGCCCCAGCTGCTGCTGCCCCCTCCCCACCTCCCATCGAGCCCTCCAGGTACGTGTCCTTGTGGCACCTGCGAGCGGGGGTACGACATCGTGCAACAGCGGGGTTGGGGGCAGCAGAGGATTGATGGGGGCAGCAGAGGATTGATGGGGGCAGCAGGGGATTGATGGGGGCAGCAGGGGATTGATGGGGGCAACATGAGCGACACGAGCAGCAGCAACAGCAGTCCAAGCCGAGCGAGGTGTATGCGCTCCCCAATCCCCTTCCCCTCCTCTCCCTTCCTCACCAGAAGCCCGCACTGATGAAGAAGTAGGTCAGCAGCAGCAGAATGCCTTTCAGGTAGTTGGCGTGGCCGTCCTGCACACGAGGGGGTGGGGTGAGAGGGTGAGAGGGGGGGGGACGTGGGGTTTCACGTGGGGAGTGAGGGTGAAGGCCCAATAAAGGAAAGGAATGGAAGGGCTGTAGAGTAATGGGAGGTTGTGAGGCTCACCACCTGCCTCCCCTCCCCTCCCACCCATGGTGAAGTCTCGACATACCGCTCGTCATTTTCTATTTTTTCCCCTCCACGCCTCGCCCTAACCTCTGGTACCATTCATTTGGCATGGTTTCCCTCCCCCTTCCCTCCCCACCCGCCCCCTCAACCCGGCCCCCCTCACCTGCACCACCAGCACCGCCAGCAGCACGCACCCGAACAGCACAAACGCCTCGAACGAGGTGAAGTCCAGGTCCAGAGGCAGCCCCATGGTCCACGCCAGCAGCACGCAGAAGGGAACCACCATCATAGACACTTGGGTGCTGCTGCCTGGGGGGGGAGGGGAGGGGAGGGGGAGGGAGGGGAGGAAGGGTTAAAATAGGAAACTGACAAACTGTATGACGAGGCTTCACCATGGGGAGAGGGGGGGGACAAGGAGATCCCATGTGTTGATTGATGAGAACGGCAAACAAGGTGACAAGCCAATGCTGCATGCAATCAAGTTGAAGTCGAGCCGAAGGTGTGACGACTATGGAAAGGCCTGGGCGCCAGGTTTCCGCCCGACAGGTGCGAACGTGGAGCGTCCTTCATAACAATGACAATTACAACCCCGTCTCCTCCTCCCCCCCCCCGCACACATGCACACATGCCCGTTGGAAGAAGCAGCAACAGTGTGGCAAGGTGCTCACACACACCTCCCACACCGGTCCTTAGGTCCGGTCGCGTTACGACATTGCTATTACTGCTTTACACTGATTCCGATACTACTCGATAGCTCTATTACAACATAGCCAACGGACTTCACTTCACCTGTGGCGTTTTCGGTGGGAGGACTCCATCTTTCGGCAATCACAGTACGTTTCGCCTCGCGGCCAGTTATTTTAACACACCTCCCACACACCGCCTCAACCCCCACCATCAAACCCCACCCTCCCCATCAGTCCCCCCCACCCACCCACAGCCACTCCCAGCGCAATCTCAATCCTGTTGCGGTAGGCGAACACGATGGCGGATGCGTGCTCCGCCGCGTTCCCCACAATGGGGAGCAGGATGGTGGTCAGGAAGGGCATGGGGATACCCAGGGAGTGGGAGGCACCCTTGGGGGGGAGGGGGGAGGGAGGGAGGGAGGGAGGGAAGGATACCCAACGTGTTGAAGGGTGGAGGGAGGGGGGTCAGCACATGCATGCGGCTGGGTGAGGGGGGTCAAAGACCATACCAAACCAGAGGAGACCACAGAGGGGGGGGGAGGTGTGGTTGGGTCAGTTGGACGCGGTATCCACACCCACCCGCGCACTGCCCCTCTGCCCCAACTGCCACCTCAACCAGACAGCCCGACTCAACTGCAGTACCGTGCGTACCGTGCATAGTACCGTTAGTTCGCCAGCAGCACTGGCAACGGCCATCCTCCCACAGCCAACCACCCACCGTTCGGTCCGGTCCTCCGCCCCACCTGAACCACCCTTCAACTCCGGCCAACCCATCAAGGTACCCGCATCTCCCCCCCATCAGCCCCTCCCACGTCCCCATGCATTGCCACTACTGTTCACTGCATGGTACCTTCTTCTTCCCTCCCCCCCACCCCCATTCTATACGCCAACCTAACCATCCAGCGTAATGCGGATTATGTATCCCTATTAATGCCCCCCCAAACCCCGCCCCCACCCTGTCTCCTCCCCCTCCACCCACTTTGATCGCGTCCGTCACAAACTCCGACAGGAAGGAGATGAACACCGTCACCCCCGCCAGCCACAGGAAACACCCGGTGCGCGACAGCACCGGCGCCTCCTCCTCCTCCTCGCCGCCATGGGAGGAGGGGCTGCGGCCCTCGTCGTCGTCCTCGTCGTGGTCGCCAGGGCCCTGGGGGTGTGCGTGGGTGCATGGGAGGGGGGGGGGGGGTAAAAGGGGCTGGAGGCGTGAGTGCATGGGGGGAAAGGGCAAGAGGGGTCCACTCCCATTTGCTCGGGATCGGTCTCTTCCTGCCGCCCCCCCTTTCTCCTTCCTCCCCTCTCCCCCCCCCCCCCTTACGACTCATGGTACGTAGCACCTATTGGTAAGTTCATTCATTCTTTCAATTGGACTACTTCGGGTAGGGTGGGATGGACCGGCTACCATGTTGCACCCCATGGTGAAGCCTACATGTCATACAGCTCGTAAGCGTCAGTGTCTCTTTACTTTTTTACCCCCTCCCCTTCCTCTCAATCTCCTCCCCCTCCCCCCACCCACCGTGGATCTGTCGGCCGTCACGAGGGGCAGTCGCTCCACGTCGGCCGCCTTGCCCGTGCTGCGGCCGCTGCCGGTGCGCTGCGGGGGGGGGAGGGGGAGGGGGTGATTGGGGGGATCGAGGGGTCGATTGGGGGAGGGAGGGAGGCAGAAGGACCATGCGTGCGATACGTGACACCGGCACATGTGAGGCACAGGCACGAGGGGTGGGGCAGATAGACAAACACGAGGAGGAGGACTCCTTTTTCGGTTCTACTCGTCACCCCCGCTCGGTTTCTCCCTGACCCATCTCCTCCCCTCCCCCCTCACCTTCTCCACCATCTCCAAGTTGCGGCCGCCCACCGCCACCGCACCCGAAGCAAACCGCCCGCCAATCGTCACCTCACGACCGTCAATCGAGCAGCTCCGCAGCAACCCTCCTCCCACTCCTCCACCCCCACTGCCACCACCGCCTCCTGCTGCTTCCAAATCACTCTCCCCCGCGCCGCCTGGGTTGTTCAAGCTGGCTCCGAAACCACCGTTTCCAACGCCCGTTGCGCGTCCGGAGCCTCCCCCGATGTAGCCGCTGCTGCCTAGTAGGGGCGGTGAGGGCGGGAAGGAGCCCAGCCCGCCTCCCCCGCTGGCGGGGGCTGAGGGGCCGATGGCGGGGGTGCGGGTGGTGGTGGTGGTGGCGGCGGTGGGGGGGTCGGAGGCGCCGCCGCTCTCATCAAACAGGTCGCTGCGGGGGAGGGAGGGGGGGAGAGGGGGGGAGGGGGGAAGGGAGGGGGATAAAAGGATGGGAAGGCGAGGGAGGACGGAGATGGGGGCATTTTGCACCACTCCTCTTTTCCTCTACATACCAAAATGCGACAAATGCGGCCTCACGGCCCCACCCTCAAAACCCCACGTTTCACCCCCGCCCCCCCCCCCCCCCAAAACACCTCGCTCCTCCTCCCACAACACCACCCCACACCCCCCTACCTGTGCGTCTTGAGTTGGAAGAACAGGAAGACGCAGTAGCACAGGAACATGAAGATGCACTCGAAGCGCGAGAGGGCCAGCTCGGAGCGGTTGCCGCCCTTGACCTGACGGCGGGGAAAGGTGGGCGGGTGGGGGTCAAAGACCATACCGAACCATAGGAAGCCACAGGTTGGGGTGCATGCGGGTGCAGGCGCGGATGTGGGTACGGGTGGGTGGGCAGGCAGGGTAACTGTCAAGAGCTGTGCCAGCTAGCTAGCTACGCCCTTGGCACCCCAAGTACTGTGCACCCGGCGCATGACCGGCACGCAAACACACACACCGGCTTTGCTGTGACCATCCACCTCCCCTCCCTCCTTCCTCCTTTCCCTTCCCCGGAATATGTATCCCTGTTAATCCCCTCCCTCCCTCCTTACTGCCCTCCCTCCCCACTTCTCTCCACCTCCCGCCCCACCTCCCTCCCCCCACCTCCGTGTGTGTCGCATCCAGCAGCGAGGGCAGCAGCACCGCAAAGGTGGCGAGCACCAGCATGCCCGCGTTCACATTGATGCCCGTCTGGTTGAAGGTCTGCATCTGTGTGGGGGGGGGGGGGGAGGGGGGAAGGCAAGGGAGGAGGAGGAATGGTTGGTTTCGGGAAGGTTGCAAGGTAAACGGTGTGTCTGTGTCATCAAGGCAAGCACGGCAGCCTCTCTCTCGTCTCTGCTACCCCCGTATTACCCCTGCCGCGCCTACCCGACCCGCGCCCCCCTACGTCCTCCCCCCCCCCCCTCTTCCTCGCCCCCCATACCCCTCTCCATCCCTCTGCCGCACGCCGTGTCCCTGAATAAACCCCCGGGCAACGCCGCTGTCCCCACCCGCCCCCATCCTCCATCTCCATTCCTTCCCTCCCACGCCCCCACCTTGTTCCTGAACCCCCCTGCGATGAACGCCGTGCCCATCACCAGCAGCAGGTTGGACACCACCGAGCCCAGCAGCGACAGCTGCACCACTCGTAGGTAGGTGGCGGTGCTGCCGTGGCGCGCCTGGATGAGCGCAAAGGCTGTGTGTGTATGGGGGGAGGGAGGAGGGGTCAATTTAAACCAAACCATGTGGAACCGCAAAGGGCAAAGGGGGGAAGACGGGAGGAGGGGGAGGAGGGGGGGGAGGGAGTGAAGCACAGTCCTATGTCCCGACTCGTGCAGTGAGCGCAACAACCGAAACTACTGCGGAGACGCGAGGCAGAGGGAGGGAGAATGAGTGCCGGAGTGGGCCGGATGAGGGCAAAGGCCGTGCGTTCCTTCCCCACACCTTTCCTCCCCCCCCCATTCCTTCCCCCCCTCATATTCAATAGGCATCAGCCACATGGCGCTACACACCCCTCTCCCTCCCCACCTGAGCCCCTGCCACCCCTTCCCACACACACCTGATATGATCATCTCCGTTGCGTTCCCGAACGTGGCGTTCAGCAGCCCCCCCAGCGTGTCACTCGTGTACATGGCCAGCTGCTCAGTCACGAAACCAAGACGCTGCGGGCGGGAGGGGGGGACGGGGATGCGGGAGGGTGGGGTGAAGGGCAGGGGAGGGTGAAGAGCGGTCCATGTGAGAAAAGTGAGCAAGGGAAGCAAGGCGGTGAAGGCGCACGGGCCCCTCCTGCACACCGTATACTGCCCTCGGCGAGAGGACGGCCCTCACCACCACCTCCACCGCGGCTCAGTTCAGCGGCTGTTTCCGCGGTTCAGTACATCTAATCCTCCCCACCCCCACCCCCGCCTCAGCGAAAGGACGGCCCCACCGCCCCATCCCCACTCCCGCCTGCTCACCTCCGCCAGCGGCACCAGTGCCAGGCAGGAGAGGGTGAAGGTGGCTCCATCGCCCCAGTCCGCGAACCGCGCGATGAAGGCGAAGGGCAGTGCGAACAGCAGCAGGTTGAGCTTCCAGGACTCAAGCAGGAACTGGCGGGCGGGCGGGTGGGTGGGTGGGTGGGGGTATGACAGCAGGGCAGCAGGTGGTGGTGGTGGTGGCAAGAAACTATACCATACCACAGGAAACCACAGGTTAGGTTACCGGTAGGCTGGGGGGAGGTGTGAAATGGAGGTGGATATTCCACATAGTCAGGGACGTTTAGGATTGCGTATAGGCAGGCATTCGTTGGGTTAGTAGCAGGAACTGACGTGTGTGCGTCTGTGCGACATGAGGTCAGCATGGGGTGGGGGAGAGCAGGTGGGGTGAGGGAGGCAGGGAGGAGGGCGACGAGGTCAGCAGCAGCAGGTTGTACGACAACAGCCAAAACTTTCAATTTTCTGGTGCCGTACACCGACTGGTAAGCAAAAGGATGCAAGCAGCTTGTCCACCACCCCGCATCCAGCCTCCCTCACTGTCACACCATGCCTAGTCCCAACACGCTACCCCCTCGCTTCCTATCCCAATTATCTTGCCCCAACCTATGGCCTCCTACGATTCGGTATGGTCCTTTGACACCTCCCCCCTCTCACACATGGGATTGAGATTCCGGTTGCTCCACTTCTTATTCACCACCCCTCCTGCACAACTACAACAGCCAGCGTTCAGCTCGCTCGCTGGAGAATCGCCGTTGCGTGGCCACCCCGGCCTCGTTATCGGTAGGGAACGCTAACAAACGCTTGTTTTGTGGCACCCTACCGCTCCTATCCCCATTGTCTTGCCCCCACCTGTTGTTTCCAATGGTTCGGTATGGTCTTTAACACCCCTCCTGCACTCCAACACCTGGTTCCCAAATGCAGCCTGCCCTCCCTCCCTCTCTCCCACCCTTCCTTCCATTCTTCTTTTACCCTTCCTTCCATCCTCACCGCTCGAGCCTCCACTTTGAACTGGTCTAGTCGCCCACATCCGCCGCCACCGCCACTGCCACCGCGACCCTGTGGCACAAACGACAACATCACGTGTGTGCGTTGGTTAGTTGGTGGGTGGGTGGTTACCGAGCCGTACAGCAATTGAAGGACGGTTCGGTTGCAGATGGTCATGGCTTGCATGTGAGATAGTGCCAGCGGGAAAAGGTGCCCGGAGACATGGTTTGGCGTGACATGCCTGACCCATGCACTTTAAGTAAGCGGCAAGGGTTGGGAAGCCGATTCACGAAGTGCAAGGAGTGATGTAAAGTGGTGCCCATGTTGTGTGTGCGGCACACGAGTCATCCATGGTAGCGTGCGGTGTTGCATTATGGGATTTTAAGGCGTGGCAGCAACGCCATAGCTAGTATACGTAACGGAGTGCCATGCGTGCTTGGGAAAGGGGCGAAACCGGTATGGCATAGGGTACTCCACCGACATGCATGGGAGGAGGCAGTCAACTCCCTAAAAGCAACAAAGTTTCCGCAGTATAGGAACTGATCTTGGAAGATTTCATAGACTTTTATTGAGCTTAGTCATGCTGTTTCCTGGAGCTTGCCTTTCACCGCAGGGTACTTTCCGTCCCACCTTGCTGTTTGTCCGCCCAAGTGGTGGCTGCGCACGCTCCACCCCAGCTGAGCTCCTGCCCAAAGCCATTAAACCATCAGCCATGGGACTAAAAGACCGGCAACTGGGAGGAAAGTGGTCGTGCAACCGCCGCTCCCTGGCGGGAACTAACTCAAGCTAGTTGAAATTATCTTGTACTCATTGTACAAATTAAAGAAGTATATAATATTGTGCAGTGCGGTAGCCCAAGGGCAAACCGCAATATAAAGTAATAGAAAGCGCAGCCGATTGCTTAAATTCTTGACTTTGTGGCGGTGCAGAGCAAAACGTTTGCTTGGGTTCCTGCCTAGGAAAGCTGGCGGCGGGCTTGGAAGGCCCATGGAAGGCGGATACATCAGTACAATGGATCCATTTTTCCGTTGGCCAAAACTCGAGGCTAGGCGCTGCAAAATGAAGCACATATTTTAAAATTAGGTAGGATACTATCCAGCACTTTCCGTAAAAGCACCACAGTCATACTGGTCAGACACGTTGAATTAAACACAGCGCAGACCTCCGACCCAGGCTTCACAGTATTGTAGCAATGCTAAGATTGTTGTTGTACTTGCCACGTATGAGCTCTTAATTCTTGCCGCAGCTTGCAGCTGTACCTGTATGCGACCAAGCCAGACGCCCATAATCTCTGCATGTTACAATCCAGAGTTTCCTGTCGTCGGACATTCGGAATAACTCATAGCCTGTAAAAGCCGCACACAGCACATGCTTCACGGATTGGCGCATGCCGTACTTGCTGTGCAGCATGCCATGCTGATCTCCATGCGCGTCTTGCTTCTGGTCACAACGGATGCCAGTCAATGGAAGACTTCCACATCTTGCGCTCAGGATCACAGGATCAAAGTGCCCATACCCACCAGGCCCTACAGCGGACCCCAAACCAACTACTGTACCGGTACCGGTTTTCGTTTCCGTGAACGCTGCCTCCTCACTCTACCCCAGTATAATGCTGATGTCCCCGCTCAGCAAGTTTATATCATCAGCGTCCGAAGCAAAGCCAATTCCAACTACCACCTTTTCCCAAGTTCCAAACCCTAATGTATAAGGAACTGTAGAGGAAATGCTAGTGCCTGCCCACACGTGCTAACGCTGCCTCTGCCTCAAACCTTATGGACGCATTACGCATGGTTGGTTTTGGTTGGGCGCATGGGGTCACCGGAATTAACGTCATACATTAAGGAATAGAGAATAAAAGTTATTAAAAAACGATGCCGACAGTGATGTGACTTGGTCGCCATAGCCACAAGTAAAGACCCTCCTGCCACGACCTGATAATACCGGTACAGCACTCTGGCCTACAACTTCCCCATTGAGCTTTCTTCAGCTCCTCACTCGCGCCTATCCATGTGAGGCACCTCACATCCACCCGCGCCGAAAGGACATTCCGCTTCGCCAGTTTGTGTTGCCTCGGATGGCGACCCATGGGTCCATCGCTGCAACCGCCGGAGGTTCAGTCGCCGTACATGCTCCGTTATGCGTACATGCAGCTCGCTGCCTTTGAAAGAAAACGAGGAGGCGGATCCATAGGCGTCCGATTCATGTCTTGCTTGGGAAGACCCCACGCGCATCCCCATATCGTCAGGTTCGTCTGATTCATTACCACCACCACCACCACCACTGTCGCCGTCTGTTCTTACAGTCGCTGTCGCTGGGGCTAGAGCTGTAGCAGTACTCGAACTAGCTGGATAAGAGGTGTGCGAACCGTTACTATACAACTGCTGGGGTTTCGTCTGGTTGTTGTCGTACGGAGATCTTCCGTACCGCATCTCCAGCGCTTGAATGCACAGCAGCGCTGCCACTGTCACTGTCTCGCAACGTTGCACAGCCGCACCCCCCTCATGCTGCTGCCTTCTGTGCGCCTGCTGCTCCTCCTCCTCGTCCTTTTGCTGCGCTCCCTCTTTACGCCTGGCATGCTGTTGGTCTAGCTGTTGCTGCTGGCGGGGGTGGTGGTGGTTCCGGTCCTGGTTCCCACAGCCCCCAGCCGGCTGGGCCTCGCCAGTTGCTGGCATGGAGGGCATGTGGGCCACCTGCGGGGGGGGGGGGATAAAAATAATGTGACACTGACGGGGGGGGTAGAAGAATATTCAAAGTGTGTGGGGGGGGAGATACCACGCCCATTCATGACGAATCCGCGTGATAGGGCAAGGCGGGGGCGCGGGCCGGGTGGTCGAGAGCGGGGCGGGCAACAAAGGAGTACTACCAGCAGTCTTAAAGGGCAGTAGTACAAAAGCCAGAGATCTCGAGCAAGTGTGTCATGGATGTCACGATTCCCTCATGCCCTCTACTATCGCTAACGACATGGTCTCCCCCGGCGACTACGCTGTCTATATCGTTCGGCACCCTCTGCCCCGACCTCCTGCCCTGCCCTGCCCTCCTGCCCGATCCCACCCCACCCCACCTGCCATCCAGCCAGCCATAACCGCGTCGACAGCTCCACCCCCGCGCACTCGGCACCAGCAGTGCTGCCACCGACAGCAGCACCAGCGCCACCACCATCATCAGCAGATCCGCCGTACAGGGCTGTCGTACAGCTGCTCCCGCGGCCGCCCCCCAGCAGCAGCGATTCCATTAGCCCTGCTGGAAGAGCTCCAGTAACCCCTCCTCCTCCCGCCGCATCCGTCATCACCTGCCGCCATGCGCTTTTGCGGACCGCCAGAAATGGCGGCGACTGCGAGGGCGGCAGGTGCTTGCAGCTGCTACTGCTGTTGCCGCTGTTACTGTCCTTGACAACCCCGAGGTGGCCAGGTGGAGTTGTGCTGTTGGATGGTAAAATGTCTTTGGCTGTCGTGTTGTTACAGCTGCTGCGCTTGCTGATGGAATACGGCAATACGGCAGTAACGAACTGCATGGGCAGGTCGTTGGCGGCATCCCTGCATGTACATGCATGGCGTTGTACGGCATGACACGGGTGTACGAACAACAGCCATAACGCAGGAGCAGCTGCAGGAGTCCAATAATGGGTGTGGATGACCGTGAAGTGGCTGAGAGAGGGGTTGCAACGATATGTATGGCGGCGAGAGTGCTTACAAAAAGCACAGAGCAACTATCTACTCAGCGTCCGCACGGCCTTAGGACGGAGCGGGAGAGAAGCAACAACACCCGGTGCAGCCGCCTGCCGCCGTTAATTGCAACCTATTACCGGTAATTATGAACTCATCCACAATCTTAACAAGTTCTAATCTCCAATCCCCCCAAAACATCCCCAAGCAGGCCCAGGACACCAGCAGCCCTCATGGGCACAATAACGCACCAAAAGTGAAGTCCCCGGTTGAGCGAGTCCGGGTGCCAGTCCATCACGTAGCCCCCTGCTACAGGGGCAGGAGGAGCCCCTCCTCCGCAGCCGCCGCCACCCCCCAGCGCACCCAGACGAGGCCAGGCGCGGAAGGCCCGCGCCGCCGCTTGCAACCAGCCACACCAACTGCAACCGCCGCAGCAGCAGCAGGCGGTGCTACCAGCAGAGCCGCCACCGCCACCACCACATTCGGCAGCAGCAGCAGCAGTAGTGGTGGCATTACTACAATCGCTGGTGCCCATACTGGAGCGGCGACTGCTGTTGGCGAATGTACTGCTGCTGCTTTTGTTGCTTCTGCTGCTGCTGCTGCTGCTGCTGTTGTTGCTGTTGCTGCAGGAACAACGACTGCCATCACCGCTGCTGTTGTTGTTGTTGTACGGCAAGACGTGTCCATCCTGCATCGCATGGGTACATTGTCGTGACACATGACGTGGCACATAACCGGTAACAGCTGTAGCAGGTGTAGAACGAAAAAGTTTGCCGTGGGCGGGTGATGGGTCTGTGTGTAAAGGCGGCAGGCGTGCGTATGCGCAACGGCAGGTTAACGGCCCAGATCATTGACGGCCCTTGTTCCAACACGACGTGCCCACCTCTCGCACTCCTTCCCCCAGCCTATTCGCCCAACAATCTTACCCCCAGCAGCAGCAGCACCTCTCCCCTAGCAGCTGACGTCAGTCGATCCAATGCTTGCTGCAACATTTCCTGTTGTTGCTGGTATTGCCGCTGCTGCCGCTGCCCCGACCCATTGGTCTGCTGCCGCTGCCACTGAGATCGGACAATCCCATGGGACGATTGGAACACGGGGACGATGCGGCCGCCGCTCTCCGCAGCGATTGCTGCCCACTCGGCTGCCTCAGACGGCTCATTGAAGCCGACCAGCAACTCAAAGTCCAAACCCAGTGCAATTGGGGTTGCTGCTGCGGCTGCTGCTGTGTCTGCTGCTGCCGGTTCTCGAGTGTAGTCAGCTTTCAATGACGCATTGCCAGCGCCTTTGGTAACTGTAGCTGTAGCACTAGCACCAGCACCAGCAGTAGCAGTAGCAGCACATGCTAGCAAAGGCTCGACTACGTTTGCTACAATGTACGGCAGGCGACGGCCAGTGTACGGCAGTAGTACAGAGGTCTGAGGTTGTGGTGGGTACGACACGTAGTTGATTGGATCCAGGTGGGCTAGGGCGCATGGCGCTAGCAGGAGTTCGTACAGATCTAGGTCGTTAGGATTTGCTGCTGATGCGGTTTGGAGACCGTTGGTGGTCGTTGTAGAGTGTGTTGCTGCTGACGCTGCAACTGGTGCTGATGGAGACGCCTGGGTTACTGAAGAGACCTGGGCAGCGGTAGCAGTTTCCAGGGCACCAGAACCAGATCTCGTTGCGCGGTCCGGAGTGCTGCTATCCGTTGTACGGCTGCCATCATCGGTTGCGACGCTGGCACGAAGCAAGTCCTGGCAGGGGTTCCAGTCGGGGGGATGGATAACACAATGCAAAACCCCCAGGGTTGTGGTTTGTAGATACAAACAATCCTATTCACAAATAAACAGCACACGCATGCAGCCTTCACGTAGCATGCACTGTGCGACCCACGGGTCATCCTATGCACACACACATGGCACGTCACCAGAGCCTCCTCTCATCCGCCCTTCACCCAGACACCCAGCCCCCACTTCCTTCACCTTCAAGCGCTGCAAGCTGGCCTCCACCCGCGGCCTCAGCAGCTCCAGCTCACCCGCTGCGGCAGCGCGCCGAGACTGCAGTTCCGTCTGAAAGGGAAGGAAGGAAGGATAGGAAGGATGGAGATACCGGTATCAGCTAAGAGGTTGCGGAGCTGCTGCGAGGGAAGGAATTGCCAGGAAAACGTCACCCTCGCTACGTACGCCAACCCCTTAAGCTCTTGTTCATAATCGCGATTGCGAGTTTTGCGGTCACTGCACGTTACTAGCGCTCTCTCCGCAAGTCCCAACCCACTGCCCACGCTGTCTCTCAAGTCGCACAATCTCCGTCTTGAACCCTAGGGTAGCCCCCCAAATTCCCAACAACCGCTCAGCTCCCCTCACCCTCAGCTCCTCCGCTCGGCTGCTGTCCCCCCGCAGCACCTCCTCCACCCAACCCAACCGCCATGCTGCCTGTGAGTCCTCCTGCAGGGGTTGCTGCTGCTGCTGCTGCTGGGGTTGCTTTCCGGGTTCGTCATGTCCCCGGGGGTGCTGCTCCTGATCCCCTTCCTGCCGTCGTCTCCGTGCTTTCAAGCCCATGGGCAGGTACGGCACCCAGGGTCGCTCTTGGGAAGATTCGGGCGGCCGCGAGAGCATATCTAGATCCAGTTCGTACTGTCGTACAGTTCGTTGGAGGTACTGCAATCGCTGCAGGGAGGCCCGCAGGTCCTGCGAATGGGATGGAGGGGTGCCAAACACGGGAGAGAGGCGGAGGAGCGTGGCATGGCTAAGATATTTTATTTAACGAGGAAGTAAAGGAGGTTGTATTCGGACAGCAATCTACCACATAAGGTAATTAGGCATTGCCATGGTCCCTATTGCATCCAACCGATGTATGGCCCAATGCTTGATTGACAACTACACGAGGACAGGCTCCTGCTAGATTGTGTCTGCTTGGTATCGTCGAACTAAACGCATGGCTATACCTCCAGAATAGAGGCCATATGCAAACCGGCCCACTGCTGCCATGTACCCATGCATGTGCAGCCCATGCAAGCAAAGAGCCATTACGGCGTAGCGTCGTCACTTTCCAGTAATGTCACACCTTCAGAGCTTCTCTTCCCTCACGTTTGCGTTCCAGTATGTGCAGCAGCGCCTGGCAACTTGGGAAGACGTGAGGATGCGAAACCAACAGCTTCAACCGGTTGAAGTTCTTATGCGCATGCTCGTCTTCCATATAAATAGCATCATCAAGAGTTTTTGACGAGTTAATGAATTCCCTTACGAATTGGCTTGCGAATTTGTCCGCTATTGACACATCGTGCGCATAAGTCAGCCACTTTGCGCTCCCCATAAACACGAGGCACCAAAACGCAATAAGCGTGAACCTCATTTGCAAATTACATTTCGCAACATGAATGTAATTGGAGTCGGGGGCTCGGGGCATTGACGACAGTCGGGCATGCAAGCTTAACATGGATAAGCTGAGGTAGGTTTCACACCAGTATGTTTACCAATATGAAAGATAGGCCTGCTCGGTAGTTGATTAACCCATGCTGACAAGAAAAATCCTAAAGTCTGGCAGTCGCGTCAGTCAGGCTACTGCATCGGTCGTTCATTGGACGAGCAGGCCGGCCATGAAACACTCACCGTGCGCCTGCAACGTGCGTCTCTGTGATGGAAACCGGCGCTTATACCATTACGAATTGTTCTTCTGTGGGTTAATCAAACCTTCTTCCTTACAAGACAGGCAAACGGCGACTTGGGTGCTGCACTATCATGAAAGTATTATTTCATTGCCAGGTAGAGACGCACGTTGAGGCGAAGGGACAGAGCGTGTCTCCTGTGTTATTGTCTCCTAGGCGCGGTGGATGGACACAGACGGGACACACGCCGAGGAGGGTGGTGCACTTACAGAAGCCTAAGCCATTCACCCTCGCATGCCTCCTCCTGTGGCCCCACTTCTCCGACTCGCGGCCAGTTTTTCTAACATATGAACGGGCATGACGGCCGCTGCCCCCAGGTCCCAAGCGACCTAGGCGTACGATCGCTGCTGCCGCAATTTGTTCAGCCTTGCTTTGCATGCATTTTGGAAGCAAGGCAAACTCATGCGGATATGATAGGCAATGCCCAGTGGCCTGAGCGCAGCTATGCAGCGTCTGGTAGGCGGGCAGTGTTGTGGCAGAGTGGCACCCCTCCTGAAGCCTAGGAGCTCAATTACCCTATCTAGTGTCGCTGGCGGGCACTACGGAACTTGTCATAAGATTACAAGCGGAACGGTGGATGCAAATGAACCGTGGACGACCCGGACGATACGGTGTCTTGAGCGGGCTCCCGTCCTTGTCAAAGTAGAAAGTCTGGGTGAGGCTAAACTATCATCCTGCCGTGAGGTCTGTCGAGGTCAACGCAAGACAAGGCCATGCATTTGTATAACACATACAAGCGGTGCGAAACCAAGTCTTCATGTCTATTGTGACAGTGCTTGCGCTGTCCTGCTGCTGCTAGAGGCTGCTAGATACCGCCCGACCCATTCGTTCAACACTCGGTTGTGCGCCAAGAGCGGCCAGGAGGGCCTGAGACGACTACTGCCCCTCCCCTTCCTCCTCCAATCGCCGCTTCACACCCGCCTTCTCCTCCTTCCGCTTCTTCTTCTTCTTCTCCTTGACGTCTACCTCCTCCGCACCAGCTGCCTCTTCCACCTTCCGCTTCTGCTTTTTCTTCTTCACGTCAACCTCCTCCGCAGCAGCAGCTGCCACCTCCTCCACCTTCATCTCTTGCTTCACCCCAGTGCTCAACGCGCCCACGCCCTTCTCCTTGCCCCCCTTCTTCTTGCCTCCCTCCGCCTTCCCCTTCCCCTCTCCTCCTGCTCCCCCATCCCCACCGCCACCTCCTCCCCCGAACAGCTTGGTAAACTGCTCCAGCGTCTTGGAGGCGGAGGCGGAGTGTCGGCGCCACTGTTCGGGGTCTCGGCTGTACGTCTCGGCACCCACCTGCGAGGACGTGGAAGGGGACATATGGAGAAGACCAAGCTGTCAACAACAGTGAAGAACCCGCGACGAAAGCGAGAGCGGCAGAAGCGAAAAATGTCGCCCGGCTAACCAACTCCCCCGGCCACTGGATAGGTCCGAGGAAGTTACGATACCGGCTGTTGTTGTCGTGTGCAATAAGGCCCGCAACGGCGCATGGTTATAAAGCGAACGGAGCGGGAAGACGCACACCGGGGTGTTGCAAAGTGAGCAACGCTACAGTAAAGATTGCACAGACAATCACCTCCTTCCTTCCCATTTCCCCCTCCATCAATACGCGCCTTCCTGCCCCACCCATTTCCCTAACCATAACCATACCCATACCCTATCCTTCAACCCCGCCCGCGCCTCTTCCTCTCCACCCTCCACCCACCCCGCCTCGCCTCGCCGCCCCACCCGCACTCACCGTCCTCAGCAGCGCCGGCCCCCAGTGCGTCACCTCCAGCGCCTTCTGCGCCCCCGCCAGCCGCGCCACGATCGCCTCCTTCACGCCCAGCTCCCCCCCGCGGTAGGCCGCCTCCACCAGGAAGCTGCCCGCACCCGTGCCCGCTACCGCCTCCCAGTGACCCGCCAGCCGACCCAGCAGCTGCGACTTCACCTGAGCAGCGACAAAGCAGGTAGGGGGGGGGGCAGGGGGGGCAGGAGGGGTCGGGGGGGGCAGGAGCGTGAGGAATGTCGCAAGAGGATAATGTCCCTAATACCTAGTATAGTAAGCGCGCCGGCCGTCCAATGAAGTCTCACCATGGTACTTGGCACTGTCCTGGAAGCCGGCATGCCTACCCAACAAGAGAGCTTTACATAACGGTACTTCCCAGGACCTCCCCACCCCTACCTCCCCCCTCACCTTGGCCGGCGCGTTCCCCTCCAGCAGCGCCTCCAGCACCCTGCTGCCCGAGGGGTCCGCGCCCACCCGCGCCGCGTCGTGCGGCTGCAGCGCCACCACACTGTCCGTGAAGGCGCGGCAGGCGCCCTGTCCGTAGCGCAGCAGCTGGATCAGGATGCTGCAGCCCACGGAGGAGAGGCGGGGAGGCGGGCCGGCGGACTCGCCGGGGGCGGCGGCGGGGAAGGGCTCGTTGAAGCCGACTACGGGGGCGGAGTCGAGGCAGAGCAGCGCGGGAGCTAGGGCGGCGTCGCCTGCGGGAGTGAGGTGGGAGGTGTGGGAGAAGGCTTTAGGGTCGTCTGACTGGATGCTGGGGTGCAGCATGCGGGGAGCTGTACGGCAACCCGGGTTGCAAAAAGCTGATGCAGCTGAATCGTACGATTTGAGTTTAAAGAGATGTCGCCCAGCTAACCAACTCCCCCGGCCACTGGATAGGTCCGAGGAAGTTACGATACCGGCTGTTGCTGTCGTGTGCAATAAGGCCCGCAACGGCGCATGGTAAAGAAGCGAACGGAGCGGGAAGACGCACACCAGGGGTTGCAAGTGCAGGCCAGTCTTATCTCGAACCTCATCCATGCATGTACCCAACCCCCTTTCCCCACTGCCCACCTCCCTCCCAACCCCTACTATCGTCCATCAGCCAGCCTGCTCAAGAAACCTGTCCCAATCTGCGACCCATGGGTCATCTCACCCCCTCCTCCCTCTCCTCTCACCCTTCAGATGCGCCCACTGCGGCAGGCCGCTGAGCGCCCCCGCCAGCGCCGTACACACCTCTCGCTGCCCCACTCCGTGTCGCCCGCAGCAGGCGGCCAGCGCAGCCACCACCCCACTGCGCCGCTTGCGCAGCAGGTCGGGCAGCAGCGGGCAGAGCGCCTCGTACAGGGTGCGGGCCTGAGAGTGAGGAGGAGCGGAGGAAGAGGGCGGGTGAAAGGGTGAGGGAGTGGCTTGGGGAATTCGAAGGGAAGCGGAGTTGGAGGAACAGAGAGAGACACATCAAGAATGTGACGAGGCGGCGTTGCTTTACGTTAGGTTTGGAGTTAGGAGGTAAAGCGGGTGCAGGGGTTGGGGCTCACCATTTCCTTGGATCCCGCCGCCGCAATGGCCGCCTGCAGTACAAAGTTGGCGCTGGGGTGGTGTGCCAGGTCGGGGATGCGGGGGGCCATGAAGCGGCGGAAGAGCTCCTCCACCAGCGGGCGGGGCAGGACCTGGGGGGATGAGGAGAGGGTGGGGGAAAGGGGGGGGGTATGGTGGGGTGGGTAGGTGCGAAGGGTTAGGCGGGGTTGGGTGCGACATGAGGGGGCTGAGGGTGTGTGTGTGGACAACAGATGGGCGGCTCGGAATTAGACTCATTCTACTTTGAAGCTCACGTTGGAAATCAAGTAGGCAGGTTATCGTCATTGCCGGGACACCACCACAACAACACACTGACGCTCCCATGCGTCATGTTCATGCTTGAGACCCATGGGTCGCAGCCCCACACTGCAGAAGCTGTGGAGTCATCAGTTTGGACATGAAACGTTCCAGCAACTGCGAGGTGCGCTGCTGTATGCGTCCTCACGAAATGTCGCCCGGCTAACCAACTCCCCCGGCCACTGGATAGGTCCGAGGAAGTTACGATACCGGCTGTTGTTGTCGTGTGCAATAAGGCCCGCAACGGCGCATGGTTATAAAGCGAACGGAGCGGGAAGACGCACACCGGGGATGCAGGAGTCACGGTATGCCGTACAGAACCTAACGAGACCAACGCAATGCAAATGGAGGCCAGGACGCGCGGCTGCAGTAGCGGCTCGGAATTAGACTCATTCTACTTTGAAGCTCATGTTGGTAATCAAGTAGGCAGGTTATCGTCATTGCCGCTATCGACATCGCCGTTGACAACACTATGCTACTACAATCAAGAGGTCTTGCTGACATTAAGGAATTAAGTGTTACGGGTACTCTCTTGACTGCATGGACGCATGCATGACGTACCGGTATTACAAATGGTACGACACCTGATAACATCTTTCCCACATAGCTCACGAAACATTGTAAGCCTTCAGCCCCCCGCCCCCTCCCCACCCGCTCACCTGCAGCATCACCTCCACCAGGTGGCTGGTGGTGGGGTCGCTCAGCAGCGCCGCCACCTCCTCCTCCCGACACCCCTCCAGCAGCGCACCCGCACCCACTCGCGCGCCGTCGTTGAAGCTGCTGGCGCCCAACAGCACCGGAGCCAGCTGGCGCAGCGTCTTCCTGGTGGAGCGGGGGGACGGGGGGAAAGGGAGGGGGGAGGTGTTATGGGTTGCAAGAAGTAGTTGCAACAGCTAGCTCTACCCAGACGTCAGCAACCCTAGCGCCCATCAGCTAACAACAACAGCGGAATACACAACCCCTCACTCCCTTCCCGGCTTCCCCTCCCTTTTCCCTTCCCCAACCTTCCTCCCACTCACTTGTCACACCCTGCCGCCGCCCTGAGCAGCGCCTGCAGGAAGGGGCAGGCGTACGGGTGGTACACCAGCTCCCCCACCGTGGCACCCACATACTCGTCGCTGCACAGCACACCCACAAAGCGAAGGATGAGGTCCGGGAAGCGGGCAGGCGGGGTGGCGACAGCGGCTGCGGACTCGTCGGAAGCACCTCCTCCTCCTCCCAGCAGCTCGGCGGCCATGGCCGCTGCTGCTGATGATGATGAGGAGCCTTTTCTGTGCTGCTCAGCTGCGGAGCCGCCGGATGAGGGTCCGAGGCGTGCTGCGAGGCCGGAGGGAGGCCCCCGAGCCTTGCTGCGCTGCATACAAGGGAGCGGGAAGGGAGGCGACGAGGGTGGGAGGAAGAAGGGCGCGTGAAGGGAGGATTGTCACATGACGTTATAATCAAGTGTGCATGTGCGCGAAAAGGAGAGCGCGAAAAAACTAGGAGTTGCATGTTGGCATGTGCCCATGCCTGTCCTCCCACTTGCCCGGATAGCCCACCTTGTTCTCTAACCCTGGCAGTTGCTGTTGCTGCTGCTGTTTCTTGGGCGGTAGCACGTTGCAACCCGCAAGCAGGCACAGCAGTCGCCGTACTACGTGTGTGGCGTAGCGATCAGTCACATAGTCGTACAGGTGGGGGCAGATGCTGTCTGTTAGGAGGCCCAGCATCTGCAGTGTGGAGTGAGGCAGGCGGGGAGCACGGGCAAAGGGGTCACATGGAGGTTAACGTGATGTTATTGAAGGTAGAAGAGCGCTGCGAAAGGTGCGCATTGGATTTGACCCAAGTATGCTATCCTCACAAACCAAGCAAGCACGACCAGACGCAAGGCAAATTAATCGTAAAAAAGAAACAGACGACGTACAAGTGCGCACCCTCTGGAACTCGTCGTACTCGTCCTGCGACATGGCGTTGACTTGCGACTCGAGCCTTACAAGCAGTTTCTCCACCGCGTGTGAGCCGAAGGGGCTGTTACAGAATAGGGAGGATGGGAAGAGAAAAGGCGTTTCCCATTGGAATGAGAACTGGTACACAATTGGCATGTCCTTGATGTTGGTCTAAAGTAAGATGAAATGGAGGTTTAAGAAGTATTTGGATAACTATACGAGGCCGGGTGAGCAGTTCAGTCCTCAGGTGCTGACCACAAGCTGCCAAGCATAGCAAGCGATGCTTGCGCTCCGGGGCCCAGTTTGCAGTGCAAGCGTGATGGCTGAGTATATGGAAAGTAAGTAAAAGAAAAGGAATTTCCAAAGCCCCACCTGCTGACAAGCGAGAAGAAGCCATCGACATCCGAGACAGATGTCAAAAATTTCAGCAGTTGCGGCGCCTGCGCTGCCGCCATCAACGTTTCCACATGTCGGCTGCAAACGGGATCTCCAGCTACTTTGACCTCCTTTCCCGCAATCTCCTCCAAGACGTTCCCAACAAGCAGGGAGCGCTCCTCGTCATCGACCAACGTTTTGAAGTGCGCCACGACCTCCTCAAGGTACGTAGCTGTCTCTGGATTCACCAGCGACCTATTTCGCCGCCTGTTGAATCCACCTTCGTCCGCGTCGCCCTCATCACCGCCGCCAGCGCCGGCAGCAGCCGCCTGGCTTTCGCTTGCAGGAGGAGCTTCGACTGCTCCCTCCTCAGCATCAGGATTTTCGTCGTTCAGACGGCGCCTTTTCGTTCCCATTATGCCGCCATGCGATGTAGTGGAGGAGCTCCTTACGGTTGATGTCTCGGTGCTTGTGAAGGACCGACGTTTTAATAAAGATGCACCAAACAAGTAAAGACCAGTTGGTAGCAGAAATTAGATTTCGAAGTGAACATAAAAGTATGATATAGCATCGAGCTATATCTAGCTTGTACGGATGTAGTACTGCGGATCAGCATAGATTGCATGGCAGCACGACACGCGGCTCTCCTGTGTGCTATCCATACTTCCGTGCTATCCCCTTCCTCTAACAACCGTGCATCACGACGTTTACAGCCCGTCAGCCGAACTGTAGCTACCCATGCAGCGGTTATGTCAGGCAACAAGTACGGTATCTCCTATAATACAACCGGGGCCTTCACTGCTCTTCCCTTGAAGGCAACAGCCTCCAGAACAGCACGCACAAGAGAGACCCCTGATGATGTACTGCGTCATACTGTCATATCGTACAAAAATGGTTTACAGACATTCCACCTCTCCTCCCCGCCTCTTTGCAGTCATGTCCAGCCCAACGACCGCCGCCAACTGCCCTCCCTCTCAGCCACCTCCATTAGGCCACCATATCGGTGCATATGCGAGTCCAAGCATGTCACAGCCGCCTGTAATAGTTCTGCATCACAAATCACACTTGTTGCCTTCTGGTACCGCATACCGGTACTACCCCATGTACGGCCGCAATGCACTACTTCCCGCAACCAGTACAGCCCCGGGAGGGACCCGCAGTCACAACACCGCAAACCACCCCCATACATGCCACCTCCATAACTACTACTGGAAAGAATGCCATAATCCTCAGCAACAACCCCCGCCACCCTAACAAGTACAACAGCAGCAAGCAGTACACATAGCAGTACGCCGCCGCACATTGCCGCCGGGCGGCAGTATAGATCGATAGGTCAAAAGGGTGATAGGTCAAAAGGGTGATAGGTCAAAGCGTCTACCCTGCTGCGCGGCTAGCAGGAGCCCAGGAACGTGTCCAGTGTGGGGGCAGGCCGCGGGGAGAAGCAGGGGCAGCACCCCCTGCTGCTGCAGCTGCTGCTGCTGCCTAAAGCTGCTCGTGAGCAAGAAGACACATGGTTCACGTGCGGTAGCGCCCGCCTCGCCAGGCACCCCCAGCCACCGCCGGCATACCGCGCCCCTATCCACTCACCCTCTCGCTCCTCTTGGAATCCCAGTGAAGCAAGACCGCTTCCCTGCCGCCACATCACACCACACCACATCACAACGCCAGACGGGCAGCCGCACACACCTATCCGCCCCACCACCCCGGCCGGGTGGTGCACACCCTCCTGTATCCCACACCCCCGGCATCAGCTCCCCACTGCCCGCCTGCCATCTCCCCCCGGTGGTCTCCAGGCACCCCCGCTCCGTCTCCCCCCCCTCTCGCAACCGCGTTTGGTATGGTCTTTGACCCCCCTCACAACCTCGACCGCGTGTCACCACCACCGCTGCCGCCGCGGCCTCCCCCTGCCTCCCCCCCACCGCCTCCCCTCCCCCTCAGCAGCCCCGCCAGCTCCTCCGCGTTGCGACGGTAGCGCTCCTGCCGGGGCGCCCCCACTGCCGCCCAGTGCGCCTCCTCCTGGTGCGACAGCTGCTGCCGTACCTGGGGAGTTAGCTCCGTGGACAGCACCTCACTGGGGGGGGATGTGGCAGTTGGGGTTGGCAGTTGGGTGCCGTTGGGCGCCGTTGGGAGCAGTTGGGTGCAGTTGCCGATGTTGAATGGCAGGCGGTTTGGGTTTGGATCCCATCCAGCCTATGTGGTTAGCCTTACACAGATTACCTCTAGCCCCTCTCCCCCGGTAGCACCCCTATGCGCTCACTGCAAGACCCTGAGCCGCCTCTTTCGTTTATAATGGGGGCCCACATGAGCTGTGTTTTTCGGCTCCGTAAGCATGCATTTTGATTTGTCCATTGACCGGCTCCAAATGCACCTATTGTGGCTTCTGAGTCGGGCATGCCTGCATGGGACTGTGCATCTGTGCTTCACCTCTCATTCCCTTTCCTTTCCCCCCACACACCTAGGGTACCGGTATTCTTCTCCCCCCCTTCCTCCCCCACCTGAGCTGCTGCAGCAACACATCCGCCTCCCGCAGCCCGAACACCAGCGGGGGTTTGATCTTAATCACGTTGTCGTACGGCCCGTCCGTGGCCAGCAGCACCCGGCGGGCCTTCATGCGCTCCTTGATCCACCTGGGGGGGGGGAGCGGGGGGAGGGGGAGCGGGGGAAGGGGAGGGGCAGTGGTGTGGGAGTAGATCAACTGAGCCACGGCTACACTGGCCCTGACTGTGTAGTATACCGTAATGGGATGGGATGGGAGGCTGAGGTACGTGGGGGGTTCTGCGGCTGCGCAGTCGGTTGGAACCACCAACTGCCCGCTGTCCCGCATCCCGTGCAGCCGTACGACGCAGCTCCACCTCCCGCTTCACCGCAGCTACACACCCCTCCCCTGCCGTACTCCAGCTGCACCCCAGCATCCGGAAACACCCCACAAACCATCTGGAAACACCAGATACATCGTATGTCTCCCGCAGCACTCCCCCCCTCACCTCGCAGTGACCGGCGCATGTCGCTTGCCGCCCCCCTCCCGCACCACCTCCACCCCCACCAGCAGCCCCAGGCCCCGCACGTCCCCCAACACATCCCCGCCGCGACAACTCGATTGCAGGGACCGCAGCCCCGACAGCAGATAGGCGCCCACCTGGCGGGGGGGGTGGGGGGTGACGGGGGTGGGGGTTATAAGTGAGGAAATTGACGAGGCAACTAACGAGCTGTGTGACAAGCTGGTGGTTGTGGTGGTGGGGGACGGAGGACCACACTGCACATGGTGTCGTGCGAAGTTGTAGGACAGAAGGTAGGAGGCAGGGTGTGAATGTGAGTGTACGGCAAGGTCAAAACCCTGCAGGGAAACACTCAACCGCATGAGCAGCGGCAGCAGTCGCAGCACCCCCAAAACACACCACACCACCCCACAGCCCCCCCTCACCCTCTCCGCATGCTGCTGCAGGCCGTCCCGCAGCAGGATCCGCAGTACGGCAAGCCCCGCCGCCACCGCTGCCGTACTGCCGCCGTACGTGTTGAAGTACTCCATGCCGGTGGAGCCGAAGAGGTCGGCGAGGGGGCGGGTGGTGGCGAGGGCAGCCAGGGGGTAGCCATTGCCTGAAGCGGGGGGGGGGGTAAGAAAGCGGGGTCAGGTGGTGGTGGGGAGTGAGGTGGGTATGCTTAAGGGCGATGGGAATACGCGTGCACATGTAAGCGGGGTTTCACCGATCCTCTCAGTGCATGCAAACCGCAGCCTGCACCCTCCACCGCCTCCACCGCCCCCACCTCCCGCTTCCAACACCACCGACCCCCCTCCCATGTTGCAAACCATGATGATGCCTTATCACACGGTCAGTTAGTTGTTTCCTCTTTACCCCTCCCTCCCCCCAGGCACCCCAATACACAACCCATCCCCTATATTCCACCCCCCCCTCCCCCCCGCCCCCCACCCACCAATTGGCTTGCCCATGGTCACGATGTCGGGCCGCACTCGCTGCTGCTGGAAGCCCCAGAAGGCGCCCTGCCCTGCCCGCCCAAACCCGCACTGCACCTCGTCCGCCACCACCACCACCCCCGCGGAGCGGAACACGCCGTACATGTCCTGACAGCGGGCCAGGGGGGGCGGGGGCGGCAGGGGAGAAGGGGGACGGGATAAACGACAAGTGCAGCAGAGGAGGGGGTAAATAATAATGAGACACTGACGCTGCAACTGAGGAGGGTTGGGGAGGGCTGCCCCTGGGCCGCAGGGGGCCAAACACCATACCATACCATAGGAAGCCACAGGTCAGGGCAAAGGAAAAGGGATAGGAGGCGGCAGGGCGTCACAATACAGCAGGGGGGGCGGGCTGCAAGGGGAGGAGAAGGGGGTGGGTGGTGGGGGTGGGGGCAAGGGGAGCGAGCGAAGCAGGGACAGAGGCGTGTAGGGCATCTCTGGGACAAGCCGGGGCAAGCCCGCAGCTCACTTCCTCCTCTCTTGAGTCTTGACACACAACTGCATACCTCCTCTCCCATTGCCTCTTCATCTCCTCATCGCCCTCGCCCTTCTCCTTCTCCGAATTCCCTCCCTCCTTCCCTCCCACCCCCCTCCTTACCTTCCTGCATGAGTCGGGATTCGGGATTAAGACTCCGTTGATGCACTTATCTATAATTTTCCCTCCTTCCCTCCCATCCTCCCACCCCCCCTCCTCCCTTTCTTCCCGCCCCACCTGCAGGTACCCCGCCGGCAGCACCACCTGCCCCCCGCAGCACAGCACCGACTCGCACAGGAAGCCGCCCAGCCGCCCGCCCGCGGCAGCAGCGGCAGCCAGCACCGCCCGGGCTGAGGCGGCGCCATCCAGGTGCTCACCACTGGGGGGGGTGGGAAGGGGTAAAAAGAGGAAACAGACGAGCTGTATGACGAGGCTTCACCATGGGGTGGGATGGGTTGGGACGGGGTGGGTGGTGAGAGGGGTGAGGTTGCAGGAAGGGAGGGAGGGTGAGGACGAGGGGCAAGTGGGTTGACAGGGATACCAAGCAGGGGATGCTCTACAGGGCAGGTGGGGGGGGTGGGGGTAGTAGGGAGGGAGGGGCCTCGTTATTCGCACCAGCACCCCCAGCCCTCCCCTCTGGTAAGCAAACCTTCGGCAAGTTACGCTTATCTGCGTGTGTCTAGGTTAGTGTTTCCGAATGCACTCACTGCATGAGTCGGGCTATGGGATTGGGAATCTCGTTGTTTGCATTTATTATATGAATGTTTCCCCCTCACCGGTAGGGGTCGGGGCAGGGAACCACATGCACGTGCGGGGGCTTGCCGCCGCCCCCGGGGCCCCAGAACTTGTACGGGCTGAGCGGGATGAGGGAGGAGAGGTGGCCGTGGTAGGCGCCGCCCATCACAGCGATGTGCAGGGGAGGAGGGGGAGGAGGAGGAGAGAGGCTGCAGGAGGAGGAGGAGGAGGAGGAGGAGGAGGAGGAGGAGGAGGAGGAGGAGCCGGACGAGTTGCATGTAAGTGAAGCGGAGGAAGCGGAACAAGAGGAGGAGCAAGAGGAGGAGGAGGGTGAGATTGCGTATCTGGCGTTGTGTGCCGCGGTGATGATGCGCAGCGCCAGGTCGTTGGCTTCGGAGCCAGAACACACGAGGTATAGCACCTCTAGCGGGGGCGGGAACTGGGACTGGGACTGGGGGGGCGGGGGAGGGGTTGGGGGAGTCGGGTGGGAAGGAGGTTGTTGTTGGTGTTCCTGGATCCTGTTGGTGCTGCTGCAGCAGCAGCTCCCGTTAGAGCTGTTGTTGCGGCCAACACCGCAGCTGCCGCTGTTGCTGCTGCTGTTGGTACCCTTGCAGTTGCTGCCGCTGCTGCAGCACTTGCCGACAATGCCGTCGTTGCGTCTCCCTTCGCAGCAGCCGCTGTTGCTGCTGCTACTGCCGCAGCCTCCTTCCCCTCCTTCCCCTCCTCCTCCTCCTCCTCCTCCTCCACCACCCCCATTCAGTGTGTCCAGCAGCAGTCGGCTGTAGTGCGGCAGTGACGGGTGCAGGTAGCGGGAGTTGGTGTTGAGGGTGTGCAGCTGGGCGGAGATGGCGGCGGCAACCTGCGGGAGGGGGAGGGGGAATGGGAGGACGGGGGGAGGGGACAAGGGGGGAGAGGGTTATGTCTTATGTGGATGGGGTTATGGGCCGAAATGGCTTCGAGCGTTGGGTAAGGATTGGTGGTATTTGAAACACGTGGCTTTAATGGACAACTGACGAGAAAGCAGCCGGCACGCGAGCAGCTTGGACCGTCCGCTAGGCACTCTTGAGGCGGTGAGTCGGTCTGACAATACCATAACCAGCTAGGCAGCTACGCAACACCTTCATCGTCCCATGCGTCCTGGCCCGCGCCTTGTTTCCGTACGCACCTCCGTATTGCCGTGACCCAGATGTGATACGTTGTTGACGCAATCCAGGTACGGCAGCCCTTGATCGTCGTACAGATACGTCCCGTGGCCTCGTACGATCATGAGCGGTTGTTCGTACGACAGAGCTGCGTTGGGGCCGTACAAACGGCGCCTTGCCTCCAGCGTCGCAGCTGCTGCGGGCGAGGTTGTGGCTGTTGTTGTGGTGCTGGTGGTCATGGTGATGGCGGTATTGTTGGTATTGCTGTTGTTAGTTGTATCACTCGTACAGTCATCCATGGTGAAAAGCTACTTGGATGCCGTTCACTTGGGAGGTAGGAAAGTCTCCAAAGCAGAACAGGAGGAGGAGATACCGGTAGTGCTCGGAATGGTCTTGGCAGTTGGAAGGACTGTGTGGCAAGGCGGGGAGGAAGGCGTTAGAATTTTGGAGCAATTTCCGACCATAAGGTGAAAGGGAGGCGGAAGGAGGTGGCAGGTGAAAGGGGCGCAGTAGACGTGACAGCGGATGCGCACATGCACTCCTGCCAACGTGCAATGTGAGGCAATTGTAGCTGACGAAGTATAGAATGAAGGTATGCTGAAATGTGCTTGCATTCGTTCAGTGAAAGCTTAAGGGACGTGGAATCCCAAGTCTACATGCCAAGTAGGTCAACGCCCGCACTTCAAGGCGATCAGGACAGAGTCCGTACGCTAATTGAAGAGAGCAATCAGACGCAAGAGGTTACGTGAGGCATGCAGAAAGGCTGGTGCGAAATAGGGTCTACGCGGGCTCGGCTTAACCGAGAATTGACATTTGCCTTGAGGCTAGCATGTAAGAATGCCAAAATGCGTTGCACAGAAAGGAAGTGGACTACATCATTTGCTCTATGATAGATGCATGGGCACAAGACGCAGTGTTCGGAGTTGCAGCGCACCTCGGCTACCAACCGACGAGGCGTCGACGTCAGCCGGCAAAGCTGACGTTTGTACGCACTTGATTCTAGCAGAGTCCTTGTCGGATTCGCACGCTATACCAGGCCAAATTGACGGTGTTTATCACAGCTTGGCGTTATGTGGTCTCCTGTTAAGCCCTAACTTCTTCAAGAGACGTATAGGCCTTAGTTTGAGGAATCACAGTTGCGAATTGTAGAAACCGTTTCAGCTTGAAGGAAATATGTGGATGTTGGCCGAGTTGATACCCTGAGATGCCGCACGGATGCGGAACAAATAATGGTCTCGGGGCCAGTCAGCGTCATGTTTCGGTTATCGGTATATCCCTCCGAGCGTCTTTAAGCAAGACACTTATAGTGATATTAAGCTGTAAAATGTTGACGCTGATCGGATCGCCTCCTCTTGCGAAAGCAAGGCCACGTACTTTAGTCGCACCTCATGGATCGTCACGCGTGGACCCGTTCCACTGGTAAGATGGACCCTAAATAAACTAACCACAAACATAGCTGGAGCACTGTGCTGATAACCGCGATCATTGCCCAGGCTCCGTGACGATGAGCTCCGGAACCCTGAGTTGCTTGCATACCTCCACGCTGAGAACGAATATGCGCGACGCGTCCTGCAACAATACAGCAAGGTACAACGATACAGCCAGTTCTGAACCTTAAACGACTTGCTGTACCTCCTTGTTAGCCCTTGGCGTGGATGCGGTCTGTTTTGGCTGGGAAGCAGGGGCATGTGTTTGGGGCATGTTTACCCCGATGCACTGTTACGAAATCCCTCGATGTGTTGGTGTTATTGCCCTAAAAGGGGGAATGCCCTAAGAGCTATGCGTGGCGGATACAGCCGCAGTTTTGAGATGGGGGAATTAGAGGGACCAGCTGACCGGACCCGCTTCCTTCCAACCCACACCGGCCTCGACCCCAGTCATGTGCAGTTGCTTACCCTGTTGCATGGATTGACAGTCGTCATCATTTCCTTGATCACCGCCTGCAAGTTGCCACCATTTTGAACTGGGCGCCATAGCACACCTGATAGCACACCTGAAGCCAGCAAAACCCCTGCACACATGCTGTCACACGAATGCCGTACACGCATCCCTACACAATGCATTGTACCTTCCGCTGTACACATGTGGCCCCAACGGTCGTACAGTTGGAGGACCGGCTGCTGTACGACATGGCCCGACGTGTACCGCACACGGAGACGGAGGTGCCGTACCCTTCCCCGGATCTGTCGTACTGGTACGGCAGGAGCCGGGGACCCGGCCAGGATTACTGGGTGACGTACCGCCGCAGGGGTGCTAGCAGAGGTGGGTACGACGGAACTTAATAAATCCTGAACAAGCTTGAAAGGATTGGATGATAACCCTGGTTTGTGTTCGAATTTTTTAATTGACGGGAAATTAAAGTATTCCACGTTCCATCGCCACACCCATGCCGTATAAAGCGTGGAAACCTGATGTGGCACACTATAACATGTGTATCATACCCGGCCTGCTTTCTTTCAATGTCATCGGTACTTTGACTTCAGTACATTTTGCCCCCCCTATCGTACACAAGCAGGCAATAGCGATACGACCGATCAGGTGCCGGGGC
Source organism: Astrephomene gubernaculifera (assembly GCA_021605115.1). Taxonomy (NCBI): domain Eukaryota; kingdom Viridiplantae; phylum Chlorophyta; class Chlorophyceae; order Chlamydomonadales; family Astrephomenaceae; genus Astrephomene; species Astrephomene gubernaculifera. The sequence goes on from BMAR01000013.1 coordinate 1,600,818, forward strand.
CTCTGTCGTACGGTCCCGATGAGTCTGCCGTACAAGAGGTGGTACTGGACGAGAATGAGGTGGCAGCCGGGCTGCCGTACTGCGACGTGGGGTCAGTGCGGGTGAGTGTGGGGGCGAGAGATGCGGTATCCGGGAGAGGGTGGGTAGAGGGTTGTGCTAGTGTTGGCGGTTAGTCGGTTGTGTTAGTGTCGTGGGGGTGGTGGCGGGGTTGTGGGAGGTGGAAGGACTAGGGGTGCGGAGGGGTTTGTCGCTGCAATGCTGAAACACACACGCCACCCCAACACCTCACCCCAGCCATCTCCCGATGGTCGTTTCGTGGCGTTCACGGTGGACACCCGGGGCGATGAGCGGTACGACATTGTCGTACTGGAGATTGACGGCGGCGGTGGTGGTGTTAATGGCCGCCGCATCCCGATTGCAGGTATGTATGAGTGAATGATCGTTAAAATGGTTCCCTAAAAGCTTGTAGGTTGTTGGTTGTGCGGTTATAGTGTGGGTGGTTGGATCCTGATTGGGTTGCTGCTTGCATCGTGGGTGGCTTGGGAGCGGCGGCTCCTTCCTCCATAGCCCCCGCCCCTTCGCACCCCCTTCACGCCCCCTTCACGCCCCCACATGTGGACTGTTGCTGCTCGCTGCATGCGCCCCTCTCGCCTGCATGACGGCTGCCTGCCTGCCGGCTGGTGGCATGCGTGCGCGCGGTGGTTGCGCTGCCGCTGCCACTGCGTGCGTGCGCGGCACAGACGGCATGGAGGAGGAGGGGGAGGAAGAGGGGAGCGAAGAGGTGGAGGAAGGGGAGGCGGAAGAGGACGAGAAGGGGATCAAAGAAGAGGAAGAGTGCAATGAGGAGGGCGGGGGCGAGACTGGGGAGTCCGACAGCCAAGAGCCGTCCTCTGAGACGGAGGAGGGCGGTGGTGGGGAGGAGGGAGGGGAGCAGGAGACGCAAGCGGCGACGGCGGCGGGAGAGAGAGGTGGTGGCGGCGTCGACAAGGGCCCTGCTGGCAGCGGTCGTTGTCACCCGCGCCACCACCATCATCACCAGCAGCAGCAGCAGCGCAGTCAGCATCACCACCACCACCACCACCACCACAGCCCTCACCACCACCACCCTGGTGGGCGGCACTTCGCAGCCGCGCTGGAGTGGAGTGGCGACAGCCGCTCTCTGCTGGCGCTGAGGCTGGTGGGTAAGGGGTACTGCTGGGAGCGAACGGGGGGGCGGGTGCGGGGGGGGGGGGTTGCTTGGGGTTGATAGAGCGGTGCAGGATAGCTGGGAGCTAGGTAGGATAGATATTTGATCATATGTACTGCGGCACACAGGCGGTGCATGATGAGCACAAGGGGCGTGTGCCGGAATGCGGGGGGGGAGTGAGTTTCGTGTGTGTGTTTGGGTTCGGGGTTGGAGGTCGGTGGTGGGGGTTTCCTTCCCCCATGTCCCTTCCCTGCTGCCCCCACTCCATCTCGCCGCTCAGCACCCTCAGCGTCCTCTCCTTCCCCATCCACCTCCGTCACCCACACACTCTCCTTCCCCCTCCCTCTCCCTCCCTCCCCTCGCAGACCCCACGCACCCATGAGGCCTATCAGCTGGTGCGCTGCGATCTGCTGCTGCACCCACCCTTTGTACGGCAAAGGGGGCAGCAGGATCAGCCACCGCCGCCACCACTACCGCCACTTCCGGCACAGCAGCAGCGGCTGGAAGAGGAGGAAGAGGAGGAGGGAAGGCAGCGACAGTTGGGGGAGCAGGCGCAGGCGCAGGGGCAGGAGCAGGGGCAGGAGCAGGGGCAAGAGCAGGGGCAAGAGCAGGGTATTGCAGCTCCACAGCAACGACGGCGACAGCGGCGGCGGCGTCCTGAGCCCACCGTGCTGTTGGAGGTGTGTGTATGGGTGTGGGGTGGGGAAAGGGTGAGGTGGGGGGGGCAGGTGGGGGGCCAATACGTGTGTGCATGCACGCAGTGTGTGACTGTGTGCCTAACTTTGCAGAATGTTACAGTAACAGGACTGGCCGCGGGTTCGGCTTCGTACTGTAACCACCCTCCCCTCCCTCCCTTTTACCCCCCTGCCCCCCAGGCGGCTCACGGCTCGTTGGAGCTGCTGGGCCCCAGCGGCTGCGGGGGCTTCCTGCTGGTGGTGAGGGGGGGGGTGGGGGGTGCATGGCAGTTGGGGGGCCGGGGGAATGAATGAAAAATGAAGCAACGGAAGGGGGGGCGGGGTGTAGCAGGAGGAGGGTGAGGGGGGGGGGCGCGTGAGCACTCCATGCGCGGGGGAAGGAGGGGCAGCAGAGGTGGGTTGGTGGCGGGCATGACGCGGGGGGCTAGCGGCTAGAAGGGAAGGTCCCGGGGTTGGGGACAGGGGACACAGGTGAGGACGCCGAAGGAAACTCCATCGATACCCCACTACCCACATGCCTGCATGCCTGACTGCCTGACTGCCTGCCTGCCTGACTGCCTGCATGCCTGACTGCCTGCATGCATGCATGCAGGGCGGCCCAGCGCTCCTGGCCCTGCCACTGCAACAGCCGCACCCACCGCCCGCGTCAATTGAAGCAGCAGCGGCGGCAGCAGCAGCGGCAGCAGCAGCGGGTGCACTGCCAGCACCACTGCCAGCGCCAGTACTGCCACCGCCGCCACCGCCTCTCCAGCCACAGCCTCCGCTGTCATCGCTGCAGCCACCCCCGCTACTGCCGCCGCCGGCACCCTTGTCCTCGTCATCCTCCGGCCTGGAGCCACATCAGGAGGGGCCGCGACGTGAGGAGGAGCCACAACAAGGACAGCGCATCAGCCTTGGTAGGGATGTGAAGGAGGAGCAGCAGCAGCTGCAGCAAGCGACGGAGGTGGACCAGCAGCCGCACTGGGTGGTGGTGGCAGATGAGTCGGATGGTGGTTGTGACGTACTTCGGGCGGAGTACCTGTACGGCGCCTTTACAAATAGCAGCGGCGGCGGCGGCAGCGGCAGCAGCAGCAGCAATAGCAGTAGCAGCGGCAGCAATAACAACGATAGCGGCAGCAGTAGCAGAGGTAACCGAAGCGAGACATTTGCCGTACTGGCGGATACGGATGAGTTCCCGGATGGTCATGTGTGCGCTGTAACAGACGGAGATTTAAAACGCCGTACGGTAAGAAACACGGCGATGACAGAGTGCCGCTCTACAATCTATTAACGGTAGTGGTGTAGTTAAACGATCTTGCCGTACATCCTAGATTTAGCTCTATGTGCAATTTTGAAAACCTTCTGGCACCGGCGCTCTTGCGTTTTGCGGTCTTTTGCGGCATACGACAAACGACACCCTAAGGAGCGTCCTCTTCCTGTAAGCGCTTCCCACCCATGCTTGCCTACCTGTGCTCCTCCCCGCCCCCTGTTTCCCCCCGTAAGGTGTTGCTGCCGGGGCGGCGAGGGACGCAGTTCGTGGATATAGCGGTGGTGCACTCGCCAGGCGCCAGCAACACCGGAGGCTGTGTCAGGGGCAGCACCACCCCCACCCCCACCCCCAGCAGCATGGACAGCAGTAGCAGCGGCATCAGCGGCCCCAGCAGCAGCCCCAGCACCCAGGCCAAGAGCGGCACCATACCCACCCCCACCCCCCTCACTGCCGCCAAAGTCATCCCCAGCGGGGCCTACCTGGTGCTTCACACGCTGCGGGGCATGCAGGCGGAGGTGGAGGTGTATGACATGGGGGGGCTGGAGGAGAGGGTGGCGGCGGCACGGAGGGGGGATGGTAGGGGTGGTGGGGGTGGTAGGGGTGCTGCCGCTCGTCAAGTCGCCGCCGCTGCTGTCGCTGCCGCCGCCGCTGCTGTCGCTGCTACGGCTGCTGATTCAGTCGTTGCTGGTGGGGTTGGGGGTGCGGGTGGCAGTAGGGGTGCTGCTGTAGCCGGGCGGAGGCTGGATGAGCTGAGGGACGTGGAGGAGGAGGCGGCGAAGGAGGCGGAGGAGGCGGAGGAGGCTGAAGAGAAGAGGAAGGAGGAGGACAGTGAGGAGGGGAGTGCGGGTGATGAAGGGGACCTGACCTCCGCCTTGCACCCCCCGCTGTCCTGCTTGTGGCGCTTCTGTCCGGGTCCCAACATCTCCAGCCTGCATCTGGACCACCGCTGCTGGAGGGGGGGAGGGGGAGGGGGCGGTGGAGGGGGAGGTGAGGGAGCAGCAGCAGGAGGAGGAGGAGGGGGAGACCCGAAGCACCAACACCAGCAGCATCCGGACCCGCACCCGCACCCGCACCCGCACCCGCACCCGCACCCGCACCCGCACCCGCACCCGCACCCGCACCAGCAGCAGCAGCAGCACCACCACCAGTTGCCGTACATTCGGTTGTCGTACAGCAACCTGACGACCCCGGTAACGACGGTGGATCTGGATTTGGAGGCGCGGAGGGCGTATGTGCGGGCGGTGGGTTGGGTAGGCTGGGGGTTGGGGGCATGGGGGTTTGGTTAAGAGGGGTTAAGAGGAGAGGGGTTGAGGGGGGGTGGGGGGGCGCCTATGTGGGTGTCTGGAGAGCCTGTGGAGGAGGCGTAAGTGGCTGGGATAGTGGCAGTACGGTAGATAAGCTGAGTCGCGCAGGGGAGTACGTGTCTCTCTCCTGTATCTCTCAAAACGGACGCAACCCCTCCGTCTCACCCTCGCCTTCCTCTGTAAATTAAATTACAGCATCAGCATCATTATCCAACCCATACCTCACCCTGTGCCCCCCCCCCCCACATGTCCGCAGGTTGAAGCAGTGGAGGGTTTCGACCCCGACCGCTACACCTCTGCCACCCTCTGGGCGCAGGCGGAGGACGGAACTGCCCTACCCGCCACACTGGCCTGCCGTACAGACGCCTGGCCGCCAACCACCAACCGCCCGCTTCCCTGTGTCGTACAAGTGTACGGAGCGTACGGCAAAAAACTGCTACCGGATTTCAACCCTGCTGACCTGATCATACTTGACGGCGGCGGCGGTTGCAGTGGCGTTAGCGGTAGCGGCCGTAGCGGCACCACCACAGCGACCACCACTAGCAGCAGCAGCACCACTAGCGCGACCACCATTAGCAGAGCCAACACCGCCATCAGTACCATCAGTGGTGGTTGCGGTCCGTGTTTGTTCGTGATTGCCCATGTGAGGGGCGGAGGGGAGCTGGGTGCGAGATGGCATTCGTACGGCAAGCAGCGGTATAAGGCCCGTACGGCAAGCGACCTGGCGGCTGTCGTACGGATGTTGCAGGAGGGAGGGTACTGCAGGAGGGGGGCGCTGGGGCTGTGGGGCAGGTCGGCAGGTGGGTTTGTAGTACTAACGTTGCAGTACGGAACGGTTTACCGGGTATACCGGGTTTACGGCACAGTGCGTGCCTTGCCTCCTACCTTGGCCTCCTATCTAGCATGCGTGGACTTTGGCAATCGAGGAGAAGCATCCTTCCTTCCTTCGGCTGACAGCTCCCGCTATCCCCCCACGCATCCCAACCTTTCCACCTCGCCTTTCCTCAGCCATCCCTTTTTTCCCCTCCTATAACCCTCCCCCGTAGTGTCTCCGTATGCGCTCACTGCATGAGTCGGGATACGGCTCCAGTTGCTTCACTTCTCATTTACTTTTCGCCCTTCTTCCCGCCCCCCCTCCGTCCCATGCAGGCGGCCTGGCAGCCGCCATGGCCCTGTCCGCCTGCCCCCCCGGCACTTTCCGCGCCGCGCTGCTGGACGTGCCCTTCACGGAGGTGCTGGGTGCCATGAGTGACCCGGGGCTGAGGCTGACACGCAGCGAGAGGGGCGAGTGGGGGGACCCGCTGGCCAGCCAGGTGGGGGGGTGAGAGAGGGGGGGTCAAAGACCATACCGAACCATAGGAAACCACAGGTTAGGGCAAAGCAATGAGGGGTAGGAGGCGGCAGGGTGTCACAGAGAGGGGGGTGGCGGTGCTTCAGGGTGGGGGTGAGGGTGAGGATGGGGGATGGTAAAAGGGAACCACATGTGACAGGGCTCCGACATGGTGGGGGTGCTGCATTGGGGTTGCCTACCCTTCCAGCTCAAATTGGTTGCCAACAACACCTTACGTGGGAAGGGGCGCAAGGGCTGGCTGGCTTGATGTCGTCACGTATGCAGCCAGCCACCGTAGCCATGATGCCCATAAAAGCATGCATCCTCACGTAACCGAGAAGCTTACATCTTAATATTCTAAATCACACATTATTCCCCTCCTTTGCCGGGATCTTGTCTACCGTACCTGGCCGTTCGTACGACAACAGGAGGAGTACGAGTACATTCTGTCGTACTCGCCGTACGACAACATTGAGAAGCTCGTTGCCGCACATCTCCACCCGCCGTCGGCTCCGTCTCCGCCACCACCGCAGCAGCAGCACCACCACCAGCTGCAATTGCCTCCACAGTTTTCAGAGCTAGCTCAGCAGCAGCAGCAGCCGCTTCCGCTCCTGCCAGAACGAGGGGAAGAACCGGCGGGACCTCCGGAGCATCAACCTGAGGCTCAGCCCCGGCAGCAGCCGCCTCCACAGCAGCCGCCTCCCCTGCAGCAGCCGCCACCCCTGCTGCTTCCCTCCATGCTCATAACCGCTAGCATCAACGACACCCGAGTGCCTTACTGGGGGCCCGCCAAGTATGTAGCACGACTGCGAACCGCAATTGCTTGCGCCGCTGGTGCTGCTGGTGCGGCTGCTGCTGCTGCTGGCGGTGCTACTGCCACACCTGCTACTGCCACTGCTACTACCGCTGCAGCCTCCAGCGCTGCAGCAACAGTCCCTCCCACAGCGGGTGGACGCGAAGTCTCAGAACAGCAACAACCGCCGCCGCAGCAGCACTGGCAGCAGCAGCAGTTGCAGCAGCGGCCGTTGCTGTTGCTAACGGAAACGGGCGCGGGCGGTCACTTCGCAGCTAGCGGTGCGAGTGGTCGGTTGGGGGAGAGGGCGTTACGGCTGTCTTTCCTGTTGGGGGAGTTGAGCCGGGGGGTGAGGAAGGAGGAGGAGGAGGAGGAGGTGGGGAGCGGTGGAGGGGGGGCGAGGGAGGGGGCGATGGAGAAGGAGGGAAGAGCGAGTTAGGATGGAGTTGGGATGGGTCAGGTGGGGGTGGGTGGCGGAGGTAAGGGGAGCCGGTCAGATCTGCCAACTGGTGCAGCCGGCGTTGGTTTGGCTCTGAGAGGATCAGGTGGATGGCGAGGAGGAGGGTTGCTCGTTGGACGTTGCCGCTCGATACGCGCTAACCAGGATTCTGCAGTGGCTGCCCATTCTCACCCAGCGGTGCCTCAGCCGGGCCTCCACAAGCCAGCAGGAGGTCGACAGTGAAGGGGCGAACAGCAGCGCCGCGGCAGTGGCGGCGGCGCCTTCTGCAGACACCGGAGCATCTGAAGCCGGCCGGCGTGGAGGACGAAGGGAATGACGACGGCTGGCTGCTGCTGCTGGAGGAGATAGATGCGGTGGCACGAATGCTGGGGGCGGTCCTGGAAGTGGAACCTCCGCGGCTGCAGCTCGGCCCAGCAGTTGGCGACCTCGCCTTCAGCTGCTGTGCTGTGGCGGCGGCATTCCCGGAGCAGGTACGGCAGGCGGCGGTGGCGGCAGGAGCGAGTCCGGACCCGGCAGTGGGTTGGCGATCTGAGCTGCTGTGTGAGCTGGCTGACATGCCAGCCGCCGGGGGGTGCGGAGACGCAGGCGGAGGAGGCACCTGGCGGGCCTACAGCCTGCAGCCGAGGGCGGCAGCAGCCGTAGGGCGACAATCGCTGAAGCGGTGAGGTCCCTGGCAGCCGAGCTGAGGTTCTGGAGCACGCACTGGCCGCGAAATGGATGAAGACAGTCGAGCCTTGATCTCGTGGCTTCGTAGGTGGGGTGTCCCGTCCCTACCAGCAAGGGAAGCGTCCTGCTCAGCGGCTCTGGTGTCGCCGGGGGAGCTGCGGGTGCGGGGGCTGGTGCGGGGCTGCGGCAACCCGGGCTGTGCCAACCTGGCGGGGGACAGCGAGGCGGAGGTAAAGCTGAAGGGTTGTGGGCGGTGCGGGGCGGTGGGGTACTGCTGCCGGGAGTGTCAGGTGGCGCACTGGAGGGCGGGGCACAAGAAGGCATGTGGGCGGGACCGTGTCGAGTAGAACAACCTAGGGACGGGTGTTACTGCAGCCGTGTGTGTAGCTTTGGGGGCTAAGCAGGGAGCTCAGGTGGCCTGGGGCTAGCGGCGATAGTAGGGGCACCCCGCTATGGGATACAACAGCTCCTAGTACTGCATGACAGCAGCTGGTGCTGCGTGTGCAGTGTGGCTGTGTTCACGAGTGAAGACACCGCACCGAGCCTCCGATCAAGGCGGCGCTGGGCTGCTCCCCTCTTCGCATATAGTAGTGTTGTTGGTCCTAATCTCGCTGGTTTCAACTCCAGGCTTACTGTGTGTATCAAGTGTAAGCATTTGCAGGGCATGTTTGCGAATGTTTTTGCTGCTGGGTGTTTTCGCTCACACTGTACAGGCCGGCCTGCATTGCGGGCTGACGGTAATAGTGCCCGATTCCGGCAGCCGGGTTTGCTGCTCAGGGCTCACAGCGCACACGCACGCAAGGGTGCTGCGAGGTTTGACACTCTGGGATGTGCGGCTGTGTTGTACGGCACATTAGGTTGCAATCTAGTATGATGGCGTCATTTCATGGAGGCGTCTTGTTCCGGGGTTGGAGAGCTGCCGGCTGCGTTAGTTGACGGGCGTGGATGCCGAGGGGTTTTAGCTGACCAGTCCCTGTGTTGGCGGCCTCGCAGCTCTGTATCTTGTCGCCTTGCGGAGTGAGGAGGTCATTGTGAAGCATTGCGAACTGCATTCGGCGCATGCAAGCGTTTTTCGGGGTTGCGATGCTGCGCCGGCGGCCTTGCCATCCAACACTGCCGTGCGAGTGTGGGAAGCAGCGCCCGGCTGGACCCTCAAGCAGACTGTATGTCTCGCGGGATGTTGCCTTGCTATGCAGCGACCCGTGGGTCGAAAACGTGCCTATTTCCAATTCTTGAACTTCCGTGTATAGTACGTCGCCCAGATGAGGCCCTTGACATGCAAGCAAACATTTGGCTTCATTACATCGTTACGGTTGTCATTGGAACGCGGCGTCATATCGCCGTACTACAGCGGTATCCCAGCATGGTCGGGAGGGGTCCCCTTCCAAACGTACATCATGGGTACACGCTAACTTGACATGACCATGCATGACATCAAATGTTCGGAATAACGATAAGTTTATAGGTTTGTCCACGTAATATGCAGTGACACAGGCGCCAGCGTAAGGCACCACACATGCCATGCCTTGCAAATTTGCTCAGCATGTGAGCCCAGCACCACCCATCCGGACGAAACATTCCATAAAAAAATAACCCCCCCAGAAAACAATGTATTCCCGCCTTGAAGACGGCCAGGAAAGCTGAAGACGTGCGAGAATAAAAGAAAGAAAAAATAAAAAGAGAAAAGAAAAGGAAAGGCATCCATGCAACCCATAAGAACGTATAAGGACAGAGGGATGAAACCCAAACATGCGCACACCAAACCAAATACCAGTTCACATTTACTGCCTAAGGGGCAGTTCAGCGTCGAAAGGCAAACAACAGAGAGGCGTCACGACGACAGTACCATGCACCCAACCAAAGGGCAGTTTGGCAAAGGAAAGGCAATAAACAGAAAGGCGCGGCAACGCACGCCTACAAGCAAGGGGTATAATGCAGCAAGAACGGCAATGACAGTACCATGCACCCTACCAAAGGGTCAGTTTAACGTCGAAAAGGAAAGGCAAATAATTGAAAGGCGACCATCGACCCGGATAAATGCAGCAAGGATGGCAATGACAGTACCATGCACCCTACCAAAGGGGCAGTTTAGCGTCGAAAGAGCAACCAACAGAAGGCATATACACGCAAGGGGAGTACTGCAATGCAGCCAAGGCATAAGTGACACACCAGGCACTCTATACCCAAGCGGCAATCAAGTCAAGCGGGATATCATCCCTTCACACCAGAAGCTAAGGGGCGTCAAGTATCATCACGAGGGGTACACCCTCAAGCACCAGTGCCACGCCATTCATGGATCGTACGGCCACGTGCTTAAACACTCCTAACGAACTAACTTTTAACTATCTCTAACGGGGCAACCTATAGACAAGCCCCCTTTCATGTAACGGGCAGCGACGCAGCCTAAACACATCCTATACCTATTATAACCAACTATTTATGTATCTGCGGGATTGCAAGCAACCATGCAAAGCCAAGCAGGCCCGCCGGCATTCCCCACATCCGCCCGCCCATGGTAGCAGGCCCCTGGCAGCCTCAGAGCGCCACAGTCAGCTCCGCCTCCCGGAAGAACGGGTGCCTCAGCGCCTGCTCGACGCTGGGTCGCCTCCGGGGGTCTGGGGCCGTCATGCTCCGGATGAGCCTCCGAATGTACCGGGGCAGGAAAGACGGCAGCGGCCGCTCCCCGCTCAACAACTCCAGCACGGCGGCCTTGTTCCCGCGCAACCCGGGGATCAGACACTCCGCCAAAACCACTCCAACGCTAAACACCTCAGCCTTGCCCGAGTACGGCACAGCCGTTTTACCGTACGACGCTCGTACGACCTCCGGGGCCATGTAGCCCGCCGAGCCCGCCCCACTGCAGCTGCCGCTGCGCACCGCCCCCGTCGTCTCCTCGTCAACCCTGGCTGCGCTCCCCATGCCGCCTAGCATCACGCGGCCAGCCGGGGAGATCAGGATGTGGTCGGGTTTCACGTCGCGGTGGCAGAACCCGCCCTCGCGCATGTCCCGCAGACCACACAGTGCCGAGAAAGCCACTGTGCGAGCAAAGTCCTCCGACGTGAGGGGCTGGCTGGGGTTGGCGACACACTTGTCCTGAGGGCGAGGACGAGAGGTAGGGGAACGAGAGGGAGGTTACACAGCGGCACGGGAAACCGCTCGAGTGCAGGCACCTAACATGCATGCGTGCGTGTAAGAGCACATGCAACCGCAGTCTACAAGCCCCTCAGTAAACCCGTCTTGCCACCGCAAACGCCTTCTAGCACAGCAAGCCGACCGCACGTCACAGTACGACAGCCACTCACCAGATGCTGAGTCAGGGACGAGTGGGCGCACTCCATAAAGATGTGAGTCTCGTGCGAGTCGACCTGCTTCCCGAGGCAGCGGACGACAAAGGGGCTAGCGACGGCGGCACTCAGGGCCGCAACCTCGCACTCCGCGCGAACCTCCGCCAACTGGATCTCAGCAGGAAGCATCTTGAGCCGCTTGGCTGCTGACATGGCAGCCCGTAGCAAGCGCTTGCCGTACGGGTTGTTGCAGCCGAGGGAGGGGAGCCCACTCGTGAGCTCCTCCAATCGCTGCTCCGATACGCCGGTCATGAGGGTTTTGCGGACCAACGTCACGCCGCCAACAGTCACCTCGGCCATGTTGCCGCCCCACATTCGCTTCACGACCTTGCAGGACCGCATCTCCTCCTCGCTGAGGAACGAGACGGGCTGGGGCTCAAGAACGCTGCTGGGGACCTGCGAACAACACACAAGGTGAACGGGGATACGGATGGGTCAGCAAAGGAGCAAAAACAAGACCCTAAGAGCGGTGTTCGAGGAGACATCAGGGCAAACAGGAGCAAACACATACGGATCAACCAAACCTACCTCAGGCGTTGTTGTAGTTTCCAATTCGGAGACCTCCGAGGGGAAGGAGGCCAGGCTGCTGTTGTCATCATCCGTATCGCTCTCTGTTACAGGGACAGTGGGGCGGAAAAGGAGGCAAGGTTAGGGACAGTTGCGATGGAAGCAGGAGAGACGCAGCAGTCTTTAAGGTCAGGGTGATGCCAAAGTTAGCTGCGTCTCCTACCTCGAAGGGCTCAAGAGGCTCGTTAACCAGCGCAGCGATGTTGCTGCTGCTGGCTTCATGGATGTTGTTGGGAGTCTACGAGTGGGCGAAAGGTTGGCAGCAAGAGTCAGCATGATCAGGAAAGGCGGCGAAAACCGAAGCAAGAGACAGGAACGCCATACGTCCAAAGCGCATCACGACTAAGGACATAACGATAATGTGTAAATGCTGAACCAACTTGGAAAAACCGCAAGGCAAAACTGGCTTGCAACGGCCATGACAATTGACAGCCAGGTGCGTCACTTACCGGGCTACTCAATACCGAAGGGAAAGGTGCAGTTAAAGCACCGGATAATTTTTGAGGCTTAAAGGCCACCAGCTGAACACCAGTAGCCCACTGCCAGCCATGCTGCGCCAACGGCAGCGCCAACCGCAGCAGAACCGCGAAGGGAAGCCAGAAGGGTGCGGCTACAAATGTAACCAAGAGGAAAAACAGACAGGCCAGACGTTCCACTATTGATGAGGAGTTGCGCCAAGAAACTTGCTGTCTCGCCATTGTGCAGTAGGAATAATAAGGATTACTATAAGGCTGATTGAGAAAGGCGAAAGCAGCTATGTTATTATCTCAACATTCCTTGTGAAGGAAGGTGTGGGATCGCGGGCGCGGCTGCGCTCTTGTACCCGCCATGGTACGTACGATTGCCTCCATCCTGCAGGACAGGGCCCTTCATGTCGTTCACCAACCCAGATCATTCCGTCCCCACAAATGTGTTTCCTGTTCATGGCCTCACTTTCGTTTAGGGGTCCAAACTTTGGTGCGGTAGAATTTAATGTGCTTGCCTAAGTAGTGTGAAGTGGACAAGCTAAAACCGTATCCAAACAGGTTACTTTTTGTCTGGAGGCTTCATGGAGGAACCAACATGCTCAAGGGGCAGAATATATGCATGTTACTTGGTGTCTGATGACTGGCCTTGTGCAGAAAAGTCACACACATTGGGCAAATGTTCACATTGGGCATGTCCCAGTATCACTCAAATTGCAGAGGGGCATATGACTATGTTTTGTATTCGACCACGAATTGCGGACTGAGACCATCGTTGCACCGGCATGTATTGCAAGAAAACAGCAGACATGGAAGCATGGCCAGACCTGCAAGCAAGTGCTTCCATAGCTTACCCCCTCACTTTTAAAATTGGATATCGATGCAATGCTGCTGCACTATTTCCAGATGCCATTCTTGCTTCAATCCTTGCTCGGCAACACTGAGGCCGAGACTCATCGACATCGCCCATGGGACGCGTTATAAGCGAATTCCCAACTTACGTGGATAAAGCACAATATTGTTGTTAGGAAAGTAAGCGCATCTGGCACTTGCTTTAGTCGTCTTGATACAGGGCAGCGTGCCCAATCGGTAAGAGCGTGAGGTATCCTACCCAAGCGTTAATTGAACCTTACTCCATTCTCTAAATGGTGCACTTTATACATGCAGCAACGGTGCAAGGAGACCCGGCGAAGATGCGTGCAAGCTGCGGTTGGACGCGCTGCTCGGTGAGGAATTCTTGTAGGTATTTAAGTTGTTGAACGGCTAACGCATATGCTTAATGTTCGCGCTGCAATCGTCCCCTTTACGAACAGGCGTGTTTCGCCCTCCACAATGGGTGGTTGCAACCGGCTTGGCCGCGAGGCTAGAACTCCTTTCCGTCCAGTCGCAGTATTTCCATTCTTTAAAAGCGCTGGCTCAAAACCTCCAATCGCCGAGGAGCCCGTGTCTCAGCAGAAGCAGCAACAACAACACCCTCACCAGCGATGCCATCACCACCATCATCACCACAAGTTTGACCTGCCGCTTGCGGTCGTGCTGGCCGGCGCTGCCTTCGAGTCGTTCCTGCAGCCCAGGGCGGCTTCCATCAACGCACCCTGGGCGGCCCCACCGTCACCTACACCGACAAGTGAGGCGTGCTGCTGCTGCTGCTGCAGCTCCTCTCCCCGCCTCCAACCCGCGTCCCTCTGACGCTTCCTCTGACCCTCCCCCTGCCCTTCTCCTCCCCCCCGCATTCCCGCCCCCTCCCCGAAACCAGGTCCTTCCTCACGCAAACCCACTACGGCGTGCTGCACGTGCAGCTGCTGTCCGCCTCCAACCTGCGCCCCGCCGACCCGGGCGGCGCCTCCAACCCGTACCCGTACTGCTGCAGCTGGGCGCATGCAGCGTGCGGTCGGCGACGGTGTGGGGCAGCCAGGAGCCGAGATGGGGGGAGGGGGAGGCGCACTGCCTGTATGTGAGGTAGGGAGAGGGGGGGGGAAGGGGCGGAGAGGAAGGAACTAGCGACAGGTGACCGGGGAGCAGCGCCCCGTCAGGCCACCTCCCCTTCCCTCCCTGGCCTACCTCTGGCTGCCATCATACCTCACCTCACCCACACCCACCCCTCTCCCCCGCTCCTCATCTCCCCCCCTGCAGAGACCCCCGTACGGAGGTGTTGCGGGTACGACTGTACGACGAGGACCCCGGGCCCAAGAGCGACGACGAGCTGGGGACCGCCATGATGTGGCTGGGGGGGCTGCTGGAGGCGCTGGAGGGGCAGGGGCAGGGGGCTGGAGGGGAGGCGCGAACGGTGACGCTGCCCCTCAGGTGAGGGAGTGGAACATGGGAGCATGCCGAGACGTCGCAGTGCATGCGCGAGCAAAACAAGACAGGCAAAGCAAGTGCAAGACCACTATGTGCGGATGCCGCGTGTGTGTGTTTGTGTGTGTATTTGGTGTACCAGCCACCTGCCACAAACCCCCCCAACTGCCCTCATCCAGCACCTGCCCCGCAACCCATCAACAGTCGACTGTCCACCCCCCCCCCCTCCTCCCATTGCTTTGCCCTAACCTGTGGTCTCCTATGGTTTGGTATGGTCTTTGACCCCCCTCCTCCCCCTCCCCCCCCAGATGATGGTGCACAAGGGCTTCCTGGACGCCTACGACAGCGTGCGGGCCACTGTGTTCGCCCTGCTGGATGCCATAACCACCAGCAGCAGCGCCAGCACCGGCAGCAGGAGGCGGAGGCGGGTGGCGGAGGCGGGGGCGGAGGCGGGTGGCGGAGGCGGGGGCGGGGGCGGAGGCGGAGGCGGCGGCCCCCGTGTGGCGGGTGCTGCTGACTGGGCACTCGCTAAGCGGTGCGCTGGCAACACTGGCGGCGTATGAGCTGGCGGAGAGGAGGTGGGGGGAGTGGGGGGGGGAGAGGGGTCCGCTGCTGCTTGTGCCGCACCGCCCCCCACCGCCCACTTGCCACCTGCCACCCTCCTCGCTCCCTCCTGGTTGCCACTGTCGTTGTCCAGAGCTTGATGATACGGTAATACCTTCTTGTTTCCCCCACAGGGAAGCCTGGCCACACAGTTGTATCTTACCTTTCACCCTGTCCCCTCCTCCCCCCAGTCCTATGGTTTGGTATGGTCTCCTCCGGTCCCCTTTCCCCCCCGCCCCCCTGCCCCCCCCCTAGGACCCCCGCCCGCTCCCGCCAGTCCATCAGCCTCTACACCTTCGGCGCCCCCCGAGTGGGCAACCGGGCCTTCGCGGCAGAGTTCGACCGGCTGGTGCCTCGACGCGTGGCGGGTGACCAACAGCAATGACATCATACCCAGATGGTGGTGTGGGAGGGACGAGTTAAGAGGTTGTTGTTGTACGGCACACGCATGCTGGTTGTTGTCGGTTGCCGGGGCGGTTGGGGGAGCAGATGTTGATTAAGTTGGAGACGTTGATGCTGGGTGCTGACGTGAAGGCGCTGGGGAAGCGCTGAGGACGGGTGGCGGGACGGTGGAACGAGGCGGTCGACAGGGAGTAGGAAGTTGGTGTCGATGCGGTAACCCAGTAAGGCGGGGGGGAGGAAGAAGTGGGCGCTGTGCGTTTCTTGGGTCACGAGACTGACGTGCATATAGTGACGCGAGAAAGTAGCAGCAGCATCCGAGCGGTGTAACGGCAATTGCATACGCCGGTGTTTCCGCGGCTCAGTTTATCTAACCCCGGCAGTAGTATGTTGGCAATACCGGTAACCCGGTTCAACAGGCAGCTGCTGCTGCTGCATTCTCCCTTGCAGCAAGTAAGACCGGGCTCTTTCCACTCCGAGGCAGCGCCAACATTTGCCAACCCACGGTTCCGGCTCGTCGCCTACCCAGTGCGCCGGCTCCCCTACTGCCAGCCCTGCTGCGGGTGCTGCCGCCGCTGCTGCTGCTGCTACGTTTACCTGTCTGGTCTGTACCGCTCTGCGCAAGTCGCACACCTTGCAAGCAAGCAAACTGTTGTGTCAACGTCGCAACTGGCAGCTGCAACCCCCCCCCCCCCACATGCGACATGCTACACGGCAGTACCCCGTACATAACAAACATACGTACGACGCGCTTTTGATTATCGTGGATGTATAGACAGCAACAGGGGTACGGAAACAACCCGGAATCCTCCTGCATGCGCCATCCGCGAGCCCCCCCCCTGCATGCATGCTACCCCACCGCGGTGCTAGCCCCACCGCCTCTCCACTGCCTCCTGCTACTGCATCCAGGCCCCTCAACCTACACCACACCACCCCAGCATTAAGCGCGGGAGCGCGTCTAACTACCGTAACCCCCTAACCACCCCTACCGCCGCCGCCGCCACCACCACTACCCCGGCGACCTCTTCCTCCTCCTCTTCCCCCTCTGCCTCTCCGGCCCCGCCCACGCCTCCCAATTCCTCGGCCACGACCACCACCATCATCGCCACCGTCACTACCCTCAACACCGGCAACGTCACCTGCAACCCCAAACGCGCCCTCCTCTCTGCCGGCGCTGCCACCATTGCCGTTGCTGGAGGGCCCCTCCATCGCCCCCGCCTCCACCGCCTCCGCCGGCCCCACCGCCTCCGCCGCCCCCGCCTCCGGTACCCCCAGCCCCAGCTGCGTCATCTGCAAGCTGAGCAACTCCAACGCGAATGCGCCGCTGGGGGCCGTCTCCTCCGCAGGTGCCACTCGAATACCCTGTGCGTTAAGAAAACCATGTATGTGAGTGTATGGGTAGGTCACCGGTATTATCAGCGGGTAGGTAGGGGGGATGAATCTGGTGTATGGCAACGGTCACTCGTACATCTACCTTTCCCGCCTTCTGTGGGGAAGGCGGTGTACTGCAGCGGTTGAAGAGTGGTCGGGTGCCGTACGCCTCCCTTCTACGACAATTGTACGGTGTACTGCGTGCTACATGGGGGTGTTGGACGGAGGCCCTGGTTGTCGCTCCCTTGGTATTTATCGCCCCATTGCTTCGTTTCATGCTGCCACCAAAGATCCATATATTTCCAGGTGCACGGCACTGCTACCCCCTCCCTAGTCGCCCCCTCCCTAGTCGCCCCCTCCCTAGTCGCCCCCTCCCTAGTCGCCCCCTCCCTAGTCGCCCCCTCCCTAGTCGCCCCCTCCCTAGTCGCCCCCTCCCTAGTCGCCCCCTCCCTAGTCGCCCCCTCCCTAGTCGCCCCCTCCCTAGTCGCCCCCTCCCTAGTCGCCCCCTCCCTAGTCGCCCCCTCCCTAGTCGCCCCCTCCCTAGTCGCCCCCTCCCTAGTCGCCCCCTCCCTAGTCGCCCCCTCCCTAGTCGCCCCCTCCCTAGTCGCCCCCTCCCTAGTCGCCCCCTCCCTAGTCGCCCCCTCCCTAGTCGCCCCCTCCCTAGTCGCCCCCTCCCTAGTCGCCCCCTCCCTAGTCGCCCCCTCCCTAGTCGCCCCCTCCCTAGTCGCCCCCTCCCTAGTCGCCCCCTCCCTAGTCGCCCCCTCCCTAGTCGCCCCCTCCCTAGTCGCCCCCTCCCTAGTCGCCCCCTCCCTAGTCGCCCCCTCCCTAGTCGCCCCCTCCCTAGTCGCCCCCTCCCTAGTCGCCCCCTCCCTAGTCGCCCCCTCCCTAGTCGCCCCCTCCCTAGTCGCCCCCTCCCTAGTCGCCCCCTCCCTAGTCGCCCCCTCCCTAGTCGCCCCCTCCCTAGTCGCCCCCTCCCTAGTCGCCCCCTCCCTAGTCGCCCCCTCCCTAGTCGCCCCCTCCCTAGTCGCCCCCTCCCTAGTCGCCCCCTCCCTAGTCGCCCCCTCCCTAGTCGCCCCCTCCCTAGTCGCCCCCTCCCTAGTCGCCCCCTCCCTAGTCGCCCCCTCCCTAGTCGCCCCCTCCCTAGTCGCCCCCTCCCTAGTCGCCCCCTCCCTAGTCGCCCCCTCCCTAGTCGCCCCCTCCCTAGTCGCCCCCTCCCTAGTCGCCCCCTCCCTAGTCGCCCCCTCCCTAGTCGCCCCCTCCCTAGTCGCCCACCCTCACCAATTGCACAACTTCTCACGACTAAGAAGCCCACAAAACACACACATACAAAACACACCAAGCATCACGCGCACCGTCGCAACCCACCCGCTCCGCCGCTAGCTGCTCCAGCAGCCTTCCATCGTACTTATCCGAGGGCAGGTGGAACAGCAGGCTGGACACCAGCTCGCGAGGGTCCTGCTGCTGGTGGTGGGGTTGCTGGGGGGGTTGCTGCGGGTGGTGGTGGGGTTGTTGCATCAGCAGGTGGCGGGGGTCCTGGGGGGGTCGCTGCTGCGAAGGATGCCGCTGGGGGGGTGGTTGCTGCGGGTGCTGCTGCTGCGGTGGCGGTAGCGGTCTGAGTGCCCCGGGGGCGGCGGCAGAAGCGATAGCAGAGGCGGCGGCGGCGGCGGCGGCGGAGGGTCCTGCGGCTGTGGGTCGGTGAGGAGTGGGACGAAGGGAGATGTAGCAGGGCACTGGAGACGACATGAGGGCCCTGGTGC
This sequence comes from Astrephomene gubernaculifera, assembly GCA_021605115.1. Classification (NCBI taxonomy): domain Eukaryota; kingdom Viridiplantae; phylum Chlorophyta; class Chlorophyceae; order Chlamydomonadales; family Astrephomenaceae; genus Astrephomene; species Astrephomene gubernaculifera. Next base: position 1,619,304 of record BMAR01000013.1, read on the forward strand.
GACCCATGGGTCACCAGGTAAGGGAGACGTGCATGACAGGGCGAAACCGGCATCGGATGAAATGCATGCATGAGCGCCGCCACCCCCAACAGGAGCTACAAACCCCATATCGACATCGACCCCGCCAACGTATCCCAAAAGCCAAACACGCACCTGCACACGCTGCACCTGCTGCTGCTGACTTTCGCCTCCTCTTGGCCCCCCCTGCTCCACCCGCTCCTCCCCCATGCCCTCCCACCATCGCCGCCGCCGCTGCCGCCTCCTGCGCTGCCAACTGCTCCCCCGCCGCCCGCACCAGCCAATCCAACAGCTCCTGCAGGCAGCCCCGACTGCCCGGCAGGACGGCAGAAGAGGAGGAGGAGGAGGAGGAGGAGGAGGGGTGCGGCGAGGAGGAGGAGGCGGCAGCAGGTGTTGGGGCAGCAGGGGGCCTGCTGCCCCTAGAGGAAGCCATGTGGTGCGGGTACCAGCCTGGGAGGTGGGGAGGTGGGGGGATTGGGGTGGGCGGGTGGTGCGGGTGGGTGGGTGGGGGGTCTTGGTGCATGGTAAGGTGGAAGGACGGAGGGGCAGGAGAGGGTAAATGAGGATGGATGGAAGGATGCGGTGCTACGCTGGGTGGAGTTGTGGCGCAGATGGCGCCGAGAGGGCGGCACTGCCCTGCCTGGCTCCTCCACGCCCCCCTCCGCCCCCGTTCCGGTGTCCATTGTCCCACCCTTTTTGCTGTCCGCTCCGCAGTAGCTGCTGAAGCTCATGTGCCCAAGCAGCTCCCGAACCAGCGGCCGCCAGTCAGCCCCGTCGCAGTCAGCCCAGCGCATCAGCGTGAGTAGCGGCACGGAGCTGGGCAGGGGGAGCGGGGAAGGGAAGGGGGGAGGGAGGGAAGGGGAGGGGAGGGGTGGAAAGCGGGAGGAAGGTGGCATCAAACCGGTTTTGCGCACGTCCCGCCTGTCCTCTCCCGCCCTGCCCCCTCCCCCCCCACACACCCCTCCCCCTCCCCCCACCCCTAATACCCCACCCCCGCACACCCCCGCCCCCACCGGTCCGTGTTCCTGAGCATCACGAGCTCCGAGGTCGCACCCGGAAGTACGGCAGCAGCGGCAGCAGCAGCCGCTGACGACCTAGTAGCAGCAGCATCTCCGGCAGGGGAGGTGCCGCCAGCAGCAGTGGCAGCAGTGGCGGCTGCAGCAGTAGTGGCACCACTACGACCTGAGGCGCCTCTTCCCCCTCTTCTGCCGCCTGCATCACCACCTCCGCCACCACCACCACCTCCGCCTCCGCCGCTGCCGTACATTCCCTTTTTGCTGCTGCCTGCCGGGGTGGTTCCTGCTCCCCCGCCGCCTTCTCCGTAGGCCGGGTCAGAAGCATTCGGAGCATCATGCGGGTCGCGGCAGGGGGACGGCGAGGTGTGCTGGGCCGCACTTGTTGCGGCTGCTGTGGTGTTAGGCCAGCAGCAGCGGGTGGGGGCGGGGACAGGGCCGCAGGAGTGGTGCAGCAGCCAGCGCACGACCTGCAGCCTGTGCGGCAGCGGCATGTGGGGCACGTCGTAGCAGCCGGCGGGGCCGACCTCGGAGGGGGGCGGCCTGAGAGGAGGGGGCAGGGGGGAGGGAAGGGAAGGAGAAGGAGGAAAGGACTAAACAGGAGGAGGGAGTACTTCAGGGCGCCGTACCTTATCGTACACTTCTTCAGGGCGCAAGTAAGCCACACTGTCCCCTCCTCTCGCTCGCTCCCCCCAACCCCCCAGCCCCCCTCCCACCACACACTGTGGTGCGACACCGCCAGGTGCAGCGGCGACCGGCGCTCACGACCCGTGTGCACCCGCTCCCAGTCAACCGCAACGTAGCTGCTGCTGCTGCTGCCGCCCGCACCGCCCGCACTTCCGGCCGCACCGCCGCCCGTGTTCGCGGCGCCGGGTCGGGAGAGGAGGTGGGGTTGATGGAGGAGGTTGGGGGTTGGGGTGTCCCGGCGGGGCAGCAGCGGCAGCAGCGAGGTCATAGCCTGCCACGTGGTGCGGTTTGCAGCGGGGGAGGGGGAGGGGGAGTGGGGTTGCGGCCGGGCGAGGGATTACTGGATGCTGCTGGGGACGGAACTGGACTGGAAGCATGCATGCATGCGGATGGTTGCATGCGGCCGGGTGGTTGGTTTGGTTGGTTGGGTTTGGTTGGTTGGGTGCGGTGGGTGGGTGGGTAATTTGATACGGGAATAGGTTACCGGTTCCGGGATGCGCGCAAGAGGTGCGCCGCATGGTAACGCGCCGCATGGCGCCATTGCAACGCACCTTGTAGCACCCGCGTTGCCCGGTACGACAGGCGCCATGTACGATAGTGTAAGACAGACGTGTACGACAGGCGGACGACACGCGCCATGTACAACAGACGTGTACGACATGTGCCATGTACGACATGCGCCATGTACAACAGACGTGTACGACATGTGCCATGTACGACATGCGCCATGTACAACAGACGTGTACGACATGTGCCATGTACGACATGCGCCATGTACAACAGACGTGTACGACATGTGCCATGTACGACATGCGCCATGTACAACAGACGTGTACGACAGGCGCCATGCCCCAACTCAAAACCTAACCCCTGAGCCCCCCGCCCCCCACCTCCCCACCTCCAGGTTTCCCATCACCGTGGCCTCCAGGAACAGGTACACGCAGTTCTGGCAGACCGCCAGCTGCCACTGCCGCCCGCGCCGCTCCCAACAGGATGGCGGCGGCGGGGCGGCGGCGGCGGCGCTGCGTGAAAGGGGGAAGAAGATCAGCAGCAGCCTGCAGCAGCATCAGAAGCATGCAAAGGAAAGACAGATCGGAGAGCCCCTGTCCCTGTCCCCGGCCTCCTCGGCCCCCTCGGCCCCCACCCTCCAATGCCCACCCCCCACCCCGGCAGGGTGTCCCCCTCCTGGCCCTCACCCTGCTCCCTCCTCAGCAGCCGCCACTCCCACTGCGCCTTCTACAGGAGCACCCGCAGCCGCTGCTGCCGTCCCCGCGCTGCGCTTCCCGCCCACTCCTCCCGCCGCTCTACCTCCGGCTTCCGCTCGGTCCGGGGCCGCCCGGTCTGCCGCGTTGACGATGACCAGGGTGGCATCGTTGTGATACCAAACCTGCAAACACGCCGTCGTACAAAACGACCATCGCAAAGTACGACACAAGATCACAGTGTTGATGTACGGCAGTGGCAGTCCAGCAGCACATCCAGGATGTGTTACTTTACTTTCACGCAAATAAAGCTGCAATCAGGTGCGATGAATTACTCATTCTCGTTCCGTACATGGACACCGTACGTACACCGTTATTGTTAGTCGTACGGCAGGCGCCTTTCCTTGCAGCTACATGAGATCAAGAGGGCCTACCTTCGCACAGCTGCCTTTGGGAGTGCCTTGCACCGGGTTGGGGAAGATGCTGGCGGCCTGCGGGGAGTTACAGGTACAGGTACAGGTAGGTACAGGTACAGGTACCGATGGGCAACAACCTTGCCAAAAACTGCGAGCAAAGAACGCACATAACGTACCTTCACCATAGCTGAACGTTAACACTCCAGCAGTTCCGCTTGCAGAGAACGGCAGCAGTAGCCTCGCGCGTCTCGCCCTTACCCACCCGTACCCACACCCAGTAGGCTCTTTCTCCCCCACTCCCTCCCACCCTCCCCTCCCCCACCCCACCTCACCTGCTCCTTACTCAAATACCCGGGGGCTGCCAGATAGAACCGACTGACAGGGGTCCCATCCGGCCATACCGCGCTGCCCTGCACGGAGCCCCGGGCCTCCACCAGCAACCGGAGGGGCGGCGGCAGCTGCAACTGCGGGGGAGAAGCGGGTCCGCCGCCGCCGCCGGCTGGATGGGGCTGCGGTCCTCCGCCAGCAGGCAACGTGCTGTTACCGCCGCCGCCGCCGCTACCTTCGCCTCCGCCTCCGCCGCCGCCGCCGCAGCCGTACATAAGGTGAGGGACAGCGGCGGTGGGGACAGCAGCAGCGGCGGCGGCGGTGGCGCTGGGGTCTGCTGCGTGCCGCAAGGTGCCCCCGGAGGCTCCTGTGACGCTGCCCAACCCGCAACCCTGCAGCGGTGCAGGGAGGATCCAGGGAGGGTGCGGAAGCAGGGCGTTGGATGCCCGATGAGAAGAACAAGCTAGCGCAAGCTAGCGCGCCCTCAACCCCCCCCCTTCCTCCTCCTCCTCCTGCTCCTCCTCCTCCTCCTCCTCCTGCGCACCTGGATTCCCTTGGCGGCAAACACCACTTGGTGCAGCTCCTCTCCCGGCAGTTGACGTTGAGGCCACACCCGCGCAGGTGCCGTCATAATGCCGCTGCCAGCACTGCCGCCCGCGTTGGTGTTGCTGCTGCTATTGTGGTTATTGCGAATGTAGTACGACAAAAGGTTGTACACCGCAGCGTAGAAAGTCGGCCGGCGGAAGAGCTGGCCGGTGACGGCGGCGGTGGCGGCCGCTGCTGCTGCTGCTGCCGACCCCGCTGAGGTTGGCGGTGGCGACGGTGCAGCAGCGGCAGCTGCTGCTGTCCTTGGAGGTATCGCTATATGGGGTTGTGGATGGGCGGCTAGGAGTGATCCCGTCGCATGGAGTCCTGTAGCGGTGGCGACAGCGGTCGGAGGTGGCCCTGCGGGAGAAAGGTTTCAAAGACAACTCCGTAAAGGGGGCAACGGCAACTTCGTAAAGGGGGCAACGGCAACTCCGTAAAGGGGGCAACGGCAACTCCGTAAAGGGGGCAACGGCAACTCCGTAAAGGGTACAACAGCAACTCCGTAAAAGGGGCAAATGCAACTCCGTAAAGGGGGCAAAGGCAACTCTGTTATCTGTGACCGCGACCGATACCGTGTCACATGGCATACGGTAGCCATGTAAAGCATCTCTTCCCTCCTCACCCTCAGATGCAGTCAAGCGTGTCAATACGCCTCTTTCCCCTGCACCTCCTGTGTCCTGCAGCCCGCCCTCCAGTCCCTCCCCCTGCAGCAGCCCTGGCAGCCCCGGCGGGTCGGGTGCGGGGTCGCGTCGGAAGTCATGGAGCACCTGCCACAACACCTGCTGCAGGTGAGCGGCGGAGGGGTCGCATGAGGCCCCGGAGACAGGGGATGAGGAGGCAGGGGCGGCGGGCGGGGGCGGCAGCGGCTGGCGGTGGTTGGGAGGAGGTGCTTGCTGTTGTTGTTGGTTGTTGGGCTGTAACTGCTGCTGTTCGAAATAATGATGCAGCTGTTGCTGAAGCTGTTGCTGCTGCTGCTGCTGCAGCTGTTGCCGTTGAATGTCTTGCTGTTGCATGTTGTTGCTGTTGCTGAAGGTAGTTGTCGTTGGTGGTGTTTGGATAGCGGAGTCACTACCGGTAGCCGAGCTTTGGATGCTGCCGGTCCTTGGGCACTTGGTGCAGGCCAGAGGCCTTTGTTCGTTGGCGTAGAGTACGGCGGCGTCAGCGGTTACGCCGAGCACCTAGAACGCTAAGCGTTGATGATCCACCGCTGTCGAGCTGACGTGATGTTAAGTAACCGGGCTGCTGAGCATGATCAGTCAAATAGGTTTCGGCTATGCTGATGCAATTGGTACACCGTTGGGCACTCGACTCTACAGCAAGACGGAGTTTTAGGTATCTTCAGTTCAGAAGAGCAAGACGAGCAGAAGGAGACCTCCTAAATTCGGGCAGAACGGAAACCAAGGGTTTGACGGGTCGTCGACGCTGCTTGCCGATATTTGCACACGAGGCAACCGATTTCTTGCGACATGCAGCTGTCAGCATCGCTTTTGTTTCTGCACTGAAATATTCATTTAATTGGTGGCAGCGTAAATTCTTGCTGGGGGCAAGGTGCATAACCTTTGCAAGCCGTGAATCCGGCCGTGGAACTCACGGCGCCTTTGATTTCTTTTAAACAAATGCTGCCCCTTGCCGTGCCAACTTACATAGAACTGCATGGCATTTTCTTATTTACACGTCACGTACAAATACAACGTAACCATGCCACCGCTTTGCACGCTCCGAGACATCGATAGGTTGCAAGTCTGCCCGAATTCTCATCCAGCAACCTTAAACAGGGGGCCTATTCATCACCTTCCGCTTCCGACAACTTACAGCGAGTAGCTTACTGTGAAGTCGATCGCCAGCGTCTAGCACACATAGCGTACCAACCGTAGTAACAACGAGATGGCCACAACAGGAAAGGGCAATGGCCCACGCGCCGAAAGCTGCTAACACTCTCCTGCCATTAGCTGCATATCTGAAGGGGACCGTGTGAAGGTTGCTGTCAACCACCCCTTCCATCGCATCGTCGTAATCACACGCATATGGCGTGCGTCATCCTCCCCACGCAACTACGGTTGCCTACGCGTCTACGTCCCAAAACCTCGTAAAGCTCGCATTCCGGGAAACCAGGCAACCCCTCCCTTGCAAAGGTTTCCTTACACCCGCTCTTGTCTCCTCATAACACCAGAGTCGTGCGAGGCCACTTGCTATTATGGCTTTCCTGCCATACACCGTGTTACATCGCACCGCTCTTCCCCCATTTCGTCACGGTGACCTGCATCCTCCATTCCATTCCGTTCCCGGTCCGTGTTATCTCGCGTCACGGGAAATGACATCACCGTACGTCCTGACACAAACACCTCTTCGCATCCCACGCAGCACCAGAGGTATCCCCTTCAGACCCATGTTCCAGTCACCCACAGCCGCCGTACACGCAACAAATCAAGACCTCATCTCACCTGGACCCCACCCCACCCGGCTTTTCAGTTGCCGTACTTTCCAATGAGGTTCACCAGCTTCTGCCCCTCCGCCACCCAGTCAAACGCGTCCACCTTGAACGCCGTGTGCCGTACACGCCTCTCCCCGTTGTACTCCCGCGCCTTGCTCATGAGCACAAAGCTCCAGGGGCGCCACTGCGCGGCACGGAGGGCGGCGTTGAAGGGCGCGTCCCCCTGGGACTCCTTGAGGGCGGCCAGGTCGTCCGCCTTCATGCCCAGCAGCAGCTCAGCCTGTTTTGGGGGGGGGGGTGGCGAGGTGGATGTTTGTTAGGGGAAATGGATAGGTTGGGAGGCGGGGATGGGGGGCCAGGAGGGTTGGGAAGAAAGAGGCATGCCGGGCCCTCTTCTCCGGTTGATTGGGGTGCCAGCCGTGCGCTGTACATGCAAGATGGGGGTTTGTTGGAATTACCGGCATGCGATCCCAACCTGCACCTTCCACGTAGCTGCGGACATGACATCAACTCTCGAATCAGTCTCAACGCAGCCCCCCTCCCCTCCTCTGCCCCTCTCGCCCCCCTCCCCTCACCTCCTTGTTGAACAGCTGCACCGAGGAGACCCCGCAGTGGTCGCCCAGCAGCACCGACAGCACGTAGCGGTGCTCAGCGCGCTCAACCAGCCGCCCGTCGGCCTCGGCGTAGCGACCGCCGCCCTGGTCCGTCACCTGGACAGGGGGGGAGGGAGGGAGAGTTGGAGGGGAGGGGAGAGAAGAGGAATGTTAGGGCAAGGGAGGAGAGGGGGATGTTGAAACGGCTATTGTTGTAAGGGGCGTGTGGATGGGTGGGGTGCCACATGCGTTGCGTGTCTTATCGTAGGAAACCGTATGCCGTGTCTTTCCAACGAACCCAGAGCAACAACCCCCACAACCTTGGCAGCACCAATCCCAACCCCCGGCCCCTCCCCTCCTCCCTCTCCCACCTTCTTGCCGTTCTCCGGGTTAGCGAGGTAGTAGAGCTGCTGGTTGGTGTTCACCATCACCACCTGCGCGGTGACGGGCTGGGGAAGGAGGGGAAAATTATATAAGAAATGCAAACAACTAAGCCCCAATCCCATATCCCGACTCATGCAGTGAGTGCATTCGGAGGCACTAATAACACGCAGGGGAAGGGGAGGGTTGGGGCGGGTTGTAAGAGGGGTATCTGGAAGGCGGGGAATGGGAAAGGAAATAGGGGAGAGGGAGAATGATGCCTGGAAACTCATTCCTTCCCTATTGCGTAGTAATAAACAGCCATTCCGTTCTGCACCCCATCAAGGAGAACCCCTCCTCCCGAGGCGCCTGCCTGCCCCCCGCTGCCGCCTATGGTATGGTGTGGCCTATGAACCCTCTACCGCCACCTATTCCCATCCCTTTGCCCTAACATGTGGTTCTCTAGGGTTTGGTATGTGGTCTTTCTCCCCGCCTCCCCGCCTACCGTGAACGAGGCCTTATCGTCGGGCAGTGTATCCGGGGTAATGGCCGACACGTCCTTCAGCGTGTGGAAGCGGTCCCGGGACACGGGGCCGGCGCCGCCAGTGCTGCGAGGCGGGGGAGGGGAGCGGAAGACCCAATTTGTTGTAAGCACAAGGCGGGGGAGGGGAGGGGGGAGCGGAAAGGAACGAGGCAGCAGCGAGGGGAGCGGCGAAGAGGAGGCTAGTGTGGAGGGGCTACTAACAAAAGTGGTCAGGGCGGAGGAGGCGCTGTGTGGAAGAAACGGGGCTGCTGAGAGGTCGCCGAGGTGGAAGGCTACACAAGTGAAGCAAGCCAAGGCACAAAGTGTTTGCAGCCACAACAAAATGTTTGCACACACCCGCACGCCCGCTCCCTGCTCACCTGTTTCCGCGCGTCCCGGGGAGGTCTTGTCCCACGGGTGAGAAGCGGTCGGGTGTCATGCTGGCGGTCGAGTACCAGAGCAGCAGCTCCTTGGTGGCGGGGGCCTCGGGGTTCACCGTCACAACCGACTTGGTGAGTGAGGAAACGGAGCAGCCGTTGAAGTCGGTTACGCGGGCTTGCGTCACCTGCGGAGGGAAGGAGGTGTGTGGATGTAGGTGAGTCGAATAGTACGGGGGGGGTGTCGAGAAACGGATGAAGCGAAAGACAATGAGGAGCACGCAAGAGAATGGGGAGAGGAGCCTCCCCCCATCCCACCCGGCCTGTCTCCATATGCATGAGTCGGGGTATGGGATTGGGACTCCAGTTGCTTCGCTTAAGATTCATCTTCACCCCGCCCACCTGCAGCACGGCCCGCCCCTCCTGCCCCTCCAGCTGCGGTGCGGAGGAGTGTGCGTTGTCGCCCCACAGCGTCACGACCACACTCTTGCCGCTGTACGGAGCAACAACAACAGGGGCGGTACACCAGGGCCCGCAATGGTGAGGTTAGAGGCGGCTCGAACATGTGTGGCAGTGGCCACAGTCAGGGTAGAAGGCGCTTGCAAACCGTGGCGGCAAGCATCGGGGTGACACGGACGGACCCGTGGGTCACCCACTAACTGACGTGTGACGTGAAACAGCACACAACGGCGGACTCCATTCACGCCGCCGTAAAACACCTCTCCCACACCGTCCCTGCCTTCCATTCTCTTCCCTCCCTCCTCCCTCCCACCACCCACCCCACCTGCTGTCCCCAATGGTCACATCCCGCCTGGGCAGCTCATCTCCCCCCGCCTTCCGCTTGATGGTCCCCAGCGGCCCCAGCGCCAGCACCACCCCCATCACATCCACCGGGGCCCGCGCGCCCACCCGCCGCGGCAGGGCCTCGATGGGGGTGATCTCCACTGCGGCGGTCATGGAGGAGGTGTCCTGGTCGGCCGCCTCGCTCACCTCGGTGCTGTGGAGGGGGGAATGGGGGGGGCAATTATATATGAAGTGCAAACAACTGGAAGGGGGTGTTTAAGAGGAAACAACAAACTGACCGTGTGAAAGGGCGTCGTCAAGGTTTGCAACATGCGAGCCAGCCCGACCCGTCCAACCCGTGGGGAGGGCTTCAGTTAAGTTTGCTGCTTACCCCATGCCGCACTCCCCCTCCTTTCCCCGCATCTCGCTTCACGCCCACCTGTCCGTGAAGTCGATTTGGTAGTCCGCCTTGACACTGCTGTACTTCTTGTCAGCCGGCTTAACCTAAGGCGAAGGGGAAAACAAACGAGGCGCCAGTTAACCTCGGTCAACTCGTGCAGTGAGCGCATTAGGATTTCATCAACACCAAGAAACCCCGACTCCCCCTCAGAATCCCCTGCTGCTGCTGCTACTGCTGCCATGTTGTCATCACCCAGTGCCCCCACCCCCACCTTGAACTTGTGGAAGAAGTACACGCGCCCCTCCATCAGCTGGTCCGAGTAGCGCTCCGCAGCAGCCCGCCAGAAGGTGCCCTGGATCTGGGATCCCTGCAGCGGAGGGGATGAGGAGCGGGCAACAGAAAGGGGGAGGAGGGGTTTCACACAACACCACTGCTGCATGGTGATGGTATAGCATTTCTACGGCATGCGAATTTACAAAACAACCCATCACCTAGCACGTCGTACAACTGCTGCACCATCACCATGCGATTATCGGTCTTGTCATTCGACATCACTGCTGCCGTACAACGAGCACCCCAGCTCCCCTCACCGTATCGTCCACCAGCTCAATGGTGAGGATCTTGACATCGTTGCCGCGGATCGTCATGGACCGCAGCTGTCCCTTGTGGGTGATCTTGGCCTTGATGCACCAGTTGCTGTCGTACGGGTGCAGCTGCGCAATCTTGTGGTGGTTCCTGTGATGGTGGTGGTGGGTGGTGGTTGCATCTTGGGGGGTTATTAGCGTCATGGAGCTGGGGAGTGGCGGTTGTGGAGCAGCGCGAGGGACGTAACGAAAACACACGTAGTTCCATATTTTTAGCTCGTGACAATAGCAGCATCTTTCCAGCGGAAGTACGACAAACGAAGTCGCGCCGCTTCCTGACCCGCCCCATCTGCTGCCGGGCAGCTGGGATCAGCCACTGAATCTCCCCATCTGCGATAGCACGTCTATTGCGCAGTATGAAAAGACACACCAGGCCCCACTCAAAGGTTCTCGTTCCACACTCGCCGCTGATAAGGGCCCCTGATACTCCCGATTCGCGATTTCCACAGCGATTTGGTTTCTCCCCAACTCTTATCCTACTTGCACTCACTTGCGGTCGCTGACGCTCATGCTGGGAGGGGTGCCGGCCAGGGTCTTCTGGCCGCCCAGGGGGGTGGGAGTGGGGGTGGTGGAGGGGAAAGGAACCGGGCTGCGGCTGGCCTGACCGGGAGTCGTGTTGAACTTGAACCTGGGGAAGTGGAGAAAGGAGGAAGAGGAGAAAAGGCGCGGCTGTTCAAGCGGAAAGGAAGGGAAGGAGAAGGAGGAGTACAAGGGGGGGATAGCGAAGGGTTGCTAGCTAAAGTACCAGCAAGCGGCAACGTTGTTGGGGCTGTGTGCATCCAGACCCCAAAGGGCCCACATATGATTATTCCTCATGCCCCGGCAGCTTTCCCTCCTTCCAGCACTCCTTGGCTGCCAAGGAAGTTGCAGTTATAACTGTTGTGCATGTCACTTCGCATATTATAGATGGACTGGTACGGGGTATAGGCTTGAGGCGACTTACTCTGTGGGTGGTGACAGCATGGGGGTGCTGTTTTCCTTGGCACCCATGCCTGGGGTCTTAGATGCCTGCGGCTTGCCGGCTGCCTCTGGAGTTGCGTTGCGCGCGGAGAGGGGCGCCGGGTCGGCATCCATGGGCTGACTGCCATTGCCCGGAGCGACAACGCTGAGGTCGGTAGCCAACAGCACCTCCTCACTGCCGACTGTGTTGGTCACGTAAACCGAAATCTTCACAAGGCAACCGTTGGAGAGCTCGCCAGAGGTAACCAGGTCCGCGAACTGAGATGCCAACACGCCCCGAATCGTCGAGTTGCCGTCCGAAAGAATGCAGCGGTGCTTCCTACCGCTGACCTCTTGCAGGTCGGAAACCTGGTTTCCAAGAGGGAACGAAGGATTTGGTGAAGACGCCTCAGGGTGCGCCAATACCTAAAGAGCGCTTGAAAACGCAGCTTCTTAAACTATAGAAAGCTCACCCGTAGAACGACACCATTTGCAAACTCATGCTTTGATTTAATGCGCGCGACATCACCCGAAGTTAACGTCGCTGTGGCCATTTTGAGCTGGCGGGGCAAATGCTAGATTTTCAGTCTTCGTTAGGATCCCCAGCAAGACTTATAAGCACCTAAGAATTAAGAAGTCATGTAAAGGTTAACCAAGCTTTTCTGTGCGAGTTGGACCATCGTTGGTGATCCAACCTCCCGCGCATTTGAACCATGCCGTACAGGCAGGGCCGGTTACTCATGTTGGCTTGTCCTTTGCCAAAGGCCGTATAGCATTCACATTTGTAACTCCTCGATCTTAAGCTAAAACGCACCAAAGCGCTAGTAGATAGTAGCCGGTGGCCCAACCCCCGGTACCGGTAACCACCTGCACTTGGTCTCAACTTGCGCAACAGCTTTATTCCCATAGTTCGTAGCCATACGGAAAGGAAGTGTAAAGCCTAAACGTAAATTTACCCCTACGATCAAGAAACCAACCGTTAGTTAGACGGTGGCGCCTGCCTTGGCACAGGAGTAGCAGGCAGCGTGGACGGCGTAGGTGCTGCTTCTACTGGCCTGCGAAGCAGGGGACAGCCTCGGCACGACCCTAGCAACAGCAAAGAGTTGCTCAGCTGCTTGCCAACAGGCAATTACCACAGTAGTTGGCCTAATACCAGGAAGCAACCTCGCTTTTGTGCACAGGCCTGTTGGCTGTTGCTGCTTCATAACGGGCACCGAGCAGTATAGCATGCAGTTGTCCCGTGTGTTCACACCCCCCAGCACACAATCGCTGCTGCATCAAGGGGGCATGAGTGCAACTATCTGGGATTGGGCGCCCTTTTGGGGGCACAGCGTTCCAGCAACGGGACAGTGGCATAATCGGCTGTGCTGTACGACCTTCCCAAGCATTGGTTAGGAGGGTTCGCTACCCGGATGCAAGTTGCTTCTTGCAATCTGACGAGACCATGCACGTAGCGTGATTCAGCCGTTTCACTGCTTCATCAGATCATCACCCTGCCAGCAAAAGCCAACCTGCGGAGCTCTCCTGCTGTGACCATGAGCCTGGGCTCCTGCCCGGGTCCGAGCTGACCAGCAGCACCACCATGCTGCAGCAGCATTCACTCCACTGCACCACCGCGTGCCACCTGCGCCTTCCTACCGCCGTACGAACAATGCATGACCACCCGACACGCACTCCCCTGCCGCACGCTTTGAACGCCCGCGGTACGAGCCGGCCCAGCACACAACCCCCTCTCCTACCGGCCACAAACTCACATTGCACGCAAGCCACGACCTAGCGAGGAGGAAATTGCGCCAACATCAAAAGGGAGGCGGACAGTACGGATGCCGGTTTCTAAACCGCGCCCCGTACACCGCACCAAGCCATTTCGTGTCGCACGCACTTAGAACTTCTCGTAGATCCAGGGCTTGGCAGCGGGGGTCCAGTCAGCAACGCCCTCGGGGAACCACAGACCAATCTCGCGCTGGGCGTTCTCCACGGTGTCGGAGCCGTGGATGACGTTGCGGCCCACCTCGATGGCGAAGTCGCCGCGGATGGTGCCGGGCTCGGAGGCCAGGGGGTTGGTGGCGCCGATCATCTTGCGGCCGGTGGCCACGACGCCCTTGCCCTCCCACACCATGGCGACAACGGGGCCGCTGGTGGGGCGTAGGGAGAGGTGGGGGATGGGGCGAGTTGAGGAGAGTTGGGGAGAGTTGAAAGGGAAGAGGGATGGGGTTAGGGTGGGCGGGAAGGGGTTAGGTCCCACACGATTACCGTCCGCATTTTGGGTCTGTGTGCTCTTGAGGCAAATGGGTTCGTCCTACACGTGCACTGCTTTCCCGTACACCATCAGTCAACCCAAGAAGACAGGTGACACATGCCCCGTGTACATGCCTTCACCCGACGCAGAGCAACCAAAGCAATACCGTCAGCAGTTGACGCAACAAGACTCTGTGAGGAAGGGGAACCCCGAAAGGATGGTAACTGTACCTGACGATGTAGTCCACCAGGTCGGCGAAGAAGGGCTTAGAGCTGAGGTCCTCGTAGTGCTTCTGAGCCAGGGAGCGCTCCACGTTCATCAGCTTCAGGCCCTTCAGGGTGTAGCCGCGCTGCTCGAACCTGGGCATCGGTGCGGGGCCATTAAGCACGGTTAATCAAGCAAAGGCGCGAAGCAGAGAGTTGCATGCGTGTGTCTCGCGTGGCTAAGACCCAAATGCCACTATGGAGAAGGCAGGCAACCGTTAGTGGCTCAGGTAAAAGACATCTGCCATCCAGCGCCGCCTTGACGGTCCTATAAAATTGAGGCCCTAAAAACGTGAAGCTTTCATGTTGTGTTTAACTCATACGCAGCTTTGACAATGTGACCATTCTGTGCAAGCCAAACCCACGGGTAGCAACGCTGCTGAGGACGCCGTCGGAAGGAAACACAAACTAACAGCACAGTGCATAATGCTCCTTCCAGCTGAACGTCACATAAGTTGCGTATTAGAGGAAACCTAGGAAAGCTTTCAGGGCAGGATATCTCACCGCTTGATCACCTCGCCGACCAGGCCGCGCTGCACGCCATCAGGCTTGATCATAATGTAGCTCTGCTCGGTGGCCTGTCGACAACATTCCCAAGTGTTACCGTGACATCCAAAAAAGCACCAGCATAGGACATGTCAAGCATCATGCTCCGAGTTAACGCACCATTTTTGCAAGGGCTGATGACCGTGAGGTAATCGGTATGTTCGTAGGATTGAAAGGGAAAGAGTTTGGCTTGATCGGCTACTATATCCAAGGTACATGCAAGGCCCTCGCAATTGGGAACATTCCATTTCAGCCCATCACCCCTTTCGCCCGCCCATAATGCTTTCCTGAAATCAATTACAACAGAGTACGAAATTGCAATTTTAGAATTTTACTCGGTGCAAGATTGCCGTCTTTGTAAGCTCAATTCCTTACTGTGACTAGGTACTCCACACTGCTTTCGCCCTACAAGGATGGCAAACATTTTCTATAGGTCCACGAACAACCTACTTAGGCCTACCGCGGGCACATCGGGGCGATCCATAGCATGTCTCCGCCAGTCGACTCGTCGGAGCCTGCGACCCACCCATTTGGTGCCGCGAGCTACAGATGCAGGCACAGAGTCTGGAAACCCTTACACACTGGCAGAGCTTGTGCAGCGGCGCAAAGATATTGAGCTGGAAATGAAGCTTGCTGGTGAGCCAACCGCTCACAAGCAATTCACCTTGCGTTGCTCGCTTAGACGCACCTAAAAATGGGCGCTTCCATATGTCATGTCGACTTGCTCTTCAAGTACAATTGACGCCTATACTGCTAGCAATGTTACCTACACTGCCCCTAATCGTGCAGTCAAAGGCGAAAACTTCAAAAGAGCGGCACAACTGAAGGAGGAGCTCGAGGCGTTAAACCGTAAGGACCCGGTTATGATTGCAAAGGCGGCTTTGGAGCGGGCTATCAAGGAGGAGCGCTATGAGGTGCGGCCATGAAGCTTTGCATGAGCCCTAGCAAAGCTGGAGCATAAGCCCTAGCAAAGCTGGACGCTCCCAAAGGCACCACACGAGGTCACTACGCTAAGCAGGGATGATACGTCGCTATTCACTGAGGTTTATCGGGCTAGGTTGGATTGAGGGGGCTCGACGGTACCCCCTCCGTCGTACAAAAACCAGAAGGCCCCGAAGCAAGGACCATGGCTGTCCTCACAAACCCAGACCTCCCCCCCTCTCCCCCACATATTGGGTCTTCTTCTCCTTTTTCGTGCGGCCCTCATGCACACCGCGCCACAGGTAGCCGGTGCCCCGACCCCAAACCCACAACCCCCTCCCTTCCTTCCTTGGACCCACCGCACGGGCGGCAGCCCGCACCTTCATCTTACACTCATTTCACTTAACTACGTTACGGCCTGTCAAATCCGCCTCTGTAAGTCAGGAGCAGCATCCTAAACCACCGGCGCCATCCCATTCTTCGTGTTCGCCCACGGGTCTGGATTTCAGTGCTTCGTTCACTTCTTCGCCCTCCCTAACCCCACCAACCTCTCCCACCCCAGGAGGCGGCCCGCATCCAGGCCCAGATCCGGCAGCTGGAGGCGGAGCTGGGTCCCGCGGCCCTGGAGGCGGGGCTGCTCAGCACCCGCAGCAGCGCAGTCACGCAGGGCATACGGGTGCAGGTGCAAAGGTGAGGGGTAGGGTCTAGGGTTGTAGATGGGGTTTCAAATACATCCCTTTGGAAATGCATCAACGCCGCCGCGGACTCGGTGTCGGTAGGGACTGGTGAGGCTGCCTTGTTTTATGGCACCCTGCCGCCTCCTATTTCGCGGTTGCATTACCAGCATTCGTTGTTTTCTACGGTTTGGTCGACTTTGAACCCACCCCCTACCATGATGTGTCCTTACCACCTGGTCAGTCTCTCCTCGTTACCACCCCTTCCCCAGCTTTCCCCTACCCACCCTGGTTTCTCCCCAACCCAACCCCCCGAACCCCCACCTCCTCGCAGCTTCTTCCTGCCTACCAAGTCCGCCCCCTCCGCCGGCCGCTACATGTTCGCCTACCACGTCACCATCTCCAACGACTCGCAGGACACCATCGTACAGCTCCGGAACCGCCACTGGGTTATCATGGACGGCACGGGCAAGGTGGAGGAGGTCAGGTGAGTGACGGGCGGGGGGCAAAATATAGATAAATGCATCAGCGGAGTTCCAATCCCGAATCCCGACTCATGCAGTGCGCGGGTGGCAGACAGGGTGCTGTCGCGTACGGCAACAGGGAACCACAACGACAAGATCAATAACGGAAACCTGCTTCCGTCTCCCGCTTCACCCGCTTTCCGGGGGGTCGGGTTCGTGGTGGTGGACTGAGCCATCAATGGCGCGTTACCTCCTACCGCAATACTCTTAGCTGTTTGGCCTCTTTACCTTTTTTCATCCTCTCGCAATGCCCCGTTCCTTGCCCGCAAAGGGGTCCGGGAGTGGTGGGCGAGCAGCCCATCATCCTGCCAGGAAAGAGCCACGAGTATACCAGCGGATGCGCGCTGACCACACCACAGGTAGGCTTGGGTTTGGGTTCGTAGTACGGCGCGGGCATGTGCGTACGGCACTCCTAGGGCGGCTTCGTACACGTGCGCATCTGTTGCTGTATTATACTGTACGGCATGCGTAAGCCCTGGAGCCAAAAGTTCGCTTAACTTGCTAGTGATGTCAATCCCAGCAAATGACTAACACTATGTTCCAAGTTGTACGAAGTACGAGCATTGTACGACACACGCAGGGATGCATGGAGGGCGACTACACGATGGTGGTGCTCAGTGCAGAAGATGGGCACTGGGCGGAGACGATCGAGGTGAGTTGGGTTAGGGCTGTTAAGAGTGGGGTCGGGGGCCTAGCGGGGCATGGGTAAGCTGGCTCGTAAGGCAGGGTCTAGCATGTCTTAAAACAAGACAAAGTTTTCGGCAAAGGGGACAGCGTTTCGTATTGGGTTGAGGTGTACGAGTTTTGCATTTGAGTGACGAAGGAGATTTAAGTGCAGGCGGAAGTCCAAAGGATCTGAGGATGTAGGCATGTGCGTACCCAAGGCGCAGAGATTGTTCATGGCTGTAAGCGGGAGCCCGGCATGAGGTCATATCTCATGTGGGTCGGTGATAATAATGCATAGCATGCGTTTCCTGGTGTGTCGGATGCACGGTGGAGTATTAGCAAGGGCTGGTACTTATGAGGGTGCGGTGCATGGGTGCGAGCGCTGATGCCTGTGAATTGTCAACATTAGTTGGCGAAACCGAGAAAGCGCATACGAAGGTGACAGATGTTTCTCCCGTATATGTTTGCAGGTCAAGATAGGGAAGTTCATGCTGGATGCCAAGGGTCCTCAAGCTATGTAAGCTTGCATGTCAAAGTACTGCAACTGCCATATGAACGGACGACTGGGTCCACGGCGCACTTCACTTCAGCCTTCTTGGCGAACACTTGCCAATTTTCCCTCGCATTTACACACGGCGCACCTGGCTCCGCAATCACTTTCTTCGAAGGCACGGAGTAAACGGACGTTGTGAGAACACACTCCTTTGCAAACGATCAAATTATATCCTTATTGACGTAGCTACATCTTACATCAGTTACATTCCCAAGGCTACTTACATTCATGGCTGAAGGGGGCAATGTGGGCATTCTAGAGGAGCCCCTGCGAGTAGCCTCAACACCAACTCCTGCTGTTCCTGGGAGAGCTGGAAAAGTGAATTATGGTCTACACGACGCAGTTGTTCGTCTACCAGTCCTTGACAAGGTGCGAATACTGCTTATTGGGTCAGCACAGCGTGTCACCAGACGTACTCCTGCTGATGAATAATTGTCATCCGTCCTCAGGTAAAAGAAGCTAAGAAGGCAACCATTGAAAGCAAGCCGGACATATTAGGAGTACGAGGCCCAGTATGGAACGGGAGCGTGGAGCTTCAACCAGGGAAACACCACCAAAACTTCTCAGGAACCCTTTTATCCAACACCCTCACGCCTAACTTGTTAAACAGCAAGGTAAGCTCCCGTAATCTTGGGCTCGCCCTTCGACGATGGACCTTGCCTCTCTAAAGGGAACTCAGCAGGAGGGCTGACCTTTCATTGCCAGCATGGAAGCTTGGGTTAGACATTTAAGGCTTGGGAGACCGTTGTGGAAACGCAACAGCCCACCAGCAACAACCATCGTGCATGCCGGTTCTCGCAGCCCATTACCCCCCCCCGTCCCATGGCCCTGTCCTTGCCACCACTCCTCCTCCTCAACCCTTCAAGGATGTTCGAAAGCTCACCGGCACGACAGCCTGTCGCGCGGACAAGGAAGCGGCTCTCCTTGACCGCTCCAAGAGCCCCAGCCAGCTGCCGGGAGGGTGGAACACTAGCACCGTGACTCCGGGGCCGCGGGTAGGCGGAAGCGCGTGTTGCGGGCAGCCCAACGGATAGAGACGTAATAAGGTTTCCGTCGTGTGGAGGGGTACTGCTGTCTTTCGTTGGAACAAGGGTACGTGTGTGTGTCCGTACGGGCCAGGGGGCCCTAATGGGGAATGGGAGTGTCTAGGCGGTATGACAGGCGTGTGCAAGGCAGGTGCCACGCACTCTGGATGTGACGGCGGTGGTGATGGTGACGGCGATGGTAATGGTGTTTAGGCAGCACGTGTGTGTCGTACGCTCCAGCGCACACACTCATAGTGAGAGCCATGACGCCTTCACCAGGCCTTCCTTCCCTGCAAGGGGACATCTCAGAGGTTCACCTTATTGCACCACACGTCGCCCTCCACCCATGCGCCAACCCCCCAGCCCCCTGTGTGTACATAGGCTCCGGCCCGAACCCAGACTCCTGCACCCTCTCGGGTCCTTAGTACCGCCCCTCCCTCCCTCCCTCGTCAGCATGCCTTCTTCTTACCTACCTCCACGCGGCTCAGTTGCATTGTCCTCACCCTTCCCTCCCGGCCCTCAGGAGGCCCAGCGGATGCTGGCCGCTGGCACCGCCGCCGCCCAGACCGCCACTCGGCGCTGCAGCCCGCCTCCGGGGTACGTGGACCCCTACTCGCGACAGGTGGGGAGGACGGGAGGAGCCACAGGGGGGTTCAGAGGTATACCAAAACACAGGTTAGGTCAAGGCATTGGGGCTAGGGGGGACGGGGTGGAGCTAGCTGGGGTGTGGGTTGGCTTCATGGGTGTTGGGAAGCCGAACTGGTTCTGGTGCGGCTGGGCAGCTCAGGGGCTACATGGAGGTGTATGAAGTGAAACGTGCATGGAACTGTCGTGGTGCTAGTTCCCAAGGAGCACGTTGAAACGTCCCGGGAGGCGGCAGCGAGGGTATTGTAGCCGTCAGCAGCGAAGCATAAAAGGCAGGGATTGTAGGTTTTCAACGGAACAGGCGAGGGAGGGGGCCTGGGGCGTCGGAGGGGATGCCATGCCATGGCAGGGGACAGGCGGAAGGGGACGCGCCTCTGGAGACGAAGAGAGTGTGCCAAGCGTAGCGCGTTTCCTCCACTGTTCGCTCCCTGTGTATGCTCTTGAACTCAATTCACCCCAACTGCTCTCTTTCCTTCTCCACGCCCCGTCCTCCCGACAAAGGTCGCCTTCTCAACGGCTGTGCGGGCGGCAAAGGCCGACAGCGGGGCGGACATGCAGGTGAGGGGGGTCCCGGGCGGGACATGCAGGTGAGGGGGGTCCCGGGCGGGACATGCAGGTGAGGGGGGTCCCGGGCGGGAAAGCGTCATGAGCTACTTACACAATGCGATTAATGTATGGGGTAAATGGGAAGAAACTAACGAGTGGGGTGGGGGTGTGGGAGGGGAGGGCACAAGCAGAGCGCATAAAGGAGGGAGGGCGAGTTACGGAAAGCTGCTGGAGGGATGCGCGGTACGGTTATGTATGACAGGTGCTGGGGAGGGGTTGTGTACTGGAGTTTCGTTGGGGGCATGCAGAAGAGGGGTGCGTAATAGCCGGAATATCCATTCGCCAGCAGGGGCTTATTAGGGTTAGGGTGATGACCAGGTCCAGGGCTCGCATGGGGTGTTCGTGAGGAGGTGGCGCATGACAGGCGCGCATGCAGCGCGAGGGTGCCAGGAGGGGACGGCGGTAGGGTGAAGCTGCGACCTGCTAGGATACCCGGGGCGCCGTTGCCCCCTGCTGCGACACTCTACCTACCCTACCTGCCCCGCACCACCCTCCGCAACCAACCTCCCGCAACAGCCCCACATCGCATCATCATCCCACACCCCAACCTTGCAGCCTTACCAGTTCGGCTCCCCAACCCCCCTACCCCGTGGTCTTTTTGGTATATCTCCGACCCCCCCTTTCTCTTTACCCATGCCCTACCCCCCACCCTAGGAGCTCACTGCGCGTTACGGTCCCGAGGGAGCGCAGGCCATGGCCGCCATCCTAGCCGCGCAAGCAGCCGCCGGGTGCTGCTCCTCCTCGCCCTGCTCGCGACAGGGCCGCTCCGGCAGCCGCCCCGCGCCGCGAGCCACCCGGGCGGACCTGGAGGCGGTGCGGGCGCTGGAGGAGTGGGAGGCGGGGCGGGGGGTGGAGGAGTCGGAAGAGGAGGAGGCGGAGCCGGTGCCGCTTGGGCCGGGGAGTGGGGGGCTGCAGTAGGGGATGGGGAGGAGGGCTATAGTAGGGAGTGGGGGATGTGTGGTGAGAGCTTTGTCGGCGGGGGCATGGGGCCCGTGCGCTGGGGGTAGAGGAGCGAAGTGTATACTAGTTCACTAGCTGAGGGGTGGGAGGAGGAGGAGGTTGAGGGGCAGCACTGGTGGAGGTGTGACATGGAGGAAGGGAGGAGGGCTGGGTTGTTCTGGTGTGCTAGGCTGCCTTACTGTGTGCTGCCCCGGCAATGAGCAAGGCGAGAACTAGGTGCCTTAACCCCCAGCAAGCCCGGTGTAGCGCCAGAGGTGCGGTACCAGCGGGCCCTACTGCACTGCTGGCCTACGTTTTAATGATTAGTGAAGTGCGTTTCCTTTCATGAGTGACCCCAAATGGCGAAGAGCGTTGGTGGTTGGGGGTTACGGGGGGGATGGAGGCTGTGGGGTGCGTTGCGAAACGGTGCGCGGGAGGAAGAGCTTTAGGAGGGAATAGCGAGGTAGAGGGTTTAGGACGGTGGGAGAGTGTGGTAGGAGCGAAATTTCGCGCGTGTCGCATCCTGGGTGCCGTCGGGTAGGTGCGACTAACCGCGAAAAGCTATAGGTCAGCGTTGCTGGATACATGAAATGTGTTGTCCAGCGCAACGAGAAGTAGTTGCGGGTAATGCGGTGGTCGCATCATAAGCAGCAGCTTCTTGAAATATAGCGCAACCATGTGGCGTTAAGAGGGTCTGTCAAGAGGAAGCTTTACAAGCTTGTCATGCTAAAGCTTATACCCCTTAGCCCACACATTGTAACATCATCCAAAAAAACGTTTTCATCAAGATGAATGACTGCGCATGTGACGTGCACGTGCGTGTGGCACAGTTCGCACTTTGGATCAGCAATGTACGGCGAATCCTTGACCCTTGCTGGCCTCCCGAGGAAATCATGACAATTTGCTTGTGTGCATTGGGTTTCATGTTGTTCAGAGGATGGGGTATTGCACGGAGCATGCTCTTTGTTGGCTTGTACATCGCCTTGGGATGAGCTTGCAAGGTTGCGCAAATTGGACTAGCGATGAAGATATATATGTTGGTGCGCATGCAGGCGAAAAGGGGCAAGGAAGCGAGCGTCTTCAGGTTCCGCAGGGTGGTGGGCGCAGAGCCTTGACAACCAAGCTGTGCATCAATTTATCGCAGGGGTGTCACAAAGGAGTACAAAGCAACTAGCCGAACATACCCAAATGCCTATGGAAACAAACGAGATACCTAGCGACGAAATATCCCTGAGCGACATTCCAACACGCTGGGGTCGACAATTGGCCCCGCACCGACAATTGGCCCTCAACCATCAAAGCTAGGTTACTACTATGAGCTGGGGTTGACCCGAGGGTCACACGCCGCACCTCCTATGAGATATTTCGGCGGCGGGTTTCCCGGCACTGTAAAGGTCGGCGTTGACGCCTACACAACATTCCAGGCAACAATGTAAGGTACCATACAGCCAATTCACTTCAATTACGGGTAGAACAAGTGTCCATGACTTGCATTCTTGCAAGCAGAAAATATCGCTATCTCGTCAAATGTACGGGAATTGCATAAAAAGTGGTTGTTGGGCAATTTTGTGAATTGCCTCTTCCTCACAATTTGAGAGTCGCTCTACATAGTAACTTCACAGCCTGTCGTGAATTCAGCCCCCGGGCAGTGGGCGACTAGTTAGCAACGCCAGACACGCTTTTGACGGATGCTCCGAGCTTCAGAAATCTCGCTGAAAAGTCTGCCAACTCCTTTCAAGGCAAGATTAACTATGCTTAGGGCAGGAAGCGCGCGCTGAACGCCGACCTTGAAGATGTCGACTGCCCGCGTTTTGCGCAGCGAGTCTGCTCCGCTTAATTGTGGCTTGCATATGCGTAGGCGCTGGCTCCTATGTCCTCCTTGCCCTATGACATGGAAGACTCTGAGGAGCGTAGCAGGTGAGGGCCTCGGCCTTTAGGTCCAGGCGATATCGTGCGTATCTTCGCCCTGTAGCTGTGACCCCAAACCGCATTTTGCCTTGGTTTCCTTGTAGCAATGATGAATTTGACTACCAAGGACATTCTTTGAAGATTGCGCATGCGGGGTCGCGCTCTCTGGGCTTGACTCTGAGCGCGTCTCGAGGAGCGTCCAGGAATGCATCTGTAACTTGTGCTTCCTGGGTTCCAGCTTTTCTCTCCGCAACATACTTCCAACCATGCGAGCGGCACCGGCACCACAAGAAGAACGAGGTGGGTTGGTTCTCCCGATGGTAATTGGGAATCCGACTCAGCTCTAGCAAAGCGACGCTTGATTTGCACGTTACATTCAAGTGTAATAGGCGCTTTTGAAGTGTTGTTTCGTCCAAGTAAATTGACCTGCGCGTAGCTTACCTGTTCGACACCCGCCCCCTGGCCTGATGCGCGGCGCAGTGTACATTCTTCTGCGTCACCTGCGGCGCTAAGCCTCACAGTGTGTGCCAGCATTGCATGGGAGCTCACGCGGGTCATCAGGTCATCCAGGTGAGGTAGTCCAGGTTGCAACACCTGTGAACCAGTCATCGCGTTCCGCTTTTCTTTGTTCCGAACTCTTTTGGTCGCTTTTATATCAACGGTAAAGCAATTGGCGTCAACGCCCGTTGGGAGCGGTGCAAGCGCAAAGGTCGATAGGTGCATTTGCGCATTTTGCACTTAGTAGCGGTTCGGTCCTGAATATCCTCTTTACACACGCAACATTCTCTTTACACACATGCGGCTGGCTCTCGCCTGTCGGCGTAGGTTCGCCGGTACGTCTACTGCGATGTGGTGCGCACCTGCGACATCAATGCCTACGTGGACACAACTGGTGTACAGGTGGGATTTGCAGAACGTTGATGTTCTAAGTTATCTATGTTGCCACAGTCTCAAGGGTTAACCAATGCAGTTTGGGTAGGGGGGGAGCATGGTAGGCAAACACGACAGCCCGATAGCCGGTACATTCCTAAGGTGCAAAAACACCTGTGAGCTTGTAACGTTTCAAACAATGCTAGAACTCACCCATACCATCGCCCCTTCTCGTCCGTTACACTTGCAGAACTACATTATTAACAGCGCCAAGGTGATGTTCCTCAACCACCGACCGCACTCCAAGATTGGTCGCGCAAATGGAGTGGACACCTGCCGCACCTGCCACCGCCATCTGCGGGAGGGCTACAGCTACTGCTCGCTAGCTTGCAAGGTTGAAGCACTAACGCATGGCGAGTCGGGGCTCCGACCCTGCCCTGGCGGCAGCGGCGACGTTGATGTCGATGGCGATGAGGCCTCCGCCGCCGCTGCGGCGGCGGCGGTGCTGGCTGGAGGCAGCCCCCGGCGCTTCGACAGCGGCGTCGCCACAAAGTGCGCCGTACGCTCCGCCGCCGCCGCTGCGGCTCACGGCGGGGTGAGCAGCGACCCAGAGAGCAGCGAGCCGGGAGAGGATACGTTTTTGTACGGCACATCAACCAGTCGCCATGTCGTACGTTCGGGCAGTGTTGTGGTGCAACAGCACCGACCGACTGCTGCTGCCGCGGCGGCGGCGGCGGGAGGAGAAGGACATGGCAGCGATGGGTTTGGCGGCGGTGCGGGCTCGTCCGAGGATGACTGCTGCGACTTTAACTTTGAGAACCCGCCCAAGTGAGTATCACCTGACCGACTCTGCCTTGAAAGCTTATCCTGGTCCCCTTCTCATCCTGGTCCCCTTCTCGAAACCTGTTTGCGCCACCGGCAGCCTTTTTCGTCCGCAGCTTGGGTATGCTCCCTGGCTTCCTTTTACGTTCCCCCTGCAAATCCTAAACCCCGTCGCTTGCTCTTCTTCTCTAACCCCCAGGCGTCGCCGATCGGCTCTGACGACTCGTCGCCCCGCAAGCCTCGATGCAGCGCATCCGGGCCGACCCAACCCCCGCTCCGCTGCGGCAGTAGCTGCGGCCTCCGCAGCCTCCGTGGCAGCAGCGGCGGCGACGCTGCTTCAATCGTATAGAAACGGAATTGCCGCGGCCGCTGCCGCCGCCGCTGGCAAAGCCACCGCTGACGTCCCCGCCGGCGGCGGCTCAACGGATGCCGGCGGCTGTAGCTCAAGCGACGGCAGCGGCAGTAGCGGATGTGAGTCTGCAGCGGCGGCGGCCGCAGCCGCTGCTTGCATGAGTCGCCGGAAGCAAAATGCTCCGCAGCGCTCTGCCATCTGAACAACCTAATCGCCTGTTGGGGCCTGTCTTGACGGCCCCGCTGATGGGGCTGCTGGGTTCTGGTAAGCCTTTGGGATAGGAGGAAACGGTGGAGAAGATGAGGGAAGGGACGGGGTGTGGCGAGCGGATTTTATGTTTTTTGTTTGGGTTTTGTTGTTGTTGCCGGGCAGGGAGGCGGCTGCCACTGCTGGTCGGGGAGTGCGTGTTTTGCATGCATGAACAGCTTGCACTGACCCATGGGCCACCCGCAGAGGAGGGTGCAGTTTGGCTACCTTGAAACTCGAATTGGAAGCCCAGAGAGCCGGTTGGTTGCCGGGATTTGGAAGAGATCCAGGGGGCTCCTCCGAAATTGGATTGCGATGAATTTTGGCTGATTCGTTTATCGCGACTCGTGCATCTATTGGATCGAGTCTGGTTTCGGAGGTATCGCGGTGAGAAATCGAATGGCTGTGCGGGGCGGGAGGTTGGCGAACAGCCTTCCTCTTCTTCTTCTCTTACTCCTTACGTAATCTCCTCACATGGTTGCGACTTGTGGGTGTTGTTAGGCAAATGGGTATACAGCCTGCCCAAGGGTAGGTACGGCGAGCCAGCCGTCCTGAATTTTGCCGTACATTAGCAAGTCGCTGCGCAGTAGCAGTGATGTACGGCGTTTGTGTTTGGAAGGAATGTACGGCACAACTATGAGATGTGGGCTGTATGGATCCGGTTAAGGATCCTGTCCTGACGTCCCACTTCTCGGTGACTGTC
Organism: Astrephomene gubernaculifera; assembly: GCA_021605115.1. Taxonomy (NCBI): domain Eukaryota; kingdom Viridiplantae; phylum Chlorophyta; class Chlorophyceae; order Chlamydomonadales; family Astrephomenaceae; genus Astrephomene; species Astrephomene gubernaculifera. The sequence goes on from BMAR01000013.1 coordinate 1,645,107, forward strand.
ATGATGTGTTTACCGCTGGTGGCCATGTGAACCGTCGTGTCTTTGAAGGTTGAAAAGCCTGGCTGACACTACATTCGTTTTTTCGAGCTTTTTGTTTACCAGGCATTTCTGGCGGTACTTTTGGCGGCCTTTTGTGGCACGGCATTGGCAGCCTTGAGAGAGAAGGGCAAGAAAGACGCTTTCGTCCCTGCGTCAATTATAATAGTATCGTTGGATACCGCGAATATTGAGAGAGCGGAGGAGGGATAATAGATTTTGAGAAGATAATCGTCATTTACTGGATCACGAGAAGACAATTTCCTTCACTAGGTGGGCGAATGGTTGGGGACTTGGGCGCGCTGTCAAATGCTCACGTTACTGGTAAGTTCAGCGTTGACGTGACTGATTGACGCATCGTGGGAAATTGACGATAAGGACGATAACCCGGCGATTTGGTACCTTTTATAACGGCGGCCTTTGGCCCTTCTTGCACGTGTGACACGCCTTGGACTCCTGTGCGGTATTTATATGTGTGGGGGAGACATGGGGGGAATGAAGATGTATGGGAGGTTGGGTTCAGGGCTTCCGCTGCTAGGTGGTGGCGTACAACAGCGTTGCATGCCGCAACGTCCATCTCTGTCATTGCTGTACAACGGATATCACAAGCTTTGCATCTTGTTAGTTGGTTGATTGTTGGTGGCGGTTTCGTCGTCGTCGGCGGCGGCATCGCTATCATCCCCAGTCGGTCGGCTTTGACAATACAATTTTCACCGCAGTTGGGTGCGAAAAGGAGGCGAGAGCTCGGCGGCGGCTGTGTGACCCATGGGTCGGTTTCAGGCTCAAGGCTCTGTCATTGGAAGTTGCATGGAGGAGGTCATTTGAGGTTATTTTTTGGTTTTCCTAGCGTTCCGTGGTGCGTTCCGAGATGCATGTTTGTATTGGCGTATGGTCTATAGCCGTCTATAGCCGTCTATAGTGAGTGAGGTACCACGCACGCAAGCGGCAACGGGGCCATTTACGAGAGGGCTAGCCACCTGCCGTCGCATAAGGCCCTCTCCGCCCTTTCTCCCATGTTTACCATCCTCATCCGGTTTGGTGCGCATGACAATATCTCCTCCGTTTGTCTTTGCGGGTTGGCGCTTTGTGGCTTGGTGCTGCATGCTTGTGGTCTTAGCATGTGTTCTAACGCATGAATTTGGTGAGATTTGGTTCTGGTGGAGTGGATTTTGCGGTTCATGGGAGGTTTCCTGCATTTCGCAGTCCTGACGCAGAAGCATGCGCCTCTGCGCGGGTCGCTTTTCATGCGTGTTCCTTTCATCTTCATCGTCATCACCAGCTTCGAACAGGTGGTGGTGGTGCCGCTGCCGCTGCTAGTGGTGATGATGGCGGGTTTGCTGGTGAGGCGTTTTCGGTTGCTTTGTGCACAAGTCGTGCAGCGACGAGGTTTGCCCTGGTTTCGCGCTACTGGCCTGCTTACTCGCCTCCTGCTTGCTGGTGTGGGGAGTTGCGAGTGGGGTGGGCGAGTGAGACCCTGAACCGAGCGCGGCTTACGCGTTGGCTGTCGCGTAACGGTTGGAGGAGGAGGTGGCTTGGGCCGAGTATGATTGGGTTTGCTGGACAGGATGGGACGGGAAACCCCCTTGTTTTGGCGCCTGCCTCGTGAACAGACACGACCCTGGCTTTGTGCACAACCCAATATCACTCTACACGGTCTGTGCCGCAAGCCGTGGGGAAGTTTTGTTTCCTGCTGAGGAGTGTATAGTAGTGTGGAGCGTCAGGTGAGGTGAGGGGAGTTGGATTGTGGTGGGGGAAAGGGACCATTGACGATTCCGAGCGGTCTGGCGAATTCCGTTGCTGTTCTGTCTGCCTCCCGATTTTTTTACATTTTCTTCTCGCCTTTGTACTCGCGCTGCCGTATTCTATACGGCGTAGCGAGATATACAAGACGCTGAGAGAGGGGGCAAAAACAGACAAAGAGGGGAGCGACTGATGGAATCGCGAAGACACAAAGTGGGTTGTTGGATTCGTGGGTTTCCATTGGCTGGGTTGGCTAGTATTGGTATGTGGCTTTACTCGACGTACGTGGCTACTGCGCAATCTTTAAATTGCCCTTACACTGCTGGATTGCGCGTACAAACCACAAAAGGAACGACTGCATATGAAACACGGTATTTTCGGATTTGAGGGCTTGGGGGTTATGCTGTGGTATCAATCTGCCGTGGAGCCACCGTACTTTCGATAATGTTGGTGTGGAGAGTCGATGATGATAATAAACGATAAATAGTTGGTTGCACCTTTTTTGTTCTTTTATGTATCGGCGGGGGCCGGGGTTTTCCGCTGCATGCTGTACAGCTGCCGCGCTTACGTTTCTTTTCGTACGGCAAGCGGCGATGCAGCTTGGCGAAGTCGGTGGTCGCTCTGGTGATAAGCTATTCGAAGGTTGTGGGGGCTGTTATAGAAGGTTGTTATGGCCGGCTGTGTGGGGTGTTCTTTAATTGTACGAGTTTAACAAAGGCCGACCTCAGGAGCACTGCGGCGGCCGGTGGCGCTGTGAGACTTTGATATCAGCATCCGGCCTGAGTGCTGGTTCGGTCGAGAAGGGCGTGTCACCGCATCCCCCGCTTGGATTGAGGAGGCCCCTGACCGTCTGAAGACCTTTTGTATGGGCTCTCGCCTTGACTTCCGAGGAGGGGCGTTGCGGCTTTTATCTTGGCTGATGTCGTCTGCAGCCGGCTAGTTGTCATGCGCAAGCCACAGGCATGCGCACGGCAGGCAATCCAGGTGCAACGTCGGGTTGTGAAACCAGCTGCCGACGCATCTTTGGTGGTCGTGGTAAATCGGTACTGCTGTGTTGTGAAGTGGTATAATTTGGAGGCTTGGGTTGGTTGGATCCTTGCTAGAGCAATTGTGTAACGGTGTGGTTTTTGAGCTTGAGGTTGGTTGTTTGGTTGTTGCTGCTGATACCGGTACCTAGCCATCCCTGAACTTCGCATGCCCCGGCGGTTCCAACATCACCTTAAAATTTACAACCTCAACGGCGGCATGCATGGATCGTCTGGGTCTTGGCATACCGGTACCTTGTATTTCCTATCGCACAGCTTGTGTTCACAAAGGGCTGCTGGTGTTGCTTGTGCTGGCGCCGGATCGTATACCGTAGCCGATGTTGGTCGATTCGTGCGTGTTTACCCGTGCGTGTGGAGATGCCATGGCCCGTGTCATGGTAAAATACTATCCTTTAGCCAGCCTGTTATAGTTTTAAGGGCTCTTGCGTGAACTTTTCGAGACCTGCTGTTTGAGAAAAAACCACCAACTGGATGCTCCCGCCGCTGATTTGTTTGTCCTGTTGCACGTTTTTATCTTGAGTTTGATGTTGGTGGTTCGACGCAATTACTTTTGGGCTGATGGCAAGCTAAGCTGCATGTGGCTTGGGACAACCATTCAGTCGACTGCAACAATTAATAGCGCATGCATGCGGGGTGGCGAGGTCTCTTTGTGTGTGTCTGGAAGAGCATGCAGTGTGTACCAGGAACGGCACTTTGCCTTTGCTTCTTAATAGTAAGCTTTGCTTGTGTTAGTGGTTTGGTTGTGTGCTGTCGGGGTTGTCAAGGGGTGGTGGAAGGGAAAGCGATAAACGATACACTTCCTGTGGAGGAAATGACACGCAGACTGGATTATAGTATAAAAACGAGAGAGCTATTTTTGTTCCTGACCCTGGCCAATTAAATGGTCAATTTACAACGGTACTGCCGGTATGTAAGGACACCTTCATAACTACGACCCTTCCAGGCAACGTGCTGCTTCGCCTGCTGCATCCTTAACTGGGGAGCGTACAACCGTTCAGCGATATGCAACCTGCGTGCACATGACCTGAACTGCATGTATGCGACACCTGCACGAACAGTAGTGTTGTTCACAAAAAACGGAACTGCGCTAGCACATGTGACCCACGGGTCACGCAGAGCCTTGCAAGCTGTACCCATCATGCATGCATGCAAGTCCAAGCATGTCCGCCCCTTCGTCTCTGGATGCAGCTGGACAAGCCTGTGGAAGGCCGTCAACGCGGGTTGCCATAATACGGTTGCCCATTATACCGCCCGACCCATTCACTAAAACGCCAGCCGCATAACCTCTCGCGCTCTCCGGCGGCATCTCTCCGGCACCCCTCACAAGACAACCAGGCAAGATCAAGACAGCGGATCTGCGCCGCTCCAATCGAATCCAAGCTCGTCCAACCGCCGGATCCGAGATTCGGGCAGCACCCCGCTTCTCCTCGCAATGCGCTGGACGGAGCACCTGCCATCAGTTCCAAGGAGGCCGGCAGGCAGGCATGAACACCAACACTAGATTGGGGTTGGGGAGTAGCGTGAGGGGGTTGTTGGTTGACTACACGGTAAATGGAAGCAGAGAAGGAGATGAGCGACGAGGTCCATGGAACCATGCAGTCGCGGAAATAGTCGCTTTGCATCCCCCCCCCCCGCCCCGCGCCCCCCTCACGACCCACCAATTCACCAGGTACAGCATGTCTGGTTGCGTCGCTGCGCCGCCTGCCGTGCTGAGGAGGTCCACATGCCGCTGCTCCAACTCCTCCCGCCGCTGCTGCGGTCCCTGCTGCTCCTCCCCCTGCCGCCCATCCTCATCCTTCCCCTGCCACTGCTGCCTCCCTGCCGCCGCCGCCAGTTCGCGCCACCAGCGGACCCACTCCGCCTCCTCGGAGTCGAACAGGAACCCCAGCGCTGAGAGCTGGGAGAGCCTGCGGGCGGGAGAGGGCAGAGGCAGGGGAGGATAGTAGGGGCAGTCGGGGCAGGGCCGGATAGGCAGGGGCAGCAAGAGAGGAGGGAGCGTGTGTGTGTGTGTGTTGGGGGTGGGTGGTGTGGTGGAGCAGGGGAGGAGGGAGCTGGGCGGTGCGGGACTCCTGGTGAGACCGAAAGGCGCCTGAGGAACCGAGTGCGCTGAAGCGGCAGTCGGGAGCCGAACGAGGGCCGCCACCTAGCTGGCTGGCTGGCTGGGAGGGCACCTGGCAGGAGGGGCGCCTGCGGGTGCTGCAGCCCCCGCAGCAGCAGCAGCAGCAGCAGCAGCAGCCATCTGCAAGTGCACTGCTGCGCGCGTGCATGCATACACGCAGGGTGGGGGTGACGAGACTTCCTGGCAGCGCGTGCCAGGTCAGCGACTTGGGAGGCGGAAGGTGAGGCGGGATAGGGCAGCCGCTCCTAAGGGTAAGGGAGGAAGACCCCATCCTGTCGCAGCGCTACCCCGCTTGCCGTCCCGCAGCCCCCGCTCTCACCCCCTTCAACTGCCCCCTCTTCCCCTCCTGCACTTTTCAACTATTTTCCCCTCCCGCCGCCTCACCGCCTCTCCCCCAGCTGTCCCCGCCTCCAGTCGGCTCGCTGCTTCGCGGCCCAGCGGCCCAACTGCGGGTCGTCACCCTGCCTGAAACCCACACACGCGTCCCCGTGCTCACCCACGTAGGACGACAGCTGGGCCAGGCTGGGAGTGGGGGCAGGAGGCGTGGGAGGCGGGGTAGGGGAGGCGGGAGTTTGGAGTTGAGGAGAAGAGGGAAACGAGGAGGGGAAATGAGGAGGAAGAGGAACTAACCACAATGCAGCTCTGTGGCGTTGAGAGGCAATCAGAGCACGGTTAGCAACTTGACGTAAGCTCAAGGCGCAGGGAGGAGGTGTAAACAACTGAGCCCAGATGTGTCATGCACGTCGTACGTACCGTAGGGCCCATTCCTCGTCGCTATCTGAGGCCACGCCGTACTGCCACGCCTGCACCAACCGCTGTACGGCTGTACCTGCTGGTGCCTGTACGGCAGCCTCAGCTTGTACGGCATGAACCCCTGATGCTGACGAGGACTGCTCCTGCTGCTGCGTGGCCACGGCTGCTGCCTCCGGTTCTCCGTCCGCCGGTACGACATGACCATGCTGCCGGCCTGCCGTACGCGTACCAACACGGACGCCGTTACTGTTGCTGCCCTTGGCACCGCTGCCGAATGCTGCCGTACTGCCTCCACCGCCACTGCCATACGGTGCCGTAGGCGCAGCTGCTTCGTCACCCTTTGCATCCGCTGTCATGTCAGCGGCTCCCGTGCTTGCTGGAATTCCTCCGCCTGCCATCGCCTCCGCCACCGCCCCCACCACCGCTGCGGCTGCCGCCTCCGCCCCTCTGTTGTAACACTCCAGTCCTGGCCTCCACAGCCCCTCTCCATCCGCGGTGCTCAGCCTTGCATGCATGTCGGGCGGGTTGCTATTTGAGGCGGTGCATGACGCCACCTCGGGGAAGGTGACGGCATCGGAACGGGCGGCTGGGGCAGCAGCAGCAGCGGCGGCAGTGGAGGCGGTCGTGGAGGTGGTTTCGGGGACTCTAAAGCCACTAGAGGAGAAAGACGAGGAGGGGGGACTGTCCATGCGGCTGTCGGGGGCAGCCTGCGAGGGAGGTTGGACCCATGGGTCACCAGTGCAACCATGGACGCTTAGCTGTAGGCGTACGGCGGCTAGGGGCTGTTGCTATGAAGCGGTATGCGGATGACATGACACGGGCTCGCTTCCAAGGAGTGGATGAGCCCCTGAACCCTTGATGTACGGCAGATGTCTAACCCCGTGTGTTGTGATGTGTCACGCTTACCTGTAAGGATTCGAGGTCCAACTGCCAACGGTCGCTGAAAAATAGCGACGGTTGGGCTTCAACCACCGCGAGAACGTCCACGGATGTGCCGTACGTGGCTACCTGCCGTACGTGAAGGGAGCAGGGGAGGTTAGCGATGGGAAGTGCGTCCTTAGATTGGGCGATGAAGCTGAGAAGCTGAGGCGCAACAGACACTACCTGTCAGTTAGACATGCGGCACTGCCTGTCAGTTGCAACATGCGAAGACCTCGGAAGGGACAGCATGGAGTACTGATTAAGCACACTTAACACCAACCAACTAACCAACCACCAAGAACCGACCGGAAAAGGATTTAACCAAAAACGTAACAAACCGAACAAAGAGACGCCGTACCAAGACGCCGTACATGTGTACGTACGGTACCTTCATGTCCAGGAGGCGCCGTGTGATCTCCGTCATGTCAGCTGTTAGCAGTCGGGGCTCCCGCACAACCATCCAAACCAAATCCACATCCCCGCGGCCTGCATCACTACTGCTCCTGCTGCTGCTGCTGCCATGACGAGTCCAGCTGCTGCTGCTACTTGCGCTGCTGCCGCCTGCAACGGCCCCGGTGTTACCTCCACATCCACCTAGCAGCTGCTGCAGCGCCACAAGCCGTCGAGATACCCTCCGGACCTGCCGTACAACGGGCACGTTACACAGAGAGAAGTCTCACGCACCCATGGATTGGCAACTATGCGGAGGAGACACATTATCACGGTGGCAAGGATCCCACCACCGCTGCTGCACTGCAGGGTTGTTGGAGGCCGGCAGGGGCGTTGAAGCTGTCAAGCACAGACGGCCTTCACAGCAGTTGCGATGGCCAGCAGCTGCGATATAACCCGCCCAACAGTATTTGCAATCAAGCGTCACGTCTCCAGGCAAACGCCGGCCCCCCTGATTGTGCAGATTATAGCTGACCGCAGCACCCTCCCAATATGGACACCTGACATGACCATAGGCCATTTCCCCCATCCCGCTTCATCCCATCCCGCTTATCTCTGCGGTGTTGTAAGCCGTAAAGTGTTGAACGGCCAGTGTTAGCTCGATTTCCCCCAAAGCCCCTCAGCTGCTGCAGAAGAGAAGCAAACGGATACACCATCGTCGCACCTCACCTCGGGAGCGGACTGCTCCAGCTGCCAGGCGGCAGTGAGGCCGGGCAAGGGCGCGTCAGCGGGCAGGGGGGCGGAGTCCAGCGGACGGAGCGCACCCTCTGCAGTGCACAAAATATCGTACAATGGAGGAAAATCGCTGTTGGGAGACCTCGACATGCGGGGTCGTAATGCACGTACGTGGGTTTGCATAGTCGCTGCAATAACGCACGGCCCACAACATAGGCAGCCTGTGTAATACTATCGATAAATTAAGAGGAGCAATCTTATGATTGGTCAAGTTGCTATGCGGGGACCGTAGAAGCACTAGCAGAGGGTTCTCATCCATGGCATCCCAGCAATGCCCCTTCCCATAAGCCTGCCTTCGCTTAGGGCATCTGCTGCATCAACGAGCAGCTTGCGTCGTGCTGGGTCCAACACACCACGCGCTTTCCAAAAGGAGTCAAGCAGCTGCACGACAGGGTCCCTAGCTACTGCCCGTGCGACGAATTCACGGTGTGGCTTAAGTCGCCATGTAAGGGCTTTCTGTGGCTTCCATCGTGTGCCATGAGTCTGCCATGTTAGCCTCATGGGGATTGCTTAGCGGGGATGAGTAGCAGTTCGCTTTATCAGGTAGGGTTGCTGACATCTGGATAGCGTTTAACCGCCACTAGCTTACGGATAAGCACTGACCTTACCGTTGAAACGGCTATTAACAATTGCAGGCAAACCTGGTGCAACGATGCTGCACCGTCGACGACCCTAAATGGTACCAGGATCCAAAGTCGGACGAGCTCGTAGCGAGGACGTTATCAACACAAAGTAGCGCATCTTGTCAAGATTTAAACACCACTAGACAGGGGATATGACAGTTAAATAGAAAAACGTTGAGCGCCTGTTAATTGTTATGCTTTGCTCAGCAGCCCTACGGGCTGCTCCTTGACGCATTCCTAACAACTGTAGGTAGTTCAGTAGAGAACGAGGAACACTACTAAGGTAAGCCGTCGGCCAGGATACCCATCTCTGCGGCCTAGCCTGAGAATCGCTCGTCATGGCCAGCGTGGTTGTCTACTAGGTTACTGTTGCTTCGTACCGGGAGGGCAAAATATGGAACATTGCCAGCTATCGTGTCATCTTTAACTTCGGCAAAGGAACATCAATGGAGCGGTCAGCGATGGATATCCACCGGGCGTAGGGGAGGCTAAGGCACGTGGTGATGCACGGGCAGGCGTCTGCGTCTATGGCTGTCTCCGCAAGGAAACAGAGGAGATGCAGGCGGTAGTCAACGCGTTCCTACACACGCCCAACCCGTCATCCCAACCCGTGTAGCCATCCATCCCGCCTCGTGAACCCCCCTACCTTCACACCCCGCACCTTCCTACGCTCCCCCCTTGTGTTGCCATCACCCACACGCTCTATGTCCAAACGATCACAGCCAAACCGAGCACAGCCCAATCCCCCCCTAACCTGTGGTTTTGGTATATCTTGTGTTTCCTTACCCCACCCCATCGGTTTGTTGAGTCCCCTTGACCCCTTCCTTCGCACCCCATTTCTTATCACGTCCCCCACGTGCAATGCCGTCACTTCAACGCTGCCCTACGCTCCCAACCGCTGTATGCTGTACCCTCTCCTTCCCTCCGCATGCCGCCCCAACGTCACCTCATCCCACGTAGTTCTCCATGACTCCATCCCTTCCCCAACCCCTCCCGCCGCAGCCCAATCATGGCTGCTGTATGTATTGCCGCCAACAGACGCCCCCCCGGTACTCCATGCGTCGCCCCTCCCGCACTGAGGAGGGGCGACGTATGGGGCAACGGGGGAAAGGTGCAGGGTACGGAGGCAGGGGGCTAAGGGACGCGATAAAGGGCCATGCGGGTTGAGACGGCTGTAAGGACATGTGGCCAGGGAGTAGCGTAAAAGGATACCACTACCAGAAGCAAAGCTTAAGTTTCGAGGCATCCAACTGGCGCATCCTCAGGATTTGCGCTGCACTGGGTATCCTGGTCACGAAGATATTCAAGAACCTTTCCTTGTTGTGTACTTAATCAATTATTAAGCATTGGATTTCGATAGGATGTAGCCCGTAGGGCTCCTTAGCTGACCGTCGCAATAGACAGCTTCCCAACGCTTTTTGGCAAGTTGAACGTATTTCCTGTTCAGAAATGTTGATTATAGCCAAGATGCTTAAGCCGGGGTTGATAACGTCCTCGCTACGAGCTCGTCCGACTTTGGATCCTGGTACCATTTAGGGTCATCGCTGCACCGTAGGCCGTACGTTGGTTAACTTTGGAGATATTAAGTGACATAAGCCGTATAGTGTAACACTACATGTTGTAACGCAGTATCAGATTTTCCACGAAACAACAGGGACCTCTATTGTTGTAGCTTGAGAACTTATGCTTGCGTTGGTTGCATAATATGCGCAAGCAGCCGCGAATGCCTGAGACTAACAACATGGAAACCATCCCGACGAAACTGTTGTGTATGAACACTGGACTGGGGCATCGAAGCCTAAACGCCGAGGTAACGGCCATTTACATCGAATCGGAGTCATCCTCAGCCTTGCCGCCCCTGGGCCCCTTCTAGCAACAGACCGGCTTTAATAGTGGGCATCATGCCGCAAAAAACGTCGCTTCTTCAAGGTTAACTAGGGACTAGAGTCCCGAACTTGCGCTGCAGCTCACCGCCTTTTTGGATGTGAATTCCCTACCAGAACAAGAATTGATTGTCCCGAAATGATACGGTTGCGTAACGTGCGTAGCGCGCTAGAAGTTTGTCCGGGTTGTGAAGGCTATGGACGAGCAGTGCCCCGGGCGGTTACCCCGGTGACCCACCTACCTGATTCGCATAAATTGCTTACTCCTTTGATAGTTTTTAGCATAACGCGATACTACCTAATTTTGCAGTACCATCGGTGATTCCTGTGATTTGCTTCAAAATCGTAATGGCACCCAAGAAGGATGAGAAGGCCTCTGCGCCTGCCCCCGATGCGTCTGAGGCTAAGACTGATGTGAAGCCTAAGGCTGAGAAGGCCCCCAAGAAGGAGAAGAAGGCGCCCGCGAAGAAGGTTGAGAAGAAGGATGCCGGAGCTGAGGGTGGTGATAAGCCCAAGAAGAAGGTGAAGGTGACCAAGGCTGAGACCTACAAGCTCTACATCTACAAGGTTCTGAAGCAGGTCCACCCGGACACTGGCATCAGCAGCAAGGCCATGTCGATCATGACCAGCCTAGTCACCGATCTGTTCGATCGCATCGCCACGGAGGCCAGCAAGCTTAGCAAGTACAACAAGAAGCCCACCATGACTTCCCGCGAGATCCAGACGGCGGTGCGCCTTGTGTTGCCTGGCGAGCTGGCCAAGCATGCTGTGTCCGAGGGTACCAAGGCAGTTACCAAGTTCACTTCTGCATAATTCTTCTACGCCGGGAGCTTGTACTATTTCCTAAGAACGGTGTTTCTTAACACCACATCGAAAGGACCAGATACGTTTGGGGTTCGTCGGGGTACGCAACATCCATACCCATATGATCACCGTAATCGTGCGGGGTTGTTGGTGACACCAAGTCACTTTCTGTTCAGACAAGGATGCTTCCCTGCAGTCCTGTAAAAGCTTGTGCTTGTCAAAAGCTTTACTTGTACGCCATTACACCGTGCTGGTAGCGATGGTGGAAAGCACAAGCTTTAGCTTACTAGATAGCTTGCATTTAGGATACCGGTACCGCTGTAACCATAAGTGCTCTATGCCGCACTTCCGAATCAACCACCGCCGTACATGATCTGCCTGCATGTCCCGAGCATGAGACGAGGGTCTCCTCCTCCTAAAGCAGTCTACAAGCGTTTCTACCCGGCTCAAAACGGTTCTTAGCCCACACACGGCAGTCCGCACATCAGGCCCCTTATGTGATGCTCACAGAATGCTATTTCACACATATACCCTCCAACCCCCATCACATCATAGCTGTACCGGTAGTCACTGTCATACAGAGTTAGGAGAACAGTACAGTATTGGTCCAAGCTACAAAGGAATGGGGCGTGACCAGTAAACCCAACAGCCTCCAGTTAATGCCCCGTGCAAGTATCCTCTTAACCCTTAGGGCTCATAGGCCCATGTGGGGGGACCAAAGACTTGAAGGGAGCCTGCCTGCATAATCCAATTGAACATCGTTAACCGTCGCAACCCAATCCTGCAACGAATGTATAGGCCGTACCCCTGATTTGTACTGCCACAGAAGCACTCAACTGCCGGGAAGCTCTTCCATGCAAGAGTGTTTGCGGCCACACCTGACGCAAAACCACTAAAACCAGCACAAGGAAGCAAAGATGCACACGCAAACCCATCAAGCACTCCCGTCATGCACGCGCTGCAACCCGGCACTGCAAAAACACCAGGTTACCCAGCAGCCTTAACTCGTCCTTCCATGCACGCCATGCGTTCCCCGCCACTTATCCAAAACATCTAAGCTGCTATCCATTGGTGCGTACTCTCTCTGGTGCCCGCAGGGCATTATTTGCAGCTACTACGCGGCTCTCGATTCCATTCGTGGATGATCACCGCTGCTGCAGGCGCTAGAACTCATGCTTACTACGCTTATCCACGACGCTGCCAGCTTAAGGCTGCTTAACAATTACTACGGGCACCTTACTGTGGTGCGACACGTACTGCGACACCGAGCCCATAAAGAACTCCGCGACCGGCCCCTTGTTGTGGCTGCCCATCAGGACTGCCGCGGCCTTGAGCTCCTCAGCTTTCGTGCAGATGACGTGTCCCACGCTGTTGGTGTCAACTTCCGACTGCATGGCGAGGCAGGGATGGCGCAAACAAAGGGACGAATTTTACCGTTAATTGCAAGGTTATCACGTGAAGTCGCTTTACAAGGCCACTTTACATAAAACATGCTTGGGTTTCGCGAACGGTGCAGCGAGACAGAGAAGGCCCTAGCGTACCAGTGCAGTGAAGGCAAGGACAAGTGTTGCAGATGGATCACATCTGTTACAAGTTCACCTTAATGATGTGGACAATTGGTGTCGTCTGGATGTGCTGTGGGAGCCTGGCAAGGAACCGCTTGACGATGAATGCCTCAGCCTTCTGCACAGCTGCCTCATAGGCCTCCCGGTTAATCTGGGGTGTGAAGTCCACGGCTGGAACCCCCAAGGTTGCTGCAAACGTCAAGCGCGATATCACGTTTAGCAAGTGCACTTCGTCGCCTTCCCGGTAGAAGTTGTTTATGAACCAATCCCAGCTTTTCTGGGAGTCGTCCGTATCGTCAACAGGAAACAACAGTACCCTCGGCATAGTTGCTAGCGTTGTCGGGAAAAGTGCGAAAGGGTTTCTCTTCTGGCGCTATATAGACCGTTGATGACAGATTGGGCCTGTGCTGTGCAAAAAAGATTGTAATAACAAAAGGTTTATAAAGGTTAAAAGCAACACGTAGCTTTGACAGCATCAACAAGGAGGTTGTGCTGCGACGATGCAAGTCCCTTGTTCGTTGCGTAAGGGCACGCTGCCGCCCGCTGTGCCATGGCGCAACCCTAAGCCGCTTGGAAGCGCTATTAAAATATGTATTAGCCCTGCATCGGGAGCCTTCCTCCGACCGGGCGGTTTCTGCGCGAGAGCAGCAAGCGTCGCCGTTGTAGCCCCAACGAAATCCGCAGATACCACCCTGGGGAAAACCCTAACTGAGTCAGCTGCGCCGGGCCAGGATCTAGAGGCCCTCGCGGAAGCCGCGGGCGTTCAGAAAGAGGTTCGATGCGGCCCGACGCCGTTAGGTCGCGGGCTACTGGCGACAAGAGCGCTGGGACCGCAGACCATTGTATCCGTTCCGCTTCATAACGCCCTTGTGATCACGGGTGAGTCTGGACCAGCGCACTTTGGTAGCGACCTGCCGAAGCCGTCGATTGCCTCCAGCACTGCACGAACGGCCGATGTTGGTTAACAGAAATGGGCAAGCGCTCGCTTTATGCATCGCGTCCCGTATCCCTGGCGACTCTCTATACTATTCACCTTGTGACACCACGAGGCAAGGTGGCACGGGTCATTTGCTTCCCACATCCACAGCCATCCCCTCTACTGCCCCACTCACAGCCACCTTCCTCTCCCTCTTCACACACACAAACCCAGACAGCTACAAACCTGTAGTTGCGCCCCTCTGTTGTGTCTCTGCATTTCAGGTCTGAATGCCTTCTATTTTCACCATCCAAAAGCAGCTTTCGCGCCTTCTGATCCCACCTGCTCACCTCCAACCCAACCCCGCCCCGCACCCCAACAGATCAGCCCCTCTCCGGGATCTCTGTGTTTGGAGATCGCTGCCTTGCGGAGTGGCAGCGCCAACACGCCACCCTGCCACAGCAGCTGCAGGACTTTGTCACAGGTGGGCAGGGAGGCGGGCAGGTGGGTAGGCAGGGAGGCAGATTGGCTTGCTACCTTGCTTGCTTAGGGATGGGCAGCAGCGGAGGATGTACGTGGGTGGGTGGATGGCGGCCGATCGATAGCTCGCCACCACATGCTGCCAGCAGCTGCACCACCCTAAATGGCGTGTAGGGTAGCATTGGAGAAAGCAGGTGGAGGTGAGGCAACGGGGTCCCTGGTCCCTGGGACTTTGCGGGTGGGACGGGTTCCGAGGGATGCATCAGCAGCAGCTATCAGCCTATCACAGCAGGGATTTGGAGCTTCTGACGCTAATCGCGACGCGGGTGCGCACCCGCAAGATTGGGCGGGAAAGCAGTGCTGGGTGCAGGACGGGTGCTAGTACGGCACTGCTGTGAGGGCCTGTACGGCGGGAGTCGGGGATGCATGGGCGTGAAGAAGCAGGACTAGGGTTACCCTCCCCCCTCCATCCTCTAGGACTTCCCCCCTCGAGAGAGGGAGCCTCTAGGATTCCCGCTCTCTTCGACCGGAACTGGAACCCTCCCCGCCTCAGCCCCCTGTCTCCTCCTGCTTTGTCCCAAGGTTAGGTTTTCCTCTCTATCCCCACCCCGCATAACTTACCTTGGGTGCACGATTCGCTGCCGCATCACTTGCATGGGCGGTACTTCTTGCCTTTGAGCTTCCAAAGTGATCCCCCCCCCGCCCTCTCCCGACAGGTGACGCCCGATGGGACGTGCGCATGACGGCGTTGCTGCTGTGGCTGGCGGCGTGGGTGGCGGGGAGGGGCGGGGAGCGGGGCCGGCGGCAGCAACAGCCGTTGACACAGCAGGAGCAGCAGCAGGAGGAGAAGCAGGAGGGAAGGGGCAGCGGCAGCAGCAGTCGGCAGCTGTGGAGGGCCTACCTGGCTAGCCTGCCGCCCCCAGAGGAGGTAAGCGGGATGGGCTTTGTGACACATGCTGCTGCTGCGGCGGCGTAAGCTGTGTTCACGTTTTAGCCGTGTGGCATGCATGCGTGCTTCAACTGAGGCATGGTTTCGTGTTTATTGAACATTGCCGATGCTTTTTTGTTGTAACGGCTAAAAGATGGCAGGTGTGTGTGATATCATTACTGGAACCAACCTATGTGCAGGTGACTTGTCTCATAAACTATGCTCCCGAAGAAGCCAAGGAGCTTCAGATAAAAGAGCTGATGGTAAGAGCGTGGTCGGGTAGTATGGATTACAACCAAGGTGTGATGCTTAATCGTATCCAAGGATGTGTATGGATGTGTTTGGATGCTGACCCGATTACTCACCTTGGTTGTGGTTCGCGTTTTTGTGGCTCACGTTATCCTGATGCTCGTAACTCAGCACCGCGCCATTGCCGTACCTCAGCTGTCCACAATGCCTTCAATCAATCACTCGCTGCCGTAAAAACGTGTTTCATGTCGTACAGGAGGAGGCCGAGGCGCAGTACACTTGGGCAGTGGGCGTTCACCGCAAGTGTGTTGGGTTATTTGGGTGGAGCGAGGGGGCTGGGTTGGGCTGGGTCGGGTTGTTTCCGATTCCGTTGTGAAGGGTCTTGAATGCGGCAGGCAATGCGTATTGCTGCGTACCACCACCATCATCATCTTTCCTTCAGTGTACTAAGAGTTCTTACAAACATGCGCACATACACACCGCAATCACCAATCCTAACGTTCAGCTTACACCTTGGCGGACCGTTTCCCTCTCGGCGAATGCATCATTACAGTACGCGTCCCCTACCTGCCCCAACCCTACTGTTTCCCAAACTCACCCTCATGTGGCTCAGGTACTTTGATTCGGAACGAGGAGAGCTCCGCGACCTGCGGCTGGCTCCCACACTGTACGACACCCTGTGGGCCATGTCCATGGTACGGTACGACAGTTTGTACGACATGTGCTGATGCGTGCGTGCATGCCTGCGTGCTGAGTACCCACCTCACCTAGCCACCTGGTCACCCGCAAAACCCGTGTGTCTCCTCCCCCTCCCTCCCCTGCAGGTTCGTACCCGCACCTTCTCCGAGGAGGTGGACGGCGAGGAGCTGACGCTGATGGTGCCGTACGCCGACCTCGCGAACCACTCCTTCAGACACAATGCGACCTTTTGCATGGCGCCTTGTCGTACTAGGTAGGCGAGGATTTACGGTGGGGTATAAGAACGGGAGATACGGGTGGAGGAGGAAACTGTATGTACGGCAACATTGCTGATGATGCGGTAGGGGCCTAGGGGCTTACTCTACCGGTGCAATACATCCGCGTGCGGTGCAAGTCACACGCATATGCTCGCGCACAGCCTTCTTCCACTCATTCCCACACTCATGACGAGAGCAACAGAAGGACTATATTCCCTCCCCTTCACAGGCCCATAGGGGTTTAGGGGTTTGGGTTTAGGGTTTAGGGTTTAGGGTAGTTGAGCGGAAACAAGAGCAAGCAGTTGGGATAGGTTCGCTTAGGCCCATAGGGGTGTGCGTCGTTCTGACTTGAATCGTTCTAACTAGTCTGTAATAATCGCAGCCTCTTCACTGATAGCACCGCTGCTGCCAGCAGGTTCCAGCTGTGCCTGCTGGCGCCCTTGGAGGCGGACCAGGAGGCGACCATCAGCTACGGAGAGGGGAAACCCAATCCTGAGGTGAGCGGAAGGGCACAGGGAGGGGTACAGGGATACGTATACCATATGTTTCTGGAGGCTACAAGACTCTCCGGTCGGTTGCACTAATCTCGATACCATTTTGTACCGTACCGCGTATGTCAAAAACAAGGAAATCGGCACCACAACCGTTGCGGTTAGGGCCGGGAGTTTGGTTACGATGGCAGGCACATATTTTGTTTGGAGTGAAAGGGCTGCAGGGCGAGAGTCCTCCGCTTGTGCCGTACATGTATTTGCGTCACCGGCTAGCTACCGTAGTGTTGACGTGGGGTAAAAATAAGGAAAACTGACGAACTGAAAGACGGGGGGGCGGAGGTCCTGTGGGTTAGATCCACAGCTCTGGTGATATCAGACTATGACCGCCACGAGCGAGGTTATATGACACGAGGCCATAGTTTCCTGGTGGCCCCTGCGAAGCACAGCAAACCTGCAACTGTTTTCCTCTTTCATTGAAAAACCCTCAGAAACCAAGGACAGGCTGATTTACCCGCCCTTTCCCGCTCCCTCCCCCCTCTCCCATCCCTCTCTTCCCCCCCATACCTCAGGTGATGCGGGACTATGGCTTCGTGGTCCCCGGCAACCCCAATGACCGGCTGCTGCTGCCTGATCAGGCAACCCTGCCGCCACTCAACGGCGCCGCGTTGCTGCAGTCGGTGGGTCCTGCTTGCGGCCCTGCATGCTTGCTGGGGCTTGGGTGCTCTAAGGGGGCGCAGGGTGTGGGGCTAGCTGCCTTCGTACCTTACCTCCGTACACCTGTTACCGGTACCCCGCCACCGACCATCACACACCCAGGCACTCAAGCGTGGGGCGACCCGCCTGCTTTAGCCTTCCTCTTCTCCCTGCCTGCCACCCCTCTTTTTCTCCCCGACTGTCACCCCTCCCACCCCCGCCCCTCTCCTGCCTGTCCACCCCTCGCTTAGATTGGGTTCAAGGGGGACTGGCGTGAGGGACAGGCCGCCCCCACCCGCCCCACGCTTGAGGCAGCGGAGGGGGACACGGAGGCACGACTGCAGCTGGCTCGCAGGAGGTGAGAAGGGGGGATAGGCGGGGGGTGGGCCGAGCGGGGGGAGACTAGGCGGCGGACTCCTAATCACTCACTGGGGGCGAGGGAGGCTAGGGTGTGAGGGCTTGCTGGTATCATACTGGGCAGCGAGAGGAAACACTGACCATGCCTCAATGCGTCATCTTACTCTTTTGCCTTCCTGCTGCCGCCCCAGGTGCGCCGTACTTTCCATGAACCTGGCGTCGGGCTTCGGCTCTGCTGCTGACGTGCAGCCTGGACAACAGCAACAGCAACCGACAACAGTAGCAACAGCCACGACATCAACAACCAGGAATAACGGCGATAACGGCTCTTCGGGGGCTTCCTGGCCACCCCTGATGAACACCCTGGTCAACCTGTTTGGCAACATGTTGCCCCAGACGAAGTCAAGGCCTAGTGCAATGACCGATAGCAACGGTACTAGTTCTTCGGTGCCCGCGGTTGCTTCTTCCGGCTCTCTCGCTTCTTCCTCTCCGTCCACCCTATCGGCCTCCACCTCGGTCTCCGTATCTGCGTCCGTAGATGACCATGGGGAGCTGTCACTAGCTTCTACCACCGCCGCCGCCGCAGCGTCTGTGGAAACCCAGAAGCAGCTGCCACTACTGCCGGCAGCAGCAGCGGCCGCGGCTGCTGAGCTAGCAAAGGAGAGGTCCCACGTGACGACTGTACGGCAACGCTACCAGAGGGCCCTGGATGAACTTCCCACGAGCATTGAGGAAGACCAAGCGGTACTGCTACAGCCAGTGCTACAGCCGGTGGCATCGCGACCCATGGGTCAGCGGCGTTCGAACCTGCATGCGGCGGCGGTACGATGCCGCTTAGAGCACAAGCTACTGCTGCGAGAGGCTGTACGGGTACTTGACGTGTACGAAAAGTGGCTTGTTAAGCGGCAACAGCAACAGCAGCAGCAGGCCCTAGCGCAACAGCTGTAGCGGCAATGGTGACTGCCAGCGACACGCTGCAAATACAGCTGCTATGCTGTGCACTTGCAGTAGGAAGACCGACAAAGAAACATTAATTAAGAGGAACCCAACTTTACCAAATTCACCAGTACGCATGACAGGCTTGAAGAATTGCAAGCAGTTATTGGATGGTAGCAACTGAGCATGAGAGTGGGAGTGGGAGAGTGGCCGCCAAGGCGAATGCTGCTTTATCTGGTACTGGTATGTGGAATTGACCTTCTGTTGCTTTTGCAATTTCTGTGCAGCGGGCGTGACGGGGCATGAGCAAGTCGTGGGCACCCTGAACGGCCTCTTCGTAAGCTGGACTAACATCTTATATTCTTGTAACCGTACGACAGTGTACGAGCAGTATCGACAGGATATGAGATAGGGTGTACTAATTTGCAAGATAAGTTTGTTCCATGCCATTTCAAGGGCAGGGTGCGGAAGTTGGTGGTTCAGGGTCCTCGACTCAATTTGGCTGAAATCAAACCAACGTGTGACCAGGCAGATATGGGTTCCCAATGCTGCACAGGGCCCGTGCAGGGTGCAACGCCGCATGGAGCTGCATACGGACATGAGGTGTAATGAGGCACAGTCAGCCGTTGTACGCCCTGCGAAGTGATGTTGGCAGCTAAGCAAGAGCTCACCCACATGATGTCAGAACTACGGTGCCAGGAGGAGATAGATACATGCAGCGCATTGAGAGAATCCGTACGTTACAACGAACTAGTAGTGAAAGAATCTAATGAAAACCCAAAGGTAGCGTTTGCAAAAAACACAGCCAATCAAGTCAATTATTCTCTTCTCTAATAGATGGATCTCGTCTTCTCAGCATCACTCGAAACAACTAAACAAAGGGAGCAGGCAACACACACTATAACTACAATGTCCGAAACACAAGAAACACAGCAAGTCTTAACAGCTAACATCAGACACAGCTAAAACACAAATTATTCTGCAATGTAGCAGTAGCCAACCCAGCAGCAAGACAGTTGGCCGGGCAACACTCCAATCTGTTTTACATATCGCACACCGTATAGCCCTTAGCAACACTCATTAGATGCATTGCCCAGGCAAAGGGAGACGACCCAAAACCGACACATGACAGCCATGTCACAACGTGTTAGCAGAACCCTAGCTAGGATGGGATACTAGGACCATCCTGACAACCACAACAACACCTCTCGACACTAAACGCGCGAGGAAGAAGGCCCTTTCCCACAATTGTTGCGGGTGACATTTAAGCGCCTTGACCACACGTGCATATTATCCATACTCCCTCGTCTTTGAATAGCCATGACGGCCCTCTCGTTCTCTTTGTGCTCACCCGCAGGATCATCATCGCTCAAAGTCCGCAGATACCTCAAAAGCTTGCACTAGGCTAGGCGCTCTAAAACCGGAAGATGACTGACGCTGCACAGCTTACGTCGCGACAACGCAGACTCGCCAATTGAACATATGACACAAGCCCGAAGCTCTGAATACCAGCGCCCTTCTTGCATGACCACGACCCCGCATGCACTGCAAAACGCTCCTGCCTGCCGACACTCAAAGAGCGCCCGCCTGACACGTCATCGCAACATGTGCAGCATCGCTCACTACCCCGAATATGGTATATGATGGTAGCACACTCGTAGCGCGCCTCGCTCCGCCTCAAACGCACTCCTGCCAACATGTTTTCTCGCAACTCTTTTTCTTCTCTTGCTTATGCACACGCCGCCTATGCAGCAGCGCCTTGCGTCTTCTCCAAGCCAAAAAAGGCATAAGCATGCCACGCGGCAACTACCACCTAATCCCTCCAAATGCGTGTATCAGCAACATAGCGTGTCCCTTCCTTGATCCATTGTACATTAAGTTGTCAACTTGGGTCAACATTAGGGGCAATACAATGGGCACACACAAGAGGGTGAGCCGCCTGCCCAAAACAACCAAGATAATGTCATGGTAAAGTAGATCGTCATTGTCAGAAGAGTAAAATCTTGCGTTCTCGGCTATCGCGAGAAACTTTGGGAAACATTGGAAGGGGCACAAATCACACATCCGATGCGCGTGTTCGAGCCTGAAAACGATGCTCACGCAAACACACACACCTGATTCAACACACGCATAAGGACACAACCAGAGCAAGCCAACCCGTGCCAACAAGCGCAAGCTAACCCTTGCCAACACAAAACGTGGATCCGAGCTCTTGGCAAAGCCCCCGCAGCCCCCGTGTGCTGCAAACGCAATCGCCTGATGCCCCCGTAAGTGACCGCCCCCCCCGGGGGAAACTGTTGACGAGCAGTCTGCGAATGGCTTGCACACAGACGGACATGAAAGCCACAAAACAAAGTGGGTCTGAAACCAAACGAACTGGTACTGCGCATCCATCGCAGCTCACCAGATGTACAGGCAGATCTCCGTTTACTCACGCTTTTATTCTGAGCAAACAAACGCCTAGCAATTTAGCAAGCTAGGGACGTTTTGCCAAACGGGACCAACACCCTGGCAAAATGCTGTAGTAATACTTTAGCACTGCGAAAAGCGCTTTCGCCGCGTCGACCCCCCTCGCCGCGCCCTTCCCAAACGCCCAGATCAGTATCCAACTTTGATTGAAGCATGGTCCGAGAAACCCCCACAACCCACCCCACCTACCCCGACCGTGCCCCAATCCGGGTAAAAGCCCTTCGCCATCCTAACCAGCCCACACTCAGCATACATTTTCTTCTCAAAGTGTCATTCTTCTCAAAACAGCCTTCACTTATGGAAGGAATAGAGCAACCAACCCCTCCGCTCACCGTCTCTCGCCCTTACAGTTTCACGGCTTCCTTGCACAAACACCCTCTCGCCAAAACACAAACGCTCCTCCTCTCATGGCAATGCTAGCAGACACAACCGAGGGTACCTCTCCAGATGAGGAAAGCCACACCGGTTGCCCTTAATAATGACGGTAAAGAATCACAGACCCCAATAGGTGCAGTATCGCCGTGCCACCGTGCCGCAACACCGATCAAGCGATGCGGGCTCCATACAACCGACCACCCTGCATGCCACACACGCAGTCCCAAAGCAGAGGTGCGCATGCAGGGACGGCGCCGTGACGCAGCTGCTACTACAAAACTGCTGGGACATTATCCAGACGAGGGACCGCTGCGGTTGGCAACGATACTGCGAGCACATCTGTCCCACCGCCAATTGGCTAACTTGTAAGGCGCCGGACGGCGAACAAGGAATAAGGGCAGCAGAATAAGAAAACGACTAGCCTTTATTCACAAAACCGCCCATCATCATCAGCATGTCCGAGAGCCCGATCAGAATGCGCATGTACCATTAGCCCAGCAGATTGCCGTGCCGCCGCCAAAAAGCTTCCATTTGGCAGGCCTACTAAGTAGTAGCTTCCATAGTAGTAGTAGTATTAGTAGTAGCAACTCGTGGGTTGTTAAGGCAATGGGAGTTCGTGCAGTTTCGATGGACTGTGCCGAAGACATGCACAACCCAGCTGACTGGCGGGCGACGTCCCGAGTCCAACAACCAGAGTCCGGTCGCCGTTGCCCAACCCCTTCCCCCCTCCTCCTTCCCCCCCTTCCTCCTTCCCGCGACGCTGCCCTAGTCTTCCTCCGTCCAGCCGGCTGCTGAAAAGGCCCCAAACGACTTGCGTGCGCCGACGGGCACGGCCGTCCGAGCCAGAGCCTGGCCCGTCAGATCTTGAAACGCAGGCGGTCCTACCTCGAGGGCACAACAGGTCCGCTCATGAGCCAGCAAACAACAGATGGACGGGCTGGAAGGGGCGCCAGGCAGGCCGGGTGTGTCGTCTCCCTCCTCAGAAGGCGCTGATGGAGCAGGAGAAGGGGTTCTCAAAGTCGAGGTCCAGGTCCCAGCCATCGGGAATCCTGTGGAGGCGGTAGCAGCAGAGGGCATGGGAGGGGCGGCCATGCGAACGTGCGAGAAAATGGTTAGGTGGGGGGCGTTTGGCGGGTACCGTAGATGGAACGAGGCAGGCAAGAGGCAGGATATAGTCGTGGGAAGTTGGCAGTTCGGTGAGAAGTATGTCGTGTAGTACATCCGTGCATCGCAACAGTAACCGCCTCGCTACGGCTGGCTGTCCATGTGACGTCATGCTAATGAATGCACAGCGTATACAAAGTGCGTCGCATGGACCGTGTTATTACATCGTACAAACAGTAAGGGGGTTGGCAGCTTGGCATGGCAACCCAACCCAATTCAATCCTCTGCCCTTGTTGCAGGACATGCCCCGTGCCAAGTGCCCCTGAGCTTACCGGTTGTCGTCCTCCCCAAGGAGACGGGACAGGTCGGCGGCTGAGAGCGTGCACTCCTCCGCAGCCGGCTGCGACGCCGGGGCCGCGTCCGTCACAGCAGCGGGAGCAGCGGTGCCGGCAGAAGCAACAACCGCAGCAGATACCTGGGCCTTGGAGGACTTTGAAGCTGAGGCCTTCTGCACGCCGCCCTTGACCTTGAGGGTTATCTTGGTAACCGCAGCGCCAGTGCCGGTTGTGGTGGCAGCCGTAGATTCCCTGCCCGCAGTGGTAGCTTCCCGAGCAACGCATCGGCTGGAACGCGTTGACCTGCCGTTGACCGGAGAGGAGGCGACCATGTTGTTGAGATCCCCCGACCTCGCTTTGACGGGCAACTGCGATGGCGCGGTGTTCCATGCGGTTTCTTGCGCGGCAGCAGCTGTGGTTGCAGAAGGAGCATCGTCCATGTCCATGTCGAACGTGCTGGCGAAGTTGGTGCCCGGAAACAAGACATCGCCGTTGTTGTGCATAGCGCCGCTGATGCATAAGCTGCCGTTGCTGTTGTTCTTAGACAGCGCGTGGCCGTCCATGGTGGCCGAGCTGCCGTTGGAGCCCTCGGAAAGGACGTCGTCTTGAAGGTGCTGAAGGAATGGCATTCGGGTTCATAAGGAGTCAATAAGACCAACATAGAAAGCTAACTTGCTTAACTGTGCAATTAAACCCGCAACGTTTTAACTCCCTTTTACTGTCCATGTAGGGTAGAGGCACGAAAGAAAATACTTCAAAGAACCTCGATTTTACAACCTACCTCCAAGAATGCGTCGTCCCCAAGCAAGCGGCAGATGTCCTCCAGCTCCATGTCAGCCTCGGCCTTCGACGACCCAGCCGCTGGGGCCGCCAGGGAAGTATTAACCCCAGATGCAAATTTCGCCGGCTTCGTCTTTGGCGCTGCCTTCTTGCTCGGCGACGCAACCTTCCCAGTCCTGCCGCTGGCCGTTTCTGGGAGGGCAGCGCTCTCCTTTTCCTGCTCCGCAATTAAAAGCAATGCGCGCAGAGATGAATGTTAGAAAAGGCGGCACTCGAAAGGTTACAACTAAAAGGACGTTAACATCCAAGACCGCACCTGTTGCCCAGAGCCCTGCGGCGCAGGAGGCGAGCAAGGCGCTGGTGAGGGTGCATTTGGTGCGCACGAGGGAACCATGGGCGGCAGGTAACCTGCATCGCAAACAACAAAGACAAGATTTGGAGATCAGTCCCCCTCGACGTTTCAAAGCAGCGCGTAACAGCACGGTATATCGCTTGTATTACCTGTACAGGATGGCATAAAGCCAGGAAACATAGCAGCGCGGCCAGTTTGCACCGCTGAAAGGTGCGCATACTGCATTTGGGGTAGGGTGCACATAAATGCCAGCTGCAAAAACTGGGTGTAAAGCGCTTGTTGTTGAAGTAGGGAAGGAGTGCCCCAGCTGTACTCCGCAGGCTCCACGCTGACACCGGCAGAGACCATGTTCAGATGCGCCACAGCGCTAGAGAGCGACATTTGCACAGCTTGGCCTCGTGGAGCCATATAATTCCCTGTTTGGGGCGCCGAGGCAGCGCTGCATTTGTTGGCAGCCATCAGTGGCAACTCGTCCGTCAGCGGGGCTAGCCGAGGAACGATGAAAAGAGAATTCAGACGTGCTGGCAACAATCTGTTTGATAATGTTCTACCCTATGTACTTTCGCGACTTCACTTCGACCCGTCCTATCAGACTCTGCAGGAAATGACAACAACGAACTTTGCGACGGGGCCGCCTCCCTGGAGTGTCTTGACGTCCCAAGGTTACCTAGCCACCGCAAAGGCCGCAATGAATTTAAACCGGCACCTTGGAACAGCGGCACTGGTTTAGTAACTCATCTTAATTGCCAACGTTTGCTGGCTTCATTGCCTAAGAAACCCTTCCAGTTTGTTGCGACGTTTGGCAACGGGCGGCCGCGAATTAGATTAGGTGGTTGCGTCCTTCTGCACTGATATTAAGCCAACTGGCAAGCTTTAAGCCCACCCTCCAGTATTTATAAGTGCAAGCATAGTGGCAGAAATAACAACTCATACCGTAATTGCGCATTTAAGCGGCCACATGCTTTGTTGCACTGCGAACGATTAGTTTAACAATCCTATGCCTTAAGTTCTAGTCAGGGCTGCAGGAGTTCCTTGGGGGTACGTTCGCCAACAAGGCATTCTGCACGGGAGCTATGGCTGCAACTCCACGCAAGGCTCAGACCGAATTGAATTGCATTTTTGACAACATAACATGCTGACCCCCATTATAGTTTCTAGGAAGCGGCAAGAGGCGAGGGTTTTTGCCGGTACAACGTACTCCTGCGTCAAGTCACGTGACATTTCGCCAGCAACAGTTTTAGTGCAGAGCTCATCCCGATGGTATCTGTACGTAAAAGATAAATGCTCCGATCGCAACGGGACCAACTCTTGCCTTCTTGTAGTTATATTAGGAACCGTTCGTAATAAGCCTTTGTGCTTACGCACCCCCGCAACTACTGAGGACCTCAAAAGTAAAAGCAAAAGACGGACGTCCCACGCCAGGCAGTCATGTTCCAAAACCATCAAACCTAGCAGATAACAGGAAGGGCGGCAACACGCCCACGTTACCGTAACTCATCGCGTTTTGACACCAGCAGGATTGAAAGAGCCGGGCATTCGGGAATGTAGGCATGCCAAGTCCTGCCCACGAGCAATGGCAGCCAGGTCCACATAACCCCAATACTCCGAAGCAGGCCTGCACGCTTACCGTAATATAGAGTATGTAGTGGATGGGGTGCGCCGTAAGCTCTCTACCTAGGGTCACCTGTGCCCCACATATACCCCCTGACCCCGGCTCACGCCGCTAACCCTGGTCGCATGATGTGGGGCAGGGCAGGGTGTGCATTACAATAACAATCACGGCTATGATGCAACAATTAAACTGAAAACACGTTCACATGACATCAAGCTGCAACAATGCCTGCTGCCTGCTCAATCACCTCCATTTCCCCACCCATCCCCACCCCACCGCAAGGGCGCACACGGGCCATGGATGCAACTGGTGAGATTGTTTCAGAGGAGGACTTGGCGATGAGGGGACAAGCGACAAGCAAGCACTCACCCTGCTGCTGCACACCAGCTACCGCCCTCCTCCCAGCAAAGGAGCAAGCGCCCGCTGCAGCAGCCTACCCGCTGCAGCAGGCTACACCCCCCGCCGCCGCAGCCTCCGATCGAACACCCCGCTGACGCCACGACCGCCGGTACTGCCACGGCCACTGCCAGCTACTGCCACTGCCACGACCCTCAAAACCTATCACTGCCGGTACCGCTGGCGATGGCGATGTCGTCGGCTTAGTCTCGGCCCCAATCGCCATCGCCGCCGCCTCATTCGCCCCCGGCGACTGCTCCACTGATGACGGCGCCGACTGCGGTTGCACCCCAGCCACGCCGCTGCGTCGTACACTTGCAACGGTAGGCACTCGGACGGCACCCGCCGCGCCTCCCACTAGCATGCAATTAGTACGCGCAGGTCGCCGACTCTTGCGCCGCGTTGCGCGCAGCCTAGCATACAAGTGACCACGCCGGAGGGTAAGAAGGAAGCAGACGCGGGAATAGAGGAGGGTAGCAGGGAACCGAACAGAAGCCGGGAGGGAGGATGGTGAGGAGAAGCTGAAACTGAGCGAGCGGGAGAGGTGGAGTTCCGGTAATAGATAGATCGTACAGACAACACCACAACGGGCCAGTAGGAAAGAAAACGCCAAAAGCGCCAATGAAGAGCGTACTGCTGCAAGGTGTGTAACCTGATGGGGCGCTAGCAGGTGCCAGGGGGGCGCAAGGAGGCATGCGGGCATCTGACCAATGCTCTTCATGGGTAGAGCATTGGGCGGGGGGCCCGTTTACGGGCTGACTGGGTAGGGCAGCTGGGCGCGGCTAACTGACACGGCTGAGAATGCCATACGGCAAAGGACAAAAGGAGCCTCATGGTAGAGGCTGAGGCCGAAGTTGGGCTGCAAGTCAGTTGAAACACAGGTTACCTTGTCAGAAGATAAGAGGTAATTGTGAAGTTGCATTTGGTGTTCTACGTACGGTCACAATCGACAGACTGCGTGTTGGCTGCGGGCGTGGCGGTGGGGCCACCCTCAAGCCTGCAGTAACTAAGGCTCAGCGTTTGCGGTGTGTTATCCTGGAGAAACATGGTGGTGGTATCATGGCGATGGCGGTGGGGCGAGGTAATCAACCTCTTCCGGTGCAACAGGTCCGTATTGGGCCTGCATGGGGAAGGGGAACACGCCAAGACGATAGGGCCCTTCATCGTACGATGAACCATGCTGCTAGGGCTCATTCGGTTTTGCAGCAGCCTGGTAGAGCATTGTAACCACGTGGACGATAGAAGCACCTGTGCTGCTGCAGGTGATCCCAGAGAGCGGCATGCATGTCCGCCGCCGCAAACACGCATGCCTGCATTCGCCTGCGTGTACCGGAGTCTCTGCGTTAGGCCGTCCTCCGCCTGTGTGTTTTAGGCACGCCTGGTATCTCCTTCCGAGCCCGCAACATTGATCACACGTCGTGCCGGTATGGCATCACACACAACCATACGAAACAGCATCAGCGGCGCGCACGCATATGCGCACTCACGTTGCCTGAACACACATGCGTGGGCCGCAAATCGCAGGCCCTGCGCCGCCCTCATGTTCATGTCGTGTCGGCGTCACTACACTGCTGCCACCACGTCAGATGACTCCATGTACCCCTCCACCCTGCACGCCTCGTTAACCAAACCCTAAACCACATCCATGCACGTAAAGGTGCCACGCCTGCATCGCTGCAGGCAGCACACGTCCGCGATGACACCTGCTGTCAGACACGGCAGCACTAGTAGCAGCGTCGTACCATTGTACCTAAAGCCGGCCCAGGGTGCCATTAGGGGAAGCAGCGCAGTCACAATACGCAGTCGAAAAATCCGGCCTAAATCCATAAATCCATTTGTGTCCATTATCCAGCAGCCAGCTATCCAGCAGCAGCAGGAGTAACCCCTCCAGTAACCCCATGTCTGAGGAAGGCCCCGGAGGCCCAACGACGCCCGCTGCAATGCACAGTCGCCCACCGCAGCAGCCCCCGGTCCTCATCACCACCCCCTTACAATACATTCCCTTCCCTTCCCCACAATCCCCTTTCCCTTGCACCACTCCCCTTTACACCGCGCTTCGCAACCCCAGCTGCTGGAACACATGCAGGATGTGCGCAGTGCCCGAAGCCCACGCCTGCGGGTAGCGCTGCGCGGAATGAAGGCTCAGTGGCGTCCCGCTGATCATCAGCGGCGGCGCCGGCAGACCACCTCCTCCGCCTCCAGCCCCACCTCCTCGGATAGCAAAGGAGCTGCTGCCTCCTCCGTACCCGCCGCCGCTGTGTACATCACTGTCCTCCTCCTCGTCTTCCTCGTCCCGGTGGGCGGACAGCTGGTGGCTGGGCAGCAGCGCGGCGCGGAGCAGGGCGGTGGGCTTGAGGCCCTGGGGTTGGGCACAGGGCGGGAAGGACGTGTAGGATTAAGGAGGGAATGAGGGAGAGGTATGATACCGGTATGTCTCTAGCCGAAAGGGGAAAGGCGGGGAGAGGAAATGGGAGGGTACCGGTAACAGATGGTGGTGAGAAGGGAAACTTAGTAACAATGAACGGTGAAGAGCAGCAGGAAATGGGGGGTGTTGCGGTTGGGGGAGAAGGATACGGATAAGTGAGAAAGGCGGATGACCCGCGGATCGCTCAGGCAGCGCTCACCTGCACCTCCATGAGCGCCTCCAGTGCCGCTTGCGAGGCGCCCGGGTGCACTCGTGGCCCACGGGTCAGGAGCTCCAGCGGGTCATCGGGGCCGGCGCCCTGGAGAGGGGAAGGTGAGGGGGCGGTGAAAACGCCGGGGCGTGGCGATTTCCGATTTTAATGGGTCGTACAGTACCGGTAAGTCGCCAGAACGATGCGGGGGTTTTCCTAAGAACCGTCGGGGTGAGCTCGCAGCACCTAAGCTCGGTATTCGTCAGGAATGCCAGTATGTCTTTGCATGCAAAAACGCTTTACCGGGCTTCCTGAAACCCCCCATCCATGCGCCCTCACGGCCTCACCTGCCGATAGAGTTGCCGTAGCATGGCCGAAAGTCCCCGCTCTCCGTACACAATATGCAAGAGCGTCGTCTGGGCGGCTTGTACGGCAGCCACCCCGGAAGAAATGTACGACGGAAGCGGGACCTCCAGCCCCAGCAACGCCTCTCCCAACGGTCCGCTCGCGAGCAGCCGCCGGGAGCCGTTAAGGCTACCGCTCGACAGCATGCGGTTGCGGTTGGCGTTATGTGCGGCAATGGCGGCGGCGTCGGTTGTGGCGGTTGGCAGTTGCGCATGTGCATCGGCCAGGTCTGATAGGATTTGCGTGTGCAGAGGAGTTAGCTGCTGCTGGGGACCTGAGGCGGCTAGGGCGGCTCTAGGGGCGGGAAGGGGAAGGTAGGGAGGGGGGGGGCAGCGGAGGGAGGAGTGAGCGAGCATGAAGCCATGATTCAGCGGTAGCTAAAGATGTCAGGGGCGTGGGCCAAGGTGATGTGGCGATGGAGGGCCATGCTATACGTGAAAGCACAACAATCAGGAAGGAAGGCACGCATGAAGCTCAAAGGTGTTAGCAGCTATGGAGAGGAGGACGGAAAAAATGAAGGCTTTTAAGAGGCAGAGAGGGAGGGAGAAGGAGGCGGCGTGGCCCAGGGCGGGGGTGCTGCGGGACCTGCTGCCCGCTCACCGCAGCATCTGCAGCTCCACTCGCCCCGAGCGACGCAGGTCGAGACCCTCCGCCACACGCCGCAGGGCCTCCTGCCGGGCCAGAGAGGAGGGGGGGGGGGGAAACACCGGGGCGGGTGGGAATTGATAGGGATACATGTTCCGCATGTGGGGGGTTGGGGAGGGGAGTGCACAGGGATGGGGATTAGGGTGCCGAAGATCAGGGCGCGGGCGTGAAGGAACGAAGGGAAGAAGGGAAGGTGTTAAGGAGGGACATAAGACGGGCAGGGAAAGGACGGGAAGAGGGGCGAAAGAGCGGGAACGCGACAGATGATGGCGCACATCAAAACACGCCTGCAGGTGTTCCACGCGAAACAACTTGTAGGAACGGCAACAGGAATTATACGGCAACAGGAAGTATACGGCAACGGGCAAGACAAGTCCCTCCCCTTCAGCGCCCACCTCCCATGCAAGTGCTCCTGCCCCGTCTGCCCCTCCCTCCCCCAAGCCTACACATTGGGTATCCTTCTCCCCCCCCAAGCCTACCCTCAGCTCCGCCTCGCCCCGCTCCCGCCTCAGCAGCCGCTGCACGTCCACGTCCCTCGCCGCCATCTCCTCCGGGGACAGGTGGTGCTTGCCGGTGGGAACTGCGGGGATTTGGGGAGGTGGGGGGAAGAGGTGGGGGGAAGAGGTGGGGGGAAGAGGTGTGCAAGCGGGCAACATGGGGAGAGACAAGGAGCGAGGAGGAAGTGAAGGGGCAAACGGAAGAAATAAAGCCGCCTGCAAGAAGCGCATAACTCCAAAACAAGCATGCATGCTTTTCAATTGCTTCGATACTACTCGATAGCTGTATTACCCCATAGCCAACGGACTTCACTTAACTTGTGGCGTTTCTGTGGGAGGACTTCATCTTCCGGCAATCACAGTACGTTCCCCCGTAACTCACCCCTAGGCGTGATTGCACCCGCCCAAGGAGCCGTGGTGGAGGTAATGCTGCCCGCGTCGCTCGTCCGTCGGGACTTGTTGGACCACTGGGACAGACGAGGCGGCAGACCCCACGTGTACGACG
The DNA here is from genome assembly GCA_021605115.1 of Astrephomene gubernaculifera. Taxonomy (NCBI): domain Eukaryota; kingdom Viridiplantae; phylum Chlorophyta; class Chlorophyceae; order Chlamydomonadales; family Astrephomenaceae; genus Astrephomene; species Astrephomene gubernaculifera. Next base: position 1,675,878 of record BMAR01000013.1, read on the forward strand.
CGACGCTTCCGCTGCCGCCACTGCCACTGCCGCCAAACACACTAACCGCCGACGCACTCGCCGTCTTATCCACCAACCGTACCCTCGCGCCCGTCTCGTCCTCCCCCTCAACCGTTTCCGTTGCCCCGTACAAGGCGCTGTAAGTCACACTGGGGGCCCCCACCCGGTTGAAGGAGGAACGAGCAGCGCTGCTGCCGTCGCCGCCGCAGGCGGCAGCGGCGGCGGCGCCGCCGCCGCCAACGGCGCCGTCGCCGCTGCCGGTTGGATCGGCGGCGGACACCGGCGGAGATGCTGGACCCATGGGCCGGTGGGTGCGTTCGGCGGCGCCGCTGCCGCTGCCGACAATGTTGATTGAGACGTCGGAGCCATTGAGGCTGCCGCGAGCGACGGCGGCGGCGACGGCAGCGACGGCGGCGGCGGCATTACGTGAAGCGGCCTTCTCGGCATCTGGAGTGGCGCGGGGGGTCTCCAAGGGCCACTCCAGGTCCACGGCATCCTGTGATCAGGCGGGTGTGGATGCATGGATGGGATGAACTTATGATGGGCATGAGCCGATGGGCGTGAAAGGAGAGGAAAGGAAAGGGATATTGCCAAATTGGAGACGGTAAATGGCGGTGTAAGGGCGTTTTAATCGTCTGGCCGATTTGGCAAGTGGCAATGGGCACCTGGCGAAAACGTACGTACCTTCAGCGCTGCTGCGGACTCGGAGGGGGTCCACGCCGCCAGATCCTGGTCCGGGGCACACAAGATGAACACGGTCACCAGTGTCGGGGGAAGCCGGGGCTATACCACAACTATACCGGCAAATACCCGATATGCCTTTTATTACAAATCATGGAGGTCCCGTCACCTGCAGCCGCACCTGGGGCAGCTACCGGCACAGGCATGCACAAGCACCCACCCCCCCGGCCCCGCCTGCCTTTGTTGTCTCAGATTGACTAATTCAGACAGTATGGGGCCGGCCGGCTACCAAGTTTGCAACCCATGGTAAAGCCGCGTCATACAGCTCGCCAGTCTCCTCCATTTCACCCACCTGTTGCGCCATGACCAGCCTCCACACGTCCTCCAGCAGTCGAGCCGCCTCGTAGTCGTTGAGCAGCCCGTCCGAGTCGTCATCGTAGTCGTCCAGCACGTCCTTCAGCTGGGGGTGGGGCGGGGGGGTGGTATGGGGGGAAACACAAACGAGAATTACAGAATGCAGGACGGGGAATTGGTCATGAAGGGGTTAAGGGGCAACGGCCGGCTATCGAGCAGGGGGGATGGTTAGGTACATGCGGTGGCCGGTGGCATGCGGAGGGGGAGCATACCAGCACGTGGGGGAGGGGCCGCGCTGCTTAGCTTACTGCCCGGGCCTGGCCCGGGCAGGCACACTGCTGCATGCTCAGCTTGGCCCCCTGCCCGGCCGCCCCCCCTGCCCCCTCCCTGGCCCCCCCTGCCCCCCTCTGCCCGTCTGACCCTTTCATCGCTCAGCCTCAGCCCGCACGCCCGCACCAGCCGCCCCAGCTCCAGCATGTCCAGGTCGCCGCTGTGGTCCTGCAGGTGGTGGAGGAGCGGGTGTGAGAGCAGCGGGGAAGAAGGGAAGAAGGGGAAGAAGGGGAAGAAGGAGAAAAAGGGGGGCATGGATTGATGTAAAATTGATGTAACGAGGCGGCGTGACGTGGGTTTCCTTGACGGTCAGCCGTCAACGGGAGACGGAGTAAAGCGGCCCTTCCGTGACCGTGGTAGAGCGAGGCCAGGAATAGGCATGTGAGGACGTGCAGAGGACGAGGACGAGCAGAGCGCACCTCCGACAGTAACTCGGCATTTGCATTGGAGGTTAGATACCCCTACGGTGCTCACCCGGTCGTAGTAGGCAAACATGTCTGCCAGCAGCGCCGCCCGCTGCGGCGGCGGCAGTACGGCAGCTTCGGGGGCCAGCGGGGTGGCGGGGCCGTCGGATCCGGGCAGCAGCGAGCGGGAGGGGCGCAGCCTGCAGGTGCGGCGGAGGGTGCTGCATGGCGGGGGCCCGAGGGCAGGGGCAAGGGTGGGGAGGGGGAAACGGGGGGTGCGGAATAGGGGGATGGGAGGAGGGCGAGGAATGAGTGCAGGGGTGAAATACGGTAGACGTGGGAGGATTCCCCGGTTGAAAAGGGACGAAGCTCAGCCCATTCCCAGCCCCTCTCCGGCTCCCTGCTCTCCCTAATTGCTGTTGTTGGTAGGATAGCGAGGTGCCGTGCGCCTTCCTCCCAGCTCCTACCCCTCCTTCTCCTCCCCCTCCTCGGCTCAGATTATCTTCTGCCTCACCTGGCCAGCGCCTCCCCAATGGTCGCTCGCGCCTTGTCAGACGCCACCCCGCATGCAGCCTGCAGGTCCGTATCGTCAGCCACCTGCACAGGCAGCAGCAGCAGTAGCAGCAGCGTGGTGGGGGGGGGGGAGAGGCGGGTGGGGCGGGTGGGGTTGGTGTTGCTTGTTGGTGGAGAGGGGGGGGGGGTTGTTGCTAGCATGCTAGGAAAGATCTTTGCTAGGACAACAACGCGACGCAGATGAAAACCGCACACCGGGTTGCATGGAGGAGAAAAGGGAGGAACATGGAGGAACATGCGTAGGCGCCAAGGAACCAGGCGGGCGGAGGGCAGCGGCCTGCAAGGCATGCAAGGCATGCAGGCGAGATGGGCATGCAAGGCCCGCTTGCAAGCCCCTCCCCTCCCCCGCCCTGCCCCCCCCCCCTCCCCGGACCCCACCTCCAGCAGCGGTCCGTCCACTGCCAGCGCCAGGAAGCCGCCGCACCAGCGACCCAGCGAGCGACCCAGGGAGCTCAGCCACACCTTGGGGGGGAGGGTGGGAGGAATGGAAGGGAATGGAAGGGAGCGGGGAGTCGGACGCGTGCCGAGGGGAGGTGCAAAAGGAGCGAGGGTATGAATGTTGTTTTCTATGCGTACGGCGAGCCACAGGCTCCGCCCATTTCCATCCCTTTGCCGTGCCATATGGGATACGATACGACACAACCCACCTCCCTAATACCTGGCCCGAACTTGCAACTTCTTTCCGCGATTCTTTCTGGACACCTTACCTCCGCCACTTCCGCCAACTCCTGTATCCCCATTACCTCCACAACAGCTTTTGTTACCCATTTCTGCACCTCCAACATCCCCTCACAGCCAACTCACCACCGTGTCGTACATCGTCCAGTCCTCCACCGCCCGCTGCGTGTACGGCGGCGGCAGCAGGTGAGCGGCAGTAGCAGCAGGCCCGGGTGCTACAGCCGCATGCGCCGGCGACGCCAGGATCTGCGTGGTGAGGCTGCTGCTGCTGCCCGCTCCTGCCAGGGAGGCGCCCAGGGTTAGCGAGGAGGAGAGGGCTGGGGAGTCGCTGCCGCTGCCTGAGGAGGCAAATGTGGCTAGCAGGAGCTGCTCGGGTTGCTGGTGGATGTGTGCGGGATGGAGGTGCACGGGGGGCGGGTCGGGTACCAGGCGGAGGCCGGAGGAGGAGAGGGGGCTGTCGTGAGGGCGGCCGCCGGGGGAGAAGGTGGGAGAGGAGGCGGCTGACAGGATGTCGGCGACCGCGGCTCGAACCGCCTGTGGCAAGGGATGAGGGAAGGAGAAGGCATGGTAAGGAAGACAGACACAGGAGCGTTGGTGCTGCATGGCCGCGAGCCTCTTGCTATGCAGGCCTGGCGTTCGCGTTCGCTCTCCTGCCTTCGTGCCCTCCTAGCGGTTGAAAGAGCGGTTGAAAGGAGGCAGCTTTTTACCTGGGCCAGTGCCGTACCCGCCGGCGTGCCCTCCGCCCAGGGCTCCGGCGGCTGTGGCACCGTCATGTCAAGTACGGTCAACGGATACCGTTGTACGGGATACCCGGGAACCGGATCCGGCAACGGTAATGACGGTTCCGGATTGGGATTAGGCGCCCGTGCCGCTGCAGAGGCTGCGGCCGCAGCCGCAGCCGCCTTTCGACCCATGCCGGCAACGGCGGCCGCCGCGGCGGCGGCGGCGGAAGCCGGCGGCGGCACATGTAGCCGTACAACGAGTACGGCAGATAGCGGCGGGCCGGGCCAGGTGCCTGGCGGCGCCGTTAGTCTGGCGGTTAGGATTCGGCGCTCTATGGCCCAGCAGGGGCTGGCCTGGAGGGCGGGCGAGAGGACGACCACGGCCATGCGACACCGCTCCAGGGCTTCGGCCCTGCGAAGGAACAGGAACACGAGGGAAGCATGGCGGGAGAGGGTGAGGGTGGACGAAAGCCATGGTTGAAAAGAGGAAACCACAGTACGGCATGAACGTGGCCCTGGTACGGCAGTCGCGCAGGAGGAACGCGCACGTGAGGGGGAAGCCGCCTTAAAGCCGCGTCCCAAAACAGCATACCTCGTTTACGGTTCACCACCCATCCCATCTCAGCTCGTGTCTTTCAAGACACAGCGCTGCGCCCCAAACCCACCTGGCTAGCTGCGGATCCTGCATGCTCACACGGCTCTGTCCCAGCTCGCACCACACAGCCTCGCCGCCGCCTCCTACTCCTCCTGCTGCTGTACCTCCTCCGCTGCCGCTGCCGCCGCCGCCGTTGCTGCTGCCGCTGCTGGTGGTGGTGACGGCGGTCATGAGGGTGGTGGCTAGGGCGCGGTTGAAGAGGCGCTCCAGGAAGGAGGGGCCGCCGTCGGGGGCGGTGATGAGGGCGAGGGGCCGGGGTGGGGTGTAGTGGGGCAGGCGGAGAGCCTGCGGGTTTGGGTTTGGGCACGTGAAGGCGCGTGATGGGGTTATGAGTTTGGGAAAGGTGGTGGTGGTGGTGGTGGTTTGGTGGTGGTGGTGGTGGGCGGGTTGTAGCTGATTTGGGTCGCCGATAGCGGGAAACGGTTTGGCAATTAGTATCGGCTTACATGTGATGTGCCGTGCTCCGTACGTCCACCCAGCACCCACGCACCTGATACTCCAGGTTGACCTGCAACCGTTGTTGCCGCAGGACTGTCAGCTGCTGCTGCACCGAGCGACTGTGGGGAAAGATGGAACAAGAAGCAGCGGTGCCAATGTTCGTTAGGTCCGTTGTGTTACGGGACACGGAGTACCGGTAAGTCCGACGCATGCCGCCGAGTCAGGGTGGACCCAGGCCTACATGCTTCCGCAGGTTGTGTTGCCTGACATAGAACACATCATGCTAGGCGGCGTAATGAGAAGAGGAAACATAACAGAGGAGGAGCAGGAACACAACGCGCGCTTACCTGAAGGCCTGCTGCTCTCGGACCATGGTCTGGTGGGCAGGAGTGATCACGACGGCATCCGGGGCGGCAGCAGCAGCACGTCAGGTGATGATGAGCGAGATGGGTGGTAACAGGACCAACAGTCAGCCAGTGCACGTGATGTTGAGCAACGTTAGAGAGGGAGAGGTCAGAATGCACGCAGGATGCACGGCACTGCATGTCTCTGTGGTCAACGCTGTCGGCACCCGTACCTGGACGCGTGCATTGTAAGCCGCCTCGTCTGCTGCTGCTGCCGCTGCCGCCGCCTTGCTGTCCCTCACCGCCTGCTTCTCCTCGAGGTATTGCCTGAGGTGCATGACGTGGGAAGCATGGGGAGGGGATTCATGGGCTACGGCTGTGTGCCGAGAGGAGGATGCGCTGCTCAGGGAACAGGTGCAGTAGAGTTGTGCACTGATTGTTACAATTTAGCATGGATGGAGGTAATGATAGCTTCACAAGCTTATAGCCCTTCGCTCAATTAAGCAAACGGCCATTGCAAGTAGGGACATCCAGAGCTTTAAAGGGTGCGTATCTTTGCCATACAGCGTAATAGCCGGATAGCCCACGCATGTCAGGGTACAGTGCTGCCAACCTGTGAAGCTCTTCTTTACGGCCTTGGAACCAGTCCTCTGCGTTCGCAGCGCGCGCTTTCCTCCATTCCTCGGGAACCGTCCGCGGCTGACGATCGGTCTCTGCATCTCCTCCGTTGGGAGGTGCTAATAATTCCGTTTCTTTCAATGTCATGGTTGCACACGCTAGTACCTAACTACAAGCAAACTTTCTACGCCATATCGTGCGTCCGAAAGAAAGTTCGGTGCAACATGTAAGAGCGCCGACGCCTGTATTGCACACCTAGAAGCCCTGGAGGTACAGACTTGTAATAGCATATATCATCAAACCGTTGGAGTGCTATTTAAAGGTATAGCTTTTACGCAACTTTTTAACATGTAACATTTCAGGCTGTAACCTACTCAACTGGAGTGCCTACGAGACTAATAGAAACCAAGAGGTAGAGCATTTGTTACACTCTAACCCTTTTCCCTGGCGTTTAAAGGTAGATGCGCGCGTCTGTATGCTGCGCGTGCGGACAACGTTGTACGAGCCGAGCAGGGTTGTACTGGTCGAGAATCACCCAAGTCTGCACCCAGCTACCTTCCATGACATGTTCATCACGAGGTATAGTCATGTGTGCGGAGGTTGGCATTGAGGGCGCAGGTATGGGCGTGTGCATGGGCGCCGGTCAAGGGCCTTGGGTCTAAGTCTCCGGGTCCGCAGCCCCTGGCACCCTCCGGTGGTAAGTCAGCTTCAAGATCCAACGGTCACACCGTCAATCCGCAATTGCGCTGCCCCGACACCTTCATTAGCGGGGCAGGCACACCAGCCCCACCAAGGCACGTGAAATAAGTTGCGGCAACTTGGGGCCAAGCGGGCACGCCGGTGCCGGGGCCCTCAGTCCACGTGGATCGATACGCACTCCATGCGTTGAGTCGCATACTTAGTAGGGGTGTTTCTATGGGCTTAGGTTTGGTTTCGGACCGAACCTAAGCCAACCTAAGTGAATCTCGTCCCATGCTCGTCCCACCAATACTTAGCTAAGTTGCTGCTAAGTTGCTAAGTGGGGTGACCCCGCTTAGCAACTTAGCAGCAACTTAGCACCGGCTTAGGGTGGAGCGAGTGGAGCCAGCGGGCCCTACTCATTGAGCCTGCAGACCTTCGCATACAGACAAACAGTCGGGGATACTAAGCAAGATGACAAGGTTGCATAGTTGGCATTCCGGACCTTGTTTTTGATGTTAAAATGCCCAAGAAAGCAAAAGCAATTCCTCAATTGTCAACTTGAAAAATGCGAGATTCCAGCGCCACCCCATCTTGCAAACACGTTGCGTTAAAAGTGTCCTCATATGGACATTCTGCAAAATATGACGGCTTTCATAGGCTGCACCCGTGTGACATACCTGAGGGCGTTTGGGGGCATGTGGGCTGTGTCCTTGCTTCTTTTTGGAGAATCCTCCATTCCTTTCATAGAGGCTACATATACCCGAAAGCAAGCAACGTACTTCCCGTCATTTGCCACATGTATGGCACATTTTGCGTGTCTTGTTACGGGTGCCTTATCTCACGGAGCGGAATCTCCATTTAGCCAGCTCCACCATCACCCCTTGCAACAGAGCCGGTCGAGGGTCATCTAACCTATGGTTATCTTCCACCACACCCCTAGTGTGGTCCTCACAAGCGATATGTGCTTTGCGCTCCCTTGAATTGTAAGGTCCCACGGGCCCCTGACAGCAGCAGCTTTGCCCACTGGCAACCCAGGCCCTTGCAGGGGTCGTCCATTCTCTGCGAAGGTAACTTATGGCAGAACCTAGGCGTTTCCGTTCATGTGCTTCCTAGTTCCTACATGCATTCCCACATGGCTTGTCACGCAACTTGTCCTGTTGTTCCAGTTCACGTGCTATGGGTTGTTCTGTTGCCCGAGGTAATGTAAATTATATCCTTTCCTAACCATCAGGGCCGCAAACGGAAATCCACCGCTGCATCTATCCGCGAGCGCCCCTTTTTTCTTGGCTTTATAAACAGTTATTTCCCTATCCTGTAAGGATAAAGATTATGGTCTTATCATAAGGCTGGTTTCACCGTGGTTCCTGAAGTCCATAGAAACAGGTCACTTAGGAACACTTAGGAGCGCGTAGCGTACGACTTAGGTTTGCTTAGGTTTGGTTTCGGACCGCGCCCATAGAAACACCCCTAGTATCTGACGTTCTGCTAATTGCTATGTCAGGGGGTTCGATGGATTGCAGACTGGTTACAACAGCAACCGGACAGGTCTTTGTTCGTGAAGGAGGTTTGGATCCACAGTCGGTTGCCAACCTCTCCGAGCGACAACGACCTAAGGAGTTGACCAACATCCTACTGTGATGCACCTATTCTATAACCCCATGTAGGAGCCAAAGGTCGCACGCAACCGCCCGCCAAAACACGACACGAAACTTTCCAGCGCCGCCCAGCTTTAATTATGCCCTCCGCGTAGGATACACAAAGCCGAGAGGCCTATGAAGGACTGCTTTGTCGATGATGGAAAAACTATTTGCTAGTAGCTCAACAAACCACACGTTATGGTCAGTATTAATACGCGGCCACATACGATGGAGCGCCTTTCAGCACACAGACACAGACAAGACAAGAGCCGAAAAAGAGAGTCAGATGGAGTATATCCTCACTTCCAACGAGACAACCGGGACACACCCGCATATCAAGGTGGGACACTAGTGGGGCGCCTACTTTCCCTCTCCTTTTCTCACGCCTTCTTCTGTGTCTTTCGGCTTGAGTATTTCACCCTTTCCCTCATTCTCACCTTTGCACAGTAAAGAAGCCGTAAGCTGTACCGTCAAACAGCCCACCACAACAATGCTGCGATGCCTCCACTCCAAAACAGCGTCCACCTCCAACCGGCTCGTTTTAGCGACTGGCTGGCACTGAGACCAGCTGATGTTATGCACACGTACGCACCCGCCATACGTTGCAACAGACAGTTTGTTGTAAGATCCGGTATCCGGTCGCACGAGACGTAAAACCGCTGGCTGGTGTACAGCCAGCGCCTTCTGCATAGACTCCACGGTAACAGAACAAAGTAAAACCACAGCCGACATGGACTTCCGGCAATCACACACAGTACGTTCCTGGTCCTCGTCTCCCGTGGTGTTTTGGTGGGGCCGATCAAGTACGTTCCTACTCGCGGCCAGTTTCCTCAACACAGTACGTTCCGACTAGCAGCGCACAATTTTGTAGAGACACGCTACACAAATTAAGCCTCCTCAGATGGCGTCAAACTCGTGCTGGCTGATGTACTGCACCCGCACGGTGCTGCCCGCGAAGAGGCGCCCGTGGATGGCCGCATGCGCCCGCTGAGCTGCCATGGAGTCCCGGAAGGACACGAACGCCTGCGGAGGTGAGGTGGGGCGTAGGGTGAAGAGCTGAAGACATAACGGGGACATGTAAGGACACGTGGGGGCGTGCCCCTCTGGAGGGGCAGTGATACATGCAGGGTGGGGATACAGCCCATGGTTGCGGTAATCCTAATACGGAGCGATAACAAGGCACACAGGTGCGACCGCAGGCGAGTGCAAGCATGCGCGCTGGACGTAACCATCTCTCATATCCATACGCTCCCCACATGCTCTTCCCTTACCTCCCCATAATGGTTGACCCCCATGAAGCCAGTCGAGGGGTCAGCCCGCATGTCCACCGGTGGCCTGGGAACCTTCACCGCGACCACGCCTCCGGGCGCATGCCTGTCGCACTCCTCCGTCAGATCCTCAATCACCTGGCGGGGTGGTATCGGGGCGGGGCCGGAGGGCGGAGCATTGCGGCGGGGGGAAGGGCGGAAGCGGGGTGAGCAGATTGTCCGTTGGGTCGCGATATTGCAGAGAGCGAACCCGGCACATGACGCGTTTGTGGAAAGAGCCGCTCACGCACATGGGAGACCGTCGCGAACTGCACCATGGTAAATTAGTCCTATGGTCGACACAATTCAACGGCACCCACAAAACAACGTTCCCCACCACCGCCCCAGTAACACCCAGCAACTGCAACGAAGAAATTGCGGCCTTTTGCAATGTCTCGCGCAGTCCTTGAAGCCTGCCGGTTCCAACCAACCGCAACCACCGCCGGCAGCAGCTCTGGCGTCGCGCTTTCGCAGCAGCAGTAGCAGCAGCAGTCGCGATGCCGTAGCAGTGACAGCCGGGCGTTTTGTCTGGGCCGGGGCCTCTGGGGCTAAGTCTGGGCCACAGGGGTTGCGACTGCATGCATGCGCATGCGGGGCTCTACCGCCCGGGCACAGTACCTACGCACAGAAGCAGTGCGCACGCGCAACAGCAGAGGCGCTGGGCACACAGCCGCATGTGTACGTGCGTGCATGCGGGTTGCTGTATGGCCGATTGACAACTCCCCCGTATGACCCATGGGTCAGCGGTCAAGAGGGATATCCTGTCGCCTACCGATCACCACTAAGCCCTGTGTTTTTGAAGCCCGCCCGCCCACTTGTTATTGTGTCCAACATACCAACTCCTCTCTGTCTACCTCCTCATCGCATAACAGAACCCCCTAATCATTCCCTCATGCCCCAAACCCCTAAAACACGCACACGCACTGTCAACTTACGGCTTCATACTCCTCGTCGTCTTGCAGCATGTCGGCCGTCAGCATGCCATGCACGCAGAAGAACGGCGTCGGTGCCCCCCCATCCACCTCGCCGCCGCTGCCGCCGTTCTCATAGCCTGCTGCTGTGGCTGCTCCATCCCCCTGCTGCCCCTGCGGCACCCCCTCCTGCTGCTGCGTCCTTTGCTGCCCATCATCCACTCCCGTATGCACCGGCTGCTGGGCTGGCGGAGGTGTGAGCTCCTGGCCTCCGACAACAGCAGCAGCAGCACCCGCGTCTGCACCATCTCCAGTGGCCGCAGCGGTGTCAGCAGCCCCGGAAGCTCCTGCAGCAGCCCCCTCCACACCTGCTCCCGCCGCATCCGCACCCGCAGCTGCTGTCTTGGGCAGCATCAGGTTGGCTAGCCCCAGCTGCGCCAGGTTCATGCCCGCAGCGGTGGCGTTGGCGGCCAGGGCGTCCATGTCGCCCGCCTGCGTTTTGTATCGACGAGTGCACGCACATGGCAATGAAGGAAGCTGTTGGAGTGAACAAAACGTACGACGACAAGGAATGGGGCACGCGAGGCCAGACGGATGGATGGCCGGTTCTGAGCAGGTGTTTTGGAGGCCAGGGCGTGCCGGATCATTCGACCTACATCTATGTCGAAGTGCATAAACCCTCCAGCTGATCTCCCAATCCCCTAGCCCCAAGTCCCACCTCCTACCACACCTCCTGCCCCCCACCTGTTCCGAGTAACCGTTCACACACACCACCCTCACCTGGAAGGCTGCTAGCGCCTGTGCCGCCGCCTGCGCTGCCGCCGCCGCCTTGTGCGGATCCACATAGCCGCTGGGGCGACCCACGGAGATGGTCTGACCCAGCAGCTGAACCTGAGGGTGAAAGGGGTTGAGCAGGTAGGTACAAGCCAGGGAAAGCGCGGAGGTTGAAAATGGTACGATAGATGGGAGCACGAGCAAGGGAGAAGATGCTTGACCGTCTCCGTACCAATCACAGCCGTAGCCACGCCTCCAGACTCGAGCCAACACCTAGGGCGCTCCTCCCTAACCCGAGACGCCCATGGGTGGGGCAATCCCAGCGCCCCGCCCCTACCTGAGCGTTCAGCGCCAGCGCCGCAGTCGCCATTTCGGGGCTCCGGAACTCCACAAACGCGTAGCGTCCGTCGCTGTGCAGGTTGACGTTCACCACCGGCTCCACGCCGGGACTGACCGGGAAGGCGGCGGCGAGGGTGGTGTTGAAGAGCTGGCGGAGGGCCACATCCGTGACGGCGCCCGGGACTAGGTTGCCGATGTAGAGCTGCATGGGGTGGGGGGATGGGAGGACGGGGGGGGGGGAGAAATTCCAATGTGAAAGGTTAGGGCAAAGCAAAGGGGATAGGCGAGGTGGGGGAGGAATGGGAGCGAGGCATTACTGGGTGGACAAGGTTGGGAGGGGCTCGGTATCGGCGGTAGGATGGATTGTGTTGAAGAATGGATGCAGGTAGCCGCACCAGGTTGCCGACATGGAACTGCATGGGGGGGGCAGGTATGCGGTATCCGGCCCGTCCTGCTCATTTCTCACCTCCCGCTGTGTCTTGGCGGACGCTGCCGCCGCCGAGGCCGCCTGCTGCTGCAGCACCATCTGCCGACTCCGCAGCTGCTGCTCCAGCCACAGGCGCTGGGCTGCGAAGGAAGCACAAATCAGGGGGAACAGGAAGGGAGGGAGGGTTCAGTGGGGCGGGGCGTCAACCACGAATCAGGGCGAAACAATGGGGGAGTTGGCGCGCAACCGGTGTCCAGGCGGCCAGCGCCTCGGCCGCCTTGTTATGCCTAGCCCCCCGCCAGCACAGCGCGTATGGCTGGAGCATGCACCGACAATCGGTTCTCGCGTACAAACTATCAGGTGCACAGTCAGCCTTTCACGGAATAGCCTGGTGAGCATGACACGCATGCATGCATGCACCTTGCCGTACCTTCAGCCGGGTCTGTAGGCACGTTTTGCCGCAGGTAGTAGAAGGGGTCCTGGATGTAGGCGGGGCCAGCACCCGGGGGAAGCGGCTTGTCGAACTTGGCGGGGTCCTGCGGGGGGTAGGGATGGGGTGCGGGGAATGGGTGGCGTACGGCGGCGTTCCGGATAGCACCTACGGTAGCATGGGGACAGCCGAGAGCGCATGCGAGCCGTATGGGATCCAGCCAACTAGCCTGCATGCTACAATTTTCACATGCCCACCACATCCTGCCATCCCTTGACTCCATGCACCCCATTCCCCATAGCTTTGGTGCTTGCTGTGTCGGCCGTTAGGCATGTGTACTAATTACTAAGCCGTGGCTTTCGCCCTGCATGGCTCCATGCTCAGCATCTCCGCCCCCATCCATGCCCGCGACCCAACAGCTGCTATCGCTCCACCCCGACACGGCACCACCTATCGTCGCTCCTCCAACCCCAGCTCTCTAGCTGCCCGTCCGCTCCGAAACCCATCCCCCTAGTTGGGGTGGGTACACATTGGGTATTCTTCTTTTCCCCCCTAATAGTCCTCACGACCAGGCGGCTCACCGGCGGCACCTGACGTCTCCGCGGCCGGTAGCCCCCGTAGCCCTCCTCATCGCTGTGCTCCCGCTCCCCCCGCCGCCCCCGGCCGCCGCGACCCCGCCGCCCCTCGTCGCGCTCGCGGTCCCGGTCGTCACGTCTGCGGGCTCGAACATGGTACAGGACACAGGCGGAGGCAACGTGAGCACTGTGCGCATCCATGTTTATCGTTATTAGACGATTGATGCTCATGCATGGGGAGCGTCCCGGAAATTGGAGTTCTTTTCATCCAAGTGGGTTAGAAAAAGCTTCCTCAAGGTGCCCCGCAGGGGCCACAGGGGGCCAGATGGATAGGCATACCGCTCTAAATGGAGACAACTAGGATGTGTGGCTGTCGCCTATACTACGACAAGTGAGATCGGGTGACCGCCGCTGGCTGACACGGTTTCGTACCTGCCATCATAGCGATCCCTGGATCGAGAGCGCCGCCGGTCCCGAGACCTGTACGAAAGGGATTGCAAGGTGAAAGCTAGTAGGTAACTTGAAAGGCAGCGGTTAACAGTAGGTCAGGAAGGGGGTTAAGAGGTCATGGTCAACAGGACAGGGTGGGGGGTAAAGAGGTGAGAGTCGGTAGGTGCGCAGGAGCAGTGGAAAGCGGCGGTGTGGTGCCCAAACAAAGCGACAGGGCGCTGGGAAGGAGCTGCAAGTAGCCGGACGGATACTCACACCCCACGTGAACCCTACTAGGTACATGTTGGTCTTGCAGTGACGTACCTGGACCGGCGACGCTCACGCCCATAGTCTCGTGGGTCGGACCGCGAGTCCCGGTAATCCCGACCCCCCGGAGGAGGGCCGCGATGGTCGTAGCGGTCATCTCTCCGCCGGTCACCACGATCGCTACCCCAGTCACCACGATCACCGCGATCCCGCTCATCGCGGCGTCTATCGAAGTCACGGGGAGGTTCCCGATCGTAGCGGTCCCGCTCATAGCGGGAGTCGCGGCCTACGCCATCATCCCTCGATTTGGCGCGGGTGCCCTCATAGCCACGCTCTTCCTGGTAAATCCTATCATGTTCCTCCGGATAGTCATCAACATCTCCCATAATTGAGTACTAGTTCCGCGATGGGCTGGGAGGCTGCACCAAGACTAAGGGGCGAGCCCCCCTTTTGTCGTCCGTTGTTCGGCGCAGAGAGAAGTTCGTAAAGTTTAGGAAGAACTATACTAGCTTCGCTGCAAAAGATGTGCCCTCGCTTCTTAACGAGTTGCGAATGAGAATGCGACAGAGTCCGCCGTCTGTTCAGGTATGCCTAAATTAATGCGGAACCGGCCTTGCAAGGATTCCTATATCTGTGTTCACAGCATATCCCTAGGGTCTGCCGCTTCTTCTGTACAGTAGACCATGCACCGTACAACCCATTCCGGTCTGGTCCGTTGCTCCTTTCCCCCTTGTAACTTTCGCATTCTACCACCCTTCCTTGCATCTTGTGTCAAAAGCCGTTCAATCGCGTCCATCAGGCAAAATGCCTTCCGCTTGCGCTTTCTTTCCTTTTGCATAACTTTAAAGATAGCAGTCTGCTTCGCGGGTTGCAAGGCCTGGGGAGTACTGAGAAGCCCAGGGTGAATCAATCATGGAGACCATCTACGTAGGCCTCCTGGGCTGTCTGGCCGTGGTCGTCATTGGACTCTTGCTGTCCCAGGTGTGTTAGATGGTCTGTTGTAAACACTGTTTGAGTTGCCCGTGCAAGGCGACTTATCAACAGATATCGTGACAAAGGAGAGACGTATGCCAACCGGTGATCGGTGTATTGGCCAGTCGAGTAAAGTTAACCGCAGATTGTGAAGCTGACATGTCTTTGGATTGTCCCCGCAACACATACTAACGGGAGATCGAAATTTTATTGCTCCAAATCCTTTCCTTGTCTGCAAACACCTTGATCAGGCTAAGGATGGCGATTCAGTTGCCGGTTCAGGCAGCCATGCCTTTTACGCCTTGCGCAACAACTATGTCTTCGTTTATGCGCTGATGATGGGTACGTTGCCGTTATTACATACATATGGGTCTGGATCAGGGATGAGAAACTGTCGTTCTGCGCGTAGATGAAGGGCCACGCTTATCGCCACTGACATGTCCACAATACAACCTTAGCCGCGTTCCATGACCCCTTTGACCTCACCCATATCCATGCCCGGATATTGTTCCCGTCAACTCAGCTGGCGACTGGCTACAAGGCCCCTACGTGTACGCTCTGTATCAGCACTACGGCTATGACGTCAAGGTACGACACTGCCGTACGGCTCCCCCATTCGCAGCAGGCTCCTCCCTTCTGGGCCTTCTGAATGTGCCTTTATCTTGCCGAACCGTTTACAAAGCAGTGCTATCAGTCCGTTGCAGGATGGTGTCCGTCCGCTTTCTCGGCACCCATACCTGCTTGTCCGCGCTCACCTCCCTACCACCCACCTCCCCTCCTCCCTCCTTCTCTCCTCTCCCCTCCCTGCAGGACATCGGCCGGCTGTTCATCGCGGGGTTCGGCTCCTCCATGGTCTTCGGCACCGTGGTGGGCTCGCTGGCGGACAAGCAGTGAGCAGTGGGGGTGGCACTGGGGAAGAGGGAGGGGCATACACATACAGATATGCACACGCATACTTGCCAAGGTCAGTGTCAATATAACATACCATGTCGCAGCTTGGTTAACCTCGTCCTCCCTTCCCCGCCCTGCCCTCCCCGCCCCTGCCCTTTTTGCCCCTGCCGCCCTCCCCGCCCCTGCCCTCTCCCGCGGGTAGTGGTCGCAAGAAGGCCGCCCTGCTGTACGTGCTGACGTACGCAGCCTCCTGTGCCACCAAACACTCGCCCCAGTACGGCATTCTCATGGTGAGTGCGTACGGCAGGCGAGGATTATACGGCAAGAGGAGTTGGAGGATGAGGAGCAGGTGTGATCGCCACCTTTCGCCTTCCGCCTCCTCCCCCACCTGTCAAAACCCCTCCCCTTACATCATCCCACACCCGGCCACCCCTTCCACCCTTCCACCCGGCCACCCCTCCCCCGAATAACAGCTTGTCGTTTTGTTTTCCATTCATACTCCACACATTAAGTATTCTTCTTTCCTCCCCATTGTTTTGCCCCAACCTGTGGTTTCCTATGGTTTGGTATGGTTTCGGACCCCCTCCCCCTCCCCCCACGAACAGCTGGGTCGGCTGCTGGGCGGTGTGGCCACCTCGCTGCTCTTCTCCGCCTTCGAGAGTTGGCTGGTGGCGGAGCATGCGGCGCGGGGGCTGGAGCCCAAGTGGATTGGCAGCACCTTCTCATGGGTGGGCACCTGGGGAGGGGGGAGGGGAAAAATTAAATATGTGAAACAACGAGTCCCAATCCCATATCCCGACTCATGCAGTGCAGTGAGGGGGGAGGGGAGGGGAGGGGTGCAACTCGACTAGGAAGGCCGCGATGGAAGACTGCACACTGGCCACTGCCGAACTGGGGCGGGGCGAACTGACATGATAGGGTTGGAGCGAGGGACGGCAAGCCAAACCATGACCACTCAGGGGTGTTCAGATGGGTTGTTGAGAGGCCTGAAGACCATTAAGTAAAATGCAACAACCCAACAAACCATTTATACAACCATTTTTTGCAGAGGTGCAAGGTGTAACATGCTCCCTCCATGCCAGCCTCAGTGCCTCCCCCCTGCTCTCCTCCCTCTCCCCCCCTCCTCGCAGGCTGTGTTCGTGGGCAACGGCCTGATGGCCATCCTGTCCGGCCTCATCGCCTCCTTCCTGGTGGACAAGCTGGGGCTGGGGCCGGTGGCGCCCTTCGACGCGGCGGCGCTGGTGCTGCTGGTGGGCGGAGCGGTGGTGGCCCGGTCGTGGCCGGAGAACTACGGGGCTGGCGCGGCAGGGGGAGCGGCGGGAGGAGGAGGAGGGGGAGAGGGGCTGGTGGGCACGTTGCGGCGGCAGTTTGCGGTGGCAGCTGGGGCGATCCTGGGAGGTAAGGGCAGGTGGTGGGGAAAAAGGAGGTTCGAAGCGGCTTCGTGTTCTCTTTCCTTCTCCATGCCCCGCTACCTGGGTCCTCATGGCCTCCACCCCACCCCACCCTTCCCCCGCACACCAATTCTTCTCACTTTTACCCCCCACTCCTTTCCCGCCCCTCCTCACCTCCCTCCTCACCTCCCTCCTCGCCTCCCTCCTCGCCTCCCTCCTCGCCTCCCCACCTCTCCAGACCAGCGTATCGCCCTGCTGGGCGCCATCCAGTCGCTGTTCGAGGCCGCCATGTACAGCTTCGTGTTCCTGTGGACCCCCGCGCTGGCGCCGGGCGGGGAGGCCATCCCGCACGGCATGATCTTCGCCTGCTTCATGACGGCGTCCATGGCGGGCTCCTCCGCGTCTGGAATGCTCATGAAGCGGGTCAAGGTGTGTTAAGAAAACTGGCCGCGAGTAGGGGGGGAGAGGAACTGACGAGCTGATGGCGAGGCTTCACCATGGGTTGTGGGGGAGGTTGGGTTTTGGTGTGGGGAGGGAGCAGGGAAGGATTGGTGGCTGGATCAATGCTGGCTTGGATACTGGGTGGAGGCGTTTCGGTATGAGGGAAGCGAAGAGAGCGGTTGAGGCGGCTTGCCTTCCCAGGGCGCCTCTCAGTCGGGCCATGGGACTGGTATTACTGTGCTTCTCTCCCCCTCCCTCTTCCCACACCCCTGTCTTCTCCAACCCTACTTCCTCCCTCCCCTCCCCCCTCCCCCCAGGTTGAGACCTACATGAAGTACGTGTTCTCGCTGGCCGCAATGGCGCTGGCGGTGCCCTTCCTGTGCAACGTGGACCTGGGGCCGGGTGAGGCCCGGGGGGAGGGAGGGGTGAGGCGGGGGAGGGAAACGAAATGAGAAATGAAGGAAAAGGGGGGAGGTGCGAGAGGGGATATCCGCTAATGCAGCAACCAACAGCCGCCTGCCGACCCAACCTCTACCGGTACCTCTCAAACCGTCTTTTTCCCTCCGCCCCTTGTTATCTGCTTGACAGCTTTCAGCTTCTACCTCTCTCTTTCCCTAACCTCCTTCTACCCTTGCCTTCCCGCCCACTTAATGCCAATCCGCAGGGCTGCTGGCGCGCAGCAGTCGCCGCCTGCTGCAGGCGGCTCAAGAGCAGCAGCACCAGGGCGACGCAGCAGCAGCAGGGTTGTTTGACTCCTCGCTCCTCACGGCGGAGGAGAGCGGAGGTGTGGGTCGCAGTCTGGCGGGGGCAGCAGCGGCAGCGGCAGGGGCAGCAGTGCGGGGCATCAGCCTGCAGGGGAAGATACAGCTGGTGGCGTTCTGCGTGTTTGAGGTGGGCTGGGGGCTTGGGTGGAGGGCAGGGAGCGGGCTGTGGGGGAGGGCGCTCCTGCTCCCTTCTCTCCCGCCCCAGTCGCGGTGCTTGTAGCGGCACCTTCTAGCCCTCCACGATTATCCTCCGCTTCATCACTCCTCCTCACTCCACATCCTTCCTCCTCACTCCACTTCCGAAGCCTGGCTTCCGCATCTCTCACCTGCTCCCTCCCCCCCATGCGCTCACTGCATGAGTCGGGATATGGGATTGGGACTCGTTGTTTCACATATTTAATTTCCCCCCCCCCCTCCCCCTAACTTAATTCCATTCGCCCGGAGCTTGTCGTCTGGTTTGCATTCTCATTCAACGCATTGGCAATCCTTCTTCCCACCCCCCCTCCCCCCATGCAGGTGCTGGTGGGCGCCTTCTGGCCCTCCATGATGACCCTCCGCGCGCGCTTCATCCCCGAGGAGACGCGCTCCACCATCATAAACATCTTCCGCATCCCGCTCAACCTCTTCGTTTGCGTCATACTCTACAACGTACGTGATGGGCACGACAGCGGCTTGTGTTGCGTACGACAGCGGCTTGTGTTGGGGTTTAGGGCGGGAGAAACGGAATGGATGAAGCGGGAGAAGCTGTTATGCACAAAGTCGGTGCTCTGGTCAGCGTGTATTGTTGGGTGCATCAGGCATCCTTCCTTCTTAAAGCCTCCTTCCTCAACCTCACTTTCAACACATACCCTATACCGCTATCCCCACCCCAGGTGCACCTCTTCCCCATCTCCTCCATGTTCGCCCTGTGCGCCACCTTCCTGGCCGTGGCGGCGCTGCTGCAGGTGGGGGAAGAGGGGGGTGATGGGGAGATGCGGAGGAACAGCGCAGCCAGGGTATAAAACCGCGCAGGTGGCGGGTAGCGTGACGGGGTCCGGACATCGAACCGGGCTGGGGACGGGGTCAACCATCCCACGAGGATCACCACCGCCGCCGTCCTGGCTCCCGCACATAGGGCCTGTTACCTAAGTTACCTTACCGTCCTCCGGTCCTGCGCCCCATGCTCTAGACATGTGCTGCACATGCACTAGCGATCGCCTTATAGTGGACCCCAGTTGTGCCTTCCAACCCGCCCGGTCCGGCGGGCTCCTTTTCCCCTGCTCGCCGCAGGTCCGGCTGGAGAAGCTGATCCAGCAGAGCGCCCCGCCCGCCTTCTCCTACTCCGCCAAGGGGGCTGCTGCTGCGGGCGCGGTGGGGCTGAGGGACCTGCGGGGCTCGCGGGAGGGAGACACGGAGGAGCCTCGGTCCGAGAGGTGACTCTTTGCCGGGCAGCTGTTTCGACGACGCCGCAACGTGCCGGCGGGGGAGAAGGAGAGGGAGGGGACGATGGTGGGGGAGGAGGAGGCGGCAGGGGGGAGGCTAGGCACGGTGATGGCGGCGATGCGGCGGGAGGAGGAGGGACAGCTGCCCGGGTTTTTTGCTGGGGGGCGGGGTTCGCATGGAGGAGAGGGTGCAGCAGGGGGGGTGGGGGCGTTGCAGGCGGGGCTGCGAGGGCTGCTTCCTGCTGGGAGAGATGCTGGCGGGATGCTGGGAGTGGGTTCGGGAGGTAGCGGTAGGTCGGAGGTGCAGATGGACGCGGCACAGGAACACTACCATTATCAGCAGGGACACCACCAAGGGCAGCAGCAGTTCGCGGGCGTCCCCCGGCGTCTGTTCGGCTCCCTCCGGCCCCAGCCCCTGGCCGCTGCTGCTGGTGCTGCAGCCCCTCATCCCGCGGGGCCGTGGCCAACCATGGAAACAACGGAGGGTGGCGATGCTACGGCAACAGCAACAGCAGCAATGACCGCGCACCAAGCGCACGCGCCAGTAGCTGCGGAAGCAGCAGCGGCGGCGGGAGCGGCTGCTGCCACCGTATATGGACCAGCGGCTAGCGGCGGCGGCGCCAGTGCGGGTGGCGGGGGCCCCAGTGCTGGTACTGGAGGCGGTGGCGAGGAAGCAGCAGCCTCCCCCTCCCCCTCCAGGTCCCATCACACCACCTCGCGGTCACAGGCGACGAATCGCTCGCCGCCGAGCGCCCAGAGGCGACCACAGCAGCAGCAGCAGGGGCTCGCGAGGGCGGGCGGAGCGCCGTCCTCGGTATCACGTCAGCAGTATCGTGGTGGTCGTGGTGGCGGGGGTGGCGGTGGGGTGTCACCGGAGGAGGAGGACGCAGCGACGAGGAGGAGGACGCCTGAGCGGGGGTCTGTGGGGGCGCGAGGAGGTGGAGGTGGGGGAGGTCGTGGTGGCAGCCATCTGCAGCAGACGAGTAGTGGGCGTGGTAGCGGTGGGGGTCGGGGTGGGGGAAGAGGAGGAGGTGGGGCTACTTCTTCAGAGGCGGCCACAGCGTCCTCACTGCAGCTACGTAGGAGTCCGCGGCTGGCCGCTCGGAGCCATCAGCAACAGCAGCAGCCTGGGGAAGGGGAAGAGTGAATGGGTGAGGGAACACGGGAGCTTCTGAGCATGGCCATGGGGTTGGTGTTTTTTAGACAAGCGTTGGATACGGCTGGTTGTGCGCCATGTGAAGTAGCGCCCGTGAAGGTAAACGGCGGTGTACGGAGGAAGTTGCTGTGGCTGCAGGGCTTTGGAGGAGGTTGGGGATTGCGTTGGGAGCGTTGTGTTGGGCAAAGCCTTGGACAGGCGGTTAGTTGGCAGGTAGCGTTGAGGTTTCTGACAGTCCAGAAGGTTTGGAAGGGGTATACATGGAAAAGAGGCCTCGTTGGGTATTGGATGGTGGGTCGAGGCATCGAAGAGGGGTTGAGGTCCCAACATCGCATCCCAGCCGAGTGACGCGAAGGCGCTCATGTGGCGTATGAACTGACGGCCTGATGTGTTGGCCTATGGGCTTCGTGCTTGTGTTTATGCTCTCTGGAGAGTTGCAGAGTTGCTTTCTGGGCAAACCTTGTTGCGTAGCTCATCTCCACGTTGACCTGCTACTTGTTGTAGAGGTTGTGCTGACCCGTTGGTAATGACAGAGCGGATGGGAACGTCACCACTGGTGTTGCGCACCATAAAGGATTTGGTATGGGGGCCATGGTTACTGGTCGTCTATTTTGGGGCCATTGTGTTGGCATTGGCCACGAACCGAAGATGCTTGCATGTGCGGATGCTTATAGATGCGTCCCTCAGGGTTGTGTGGGAGCGTGACTAGCTGGGCCGCAGGCCACGGGCAGTAAAGGAGAATGACATGCGTGAGGGCTCAAGGGTTGGTGTCATGCACACGTTGGAAGGGATTTCTGCAAGCTATTAGCACGCACGGCGCAACCAGCAATGCGCTGTTTTCTTGCGTCGTACCAAAGGAATCACGGTGGGGACTTGCAATGGGGTATTCGTAGTCCCATGCAATGCACCTTCAGATCATCAAACGATGTAGGGAGGAAAGGGATGTTGGTTTCGGCGTGCAGGACAACAGCTGGGCCCTAGAGCGTATGCCCAGTAGTCAAGGTACCGAAGGTGCTGACCGTCGCCATCACCCATTACTCATGTACCGTTGCAAGTAATCCGTGATAGGATAGTCGTAATGCGAAACTAAGCAGTTAACATAGTGAACATGAGCGATTCCGTTCGCGAAAGGTTTTAATTCCGCCCTATTACAACGATTTAGAGGAGTAAAAGCAGCTCATGTTTGACACCTAAGAAGAGCATGGCGGTGTCTTCAAGCAACGTCGGAGCCCCATTCTTTGCAACTTCTGGCCTCCCGCTTTTAGCTTCCTGGGTGGCCTAGATTCACCGATGAAGAGCCGCGCTTCCCAGCCTCAAGCGGGGATGAAGGTAGGGCTAACGGCTTCTCTGGCTCTGTCCCCACATGGATAGATGGCGTATCCTGCCTACCGTTTCTTGTTGCCCTGTTGTGGACTTTTTAGCATTAGGAGTAAAGCATACCTTTTATGTGTGTTTGATGTGGCCCTCAGGCCACTACCTGCATGGCTTGCTTGCTTCAGACGCTAAGAGCTTTACTGCGTATTGTCCTAACTGACGTCTGTTGGCTAGATAAATGTAACCAACAAGCCATTGCACTCCTTTTGCGCTTTAACAGTGCACAGACAGCCAGGGCGGCATTGGCTTTGGCAGCGAAATCGAAGGCATGCTTAGGGACCCAACCACGCGCCAAAGCAGCGGCGGAGCGGCAGTCGGCAGCGTTGCTAATACCCTAGATGACCTTATGGCGGAGCTTGGTATGTTGCGAAGCGACCGGCGCGAGGTACGCATTAGGCATGTAACACTCTGGGGGAACTATCCTAAGTCAGGGTTTCTCGAGTCTGGTTTTGCTTTCTCCGGAGGGGACGTCACTTCTCACGGCTACACGGCAACCTACTTGGATTAGCTTTTACTTGTGCTTTTACACGCGTCCGGCCATGCAGCCATAGTGGCTGCGTTCGATCGTGCGTTCCCATAGGCCCATTGCCGTCCTCCTGCATCCTTCATTTTAAGGTCCAATTCCCAAATGTACCCGGTGTTCATCTATTCAACACCCTTGGGCCCCCGCCGTTGTTGTCCGGCACAGGTGCCCGCATCACCAGATCGACCTCCCGCCAGTCGTGCCGGGTATCGCCCCGGTCCGCGCGTATCCAATGGAGACGCAATCACAAGCGGCTCCGACGTGGTGAGGCTGCCTTCCCTCTTGCTTGATGCTTCCCACACTCCCATTACATCGGCACCACCTCAACCGGCTACTGGTATTGACGCTACCCACACGCCTGCGCTGCCCATCTTGTTCCTTTCCTCCTTCCCTTGAAGCCGCTGCGACCGGTGACGCCGCTGGCACCACGGACCTCCACAGCTGCTGCCAGCCCATCCACCGGGGCCATGACACCCGCCGGAGCACCCCCGGTGGCAGCGGGCGGCAGTCTGCTGCTTCCGCCGGCCAAGGGGGCGCTGCCGGCGGTGCCCGGGCCCGGCCCCGTGCGGGCTCAGAGTCCCATGGCCTCCCGACGGAGCATTACTGGAGGGCCCCCTGGGTCGCCCCTCCCCCTGGTGAGTGGTCCTGATGGGGGGAAGGAAGCAGCTGCAGTCGAGCGGTGTACCGGGACGGCAGCTGGTTTGCTGGGTCGTTGTTCATGGCTGCGGTTACATTGGTCGCTAGTAACGGTGCTGTAAGGGATCCCCCGCTTTTCTGCCGTATCCTGGTTTGCCGTCGCTTCGCCAGGTAAGATGCCCAATTGTTGCAGTGGGAGGCCTCGGACTCTCCCTCCTTTGAACATTGTCTCCCTGCTGACGTGTCGCTCCTCCTCCTATGCGCCATTGCAGAGCCAGCCTTTTCCCGCACCCTCACCTGGAGTGGTGGAGCGGCAAGCCCTACTGGAGTCCCGCATAGAAAGGGTGCGTACCGGAAGGGGGTTTGCATGGTCTGTCGGTTGGAAACTTGAACCGGTGCACGGGGCCGTACTTGAGGAAAGGGTGTATGTGTGGCTTTTTCTCGACGTGCAGCTCTCCCTACTCTACCCGCTCGTCCCCACCGCCTATCTTTCCCCGCCGCCCTCCTGCTCCCCCATTCCCCGCCATGTTTGACCCTCAATTGACCATCGTTTAACCCATGATTGACCTGGTCGCGCAGATGGAGGCTCGAGAGCACCAGCTGTTGTCCCTCATAGCGCAGCTGCAGCAGCAGGTGGGCGCCCTCACCCGCGCTCAGCAGCAGCAGCCACCATCACAACCGCAACCACAACAGTCGCAGCAGCAGCAACAGCCACCGCCACCACAACACCACCAGATCCTGGAGTCTCCCTCCTCCCCTGTGGGACCCCCCAGCAGCACAGCAGCTCACCTTGGCGGCCGGCAGCCCAGTAGTAACTCCCAATCGGGGCCGACAGGTGCCGCTGCGGAGGGGCTTCCCTTGGGGGGCGAATCGCTTCCAAGCCCCAGTCCAGAGGCCGCCATCATCGCCGCTAGGAGCTGCAGTCGCGACGGGGACCCAGCGCAGCAGACCCAAGCAGGAGCTTCTGCTGTTGCTGCTGCTGCTGCTACTCCTGGTGCGGGCATGCAGCGGCCGGGGACAGCGACCAACAGTGCGGTATCCATGGTTTCGGGGCCAGTGCCGCCGGCTATGGGCGCTCCCAGCAGCAGCGGCCGGCCCAACAAGCTGCTGGGTCCGCAGCCCAGCCCGGCGGCGGAGTGGGAGGCGGATGCCTCTCAGCTGCGCAAGGAGATGGCCACCCTGGCGGCCGCTGTGGTGAGATGCTGTGATGGGCCCAGCTCCAGGGGCCACTGGCCTGGAGGCGGGTGGGGGGAAAGAAGAGGATCCAATGTGTGGTGTGATAGTGGGGGGCGGGTGTGTTAAGAAAACTGGCAGCGAATTATCGGAAGGTGATGTCCCCACCAAAACGCCGCGGGAGCCAAGGAGTAGGTTGACGCGGCTGTGTGTGAGGAAGCGTGTGGGGCGCCATGCCCCCATGCAAGGGTGTGAAAATGCAAACTGGGGTGCGTACTGTACTTTACTGGCGCGTATGTACCGAATGGCATACTTCATGGGGTTTCCTCGCCAAACGTGTTCTTACCTTCCTGCCGCCGCCCCTCCCCTCCTCCTCCTCCTGCCCCGCCCCCTGCCAGGTGCGGTTGCGGGAGCAGCTGGGCTCCCTGGTGCCCGGAGGCCCCTCGCCGCTGTCGGAGGAGCTGGCGGAGCAGGCGGTGGGCATGACGCAGCTTAAACAGAACCTCACGCAGATTGCCATGGTGCGTACGACAGGAAGGCCTGCGCATGGAACCACATGCCGTACATGGCTTACCATTGTTACTGTGCTCCTGCGCTTTGTGATGGCGACCGCGCAAGTACTTGGTAATGCTCGACATGGTTTCCCGTCCTGTCTTGCTCGACTAATCTCACCTACTTGACAATCCTATCTTCTCTTGCTCGCCTCGCCTCCCCTTCGCAGGATGTGGTGTCTTTGCACAAGTCTCTCACGGTGAGTGTTGCAAGCGTCGCAAGCATGGGGGAGCTGCTCTGCCGCAATGCATGGATGGTACTTAGGACAGTTGGGAACCGCAGACTGTCCATTCCTGTACTCCTGCGTCATTTCCTTGCCGCTTGCGACGCGACCCTTGGAAGTGCTAGTGCTGGCTGTAGGCTAGCATAGCGAGGTGCAAGGTGCCTTTTTGACGGTGCTCTTCGTCATGCAAGTTTTGCCTAGGGCGGGAGCGGGATCGCCGTTATGCGCCGTAATTCACCTCAGGGAATGGGTTTGCGTCCCGTCTCGTGTTGCGTCCTGACAGGCTTTCAAGCAAAACACGGAGCGAACGCACACGACGTTTGAGAAGGCTCTCAACGACATACAGCTGCAGGTGCGGGCCCGCTGGGAAAGGGGCGCTAATTGTTTTGTGGCTTGCTTTTCTGTCCGTGGGTTCACCTCCTCCTTGTCTCCTTGCCGGACTCGGCCGCATGCGCAGGCCCAGACTAACGCCCTGAATGTGTTGGCTGCGGCGCCCGGCGGGGCGGGAGCGGTGTCGTCGGGGCCGCCTAACGCTGTGGCAGCGGCGCTCGCAGCCACTGGCGGAGGTGAGTCAGTCCCCTCTCGGTTGGTTGTGTGGCAGTTGCGCTTACCGGTAGGGGTCCCTAGGGTAGGTAGGCGACATGTCGTACCCAGAGGCATGAAGCATGTGCTTATGTCAGGCATGCGTTGGATCAACCACTGATTTCCTTCACCACGTTTCCTTCACCACGTGGAGCCATACGGTTGTCGTACTTCCCTTCCCGCCAGTTTCCGGCACGCTGGAGGAGAGCCTGCGCTGCGCCTTCGCCAAGCCCGCCATGCGGTCGCTGCCCACCTTCAGCAACACACCCGAGCTGGGCTTCATGCCCGACAACTCCGGAGCGGCAGCCGCAGCGGCGGCGTTTGGAGACATGGCAGGTGAGAGCCACCGTCCCCCGGAAGAAGAAGGGGAAACATTGCGGCTTATAGTGTACGGTATACGGTGGTACGGTACCCGAAACTAGCGGATTGGGCAGGGAGGCTAATTGCCTGATTCTATGGTATGGATAGGCTATCCGTCTATTCTCGACAGTGTTTACTACTGCCTACATTACGTTACGTTTCACGGCACGCGTCGCAGGCGGCAGCAGTGCGGCGCGGAAGGGGCCCCAGGCAGCTGCTCCTGCTGCTGCGGGCGCCGCCGGAGGTCTGGGGGCGGCCTGGGCGTTGCTGAACAGCTTTGAGGAGCAGGCGGCGGCAGAGAAGGAGGAGCAGCAGAAGGCGGCGGTCATTGCTCGCCAGGTGGGGCGTAGCCCGTGACCAGAGTTTCGATCATGGGTTTATCATTGTTTTGTGCGTTGCGCAGTGCAAGGAACAGCACTGGTGTGTTACCGGACTGTTTCCGGACATCACCATCACCGCATGGCCCCTTCCCGCCCCCCTTCCCGCCCCACCTTCCTTTCCTCCTTTGCCCCCCTCCCACCTTCCTTCCTCTCCTCTGCCCCCCTCCCCCTCAGGCAATGACCATCGTCGACGCCAAGGTGCAGCAGGTGGTGCTGCACGTGGACCGACATATGCACATGATCTCAGCGGATGTGGAGGAGCGGCTGAGAATGTACGAGCAAACCATCATTCGGGTGCGTATGTAAGCGGACGCGGGCTGACGTGGCTTGCCGTACAGGAGCAATGGGGCTCTGGATGGGGGTCGGCATGGGCGTGCGAACAGGGCGAACGGTCCTTCGCATGTCTGCATACAGTGTTCTGTGATGCTAGCTATACAGCTGTCGAGCCAGCTTTGTTACCGACGGCTAGAACGTGTGGGAAGTGAGAGAGCGGCGCCACACTTTAAAACCCTTCGTAACATAAAAGTCATCACTCAACCATGCGTCCCAGGATCCGCCCAGTCGCTACGGCCAAGTGTGCATGTGCCTGCTCCGTACTCTATGTTCTGTCCCCCTCCTGGCAATGACCCCCCCGCCCACTCTCCCCTCCATCCCTGCCGTACAACCCCCTCCCCACTCGCGTCCTGCCGTACACAGATGGCCCAGCAGATAGACCGCGTGCAGCGGGTGCTGCGGGAGCTGCAGGAGCAGGGCCCCGCTACTTCCTCACGCATTGTCGTACGACAAGGCGTGAAGGAGGTGGAGGTCGGCGACGCCGGCGGCGCTGCCGAGGGAGGCGTGCTGCCCTCCGGCGGGGGCGCCGAGGGGGCCAAGAAGGAGCCGGCTGAGAGGCCGGAGGAGGCGTCGCTGGCGGGAGGGGTTGAGGCGGAAGGAGGAGTGGCTGCTGATGGCGCGAACTCGACTGCGAGGGAGAACTGGGTCAAGGTGAGGACATGGGCGGGAGGCGCGAGAGGCCGTGTTAATTATCATGATGCACACAGCTACTAAACTCCACCCGCCATTTACGGCCTCGTTTCTTACCAACAAACTATGAGATGCTTGATCTTTCCGCGCACAACTGGCTTTACCACGCCAAAACGAATTTCCACGGTTGCTTACCGCCCCGGCTGTGATTTGCCGTGGCAATGCGCAGGCGGCAGCCATGGCAACCGGCCGCTTCGTGCCTCAGAAGGAGGAGGAGAAGAAGGGCGCAGCGCGCTCCACGCAGCAGCACGGCTACTTCCGGGCACCTGCTACCAAGCCAGCAGCACCTTAGCGGCATCCATGTGAGGCTTCCGTTTCCGCGTGAGCGGTGCGAATGGTAGGTTGGCGCCACCGTTGTTGTTAATTTATATTCCTATCGTGCATCACGGAGGCTCGGATGTGGACATCGTGCCAGGAGGTTCTGACGGACATCGGACGACCCACAGCTATCCGCCTGTAGGCGTTCTCTAGCGGAGCAGTTGTGCGCTGCAGCAAGCAAGCGACCTAGGCGGGTGAATGGGCTCTGTGTGGCATCTACCGGTATAGCCCTTCGGCATGTAGCCTTGGCGTGTTGAACGACTTTCTAGTTCGACATGATTTGGTGTAGCGCCAGGTTTGTGTAAGACCCGGCGCAAGGCGTTTTTTGATGTTGCATGCATGCATTCTTGGACTCCTGTGTTACCCTGTACCTTGCTTTGGATGGCGTCCGCAGAGGCGGACATGGTCGGTGACCGTCCCGCCCCAAGCTCCTGGCTGGAAACGTGTGTACATAGACGCCGGGGCCGGAAGGGCGCAATTTAGGGTCAGCCTGTTAAGTCCTAGGGGGCTAGGATTCTGATTTTTGGCTCCTGCTGTGTTGGAGCGTGGGGAACATACATGCGTTACGCATGTGTTGTAGAAACCGTGCGGAAGGCGTGAAGCTATAACTCATTCTCGTTTGGGTGGTCATGGTGTTGCGGTTACATGGTAGATAGTAGCCTCATCACCCATGCTCTCTTCTTGTGAGAACCACTGTAACGGTAAACATTTCACGTTGTCAAGTCCCCTTGTGCTCCAGCTGAAGCAAAAGCTTATCTGGATGTAACGATAGGATATGATCGCTACCGGGACCCCCCGGGACCCCGATACGTACGGCACTGGACCCCGATGCTTGGACGAGTATCGGGGTCAATGGGGTCCCGGCTTTACAAGCCGCAAAGCTAGCACGCTTTTACAATTGGGAATGTTATCTTAGTATAACTATGCCCTTGGTGTAACAGGAAAGACTGCGCGCTCTATCTTTCTCTGACATGGGCAGCGCCATTAACTGTCAGTGCCTTGGCCGCTTAGCATTGCAGCGCGATTGCCATGTCTGAAAGAATTAAATTTCCGCAATTGATTGCAATCAATTTTCCAGCGCGGTTTGCGCCATTCGGGATACCGGTTCCGGGTGCCGTATTGGAAGGGGTTCCTGGGAGTCCCGGGGCCGTCAATAACGGAATGGATGGAAATGAGGAATGAAGGCATTCAGCATTCACCTGCCGGTAACTACGACCAGCCCTTAGTTAGCAGAGACAGCGCGGGGGTGTGAGTGGAAACCTAGATGCACGCAGGTATCCCCACATATGTATCAGTCAGCAGACGTTACACAATTGATGGCTTAATAAAGAGTATGGGTAGCAAGGCCCTCTTGTGTAATCCTCGGGTACGGTTCGTGCGTTATGTTTCAGGAAATTTAGGGCATGGTGAGTTGCTTGACAGACCACCACCAACTGGCAGTTGCATGCTCTCAATTATCCAACATAATGACTACGCCTATCAAAGCTACTGTTCAGAGGATACCTCACATTGTACCCAAAGAGGCTCCCAGAGCAATGTGTACGCCGTACGACAGCGTCCGGCAATTACGATATGAAACCCGTCAATGGACCAAGAAGCCGTCAGGCAGCTGCGTACACAGTGGTCAAAAGTCAGTCATTTTATCAAAGCCCAGTGCAGTGATTGGAGGGGGAAAGAGGCAACATGGCAGCCAAAACGGATACCCTACATGCTGCCAGCGCCAAAACATATCTCGACCAGCACCCTACGGCATAACCTAGTACAAATGCTTTAATGAGGTACTAATGCAATACCTGCCTTTTGCAGCAATGGTTCCATACCGCCATGTCGCAACCCTGCAGAAGAGTAAAGTCAATCTGCTACTGACCCGTGGGTCATTGTTTAATCCCTTCAACGCATTCTACCTCCCTCTACTATAAGCAGAAATCCTTATAGAGCCCACAAAACGTGCAGGCCTACACCCTCTTGTCGTGTTGAACCATTCCTCGTCAAACTGAGGGCTCAATTACCCTTGGCTACAACCAACTACGGTACCCATTCCGACATCAATGCTGCTCCTAGAACCTACACAGCTCCTACCTACACAGCTCCCGAGATACAACCCATCCAGCATCAAATGCCGCTTCCATCCATTGAAAATGAACTGCTGAAGCCATCCCTACTTCCATCCTAGACACAGTCAATCGCACGAACCAATACCCCCACATTAACATTTTCATTACCAGCATCACCGCCGTACACCCATCAGAACTGCCTCCTGCGCCGCCCCCGTGTCAGCCACCACACTGCCCCATGCAGCAACCCCCGCCGCCGCAGTACCCCCCTCACTGGCCAGCAGATCTCCTGTAGGGCAGCACTGCTCGTCCGGCGAGAAGATCGTGAAGCGGCACCAGTCACTGCTGCCGTAGCAGAATCTGCTCAGCGTGTGACAGGGCTCGGTGAGGATGAAGCACAGCGGCATGCCGTTCCACACCTCCTCACGCGCTAGCTGGAGGTTGGTGAGCTTGAAGGTGGTGTAGGTGGTACCCCTGGAGGCATGGAGTGGGAGAGGCGGTGGGAACGGGAGCGGGCGCGGTGTAAGCTCAGGTGGGGATGATGGTTGGGAGAAAAGGAATGGAATCTTCGAACAGCGCTTAATACGGTACGGCGGTGCATTCGGGCCATGCGGCAGGACACCAGCGTGCGGCGGAACTGCTCATCAGTAGACAGAAGACCAGATGGCTGGCAAAACGTACTTGCCGCATCCATCATTACCCGAGCAGGTGCGGGCTTCACTGTGCATGGGCCCCGCACATGCTCATGACTCCCACTCCAACCCATCCGCAACCCCTCGCATGCTGCCCCCATGCTTGCCTGCTGGCCCCATGCATGCATGCCTGCTGGCCCTCTTGCATGCCTGCTGCCCCCCCCTCCTTAAACACATTGGGATTCTTCTTTCCCCCCCTTGCGGTTCTCACTGGTAGGTGTTTTGCGTGAAGCTCCAGGGGTAGCTGCTCCCGGCCAACAACGCTAGCTTGACCGCCTGCTTGCAGCCGTTAGCCACACTCAGCTCCACCTTCTTCACGCCCATGTTGCAGCAGCCCTGGCTCGGGTCGCACCCCACCACCGCCAGGTTAAAGCAGTGACGCATGCGCTCCTTGCCGTCCGCCAGCACAGGTAGTGCCGTACTGCTGTTGTACAGCAGGCGGTAGGGCGTGGGCGCCAGCGCGCGCTTCTGGCAGGCGCAGAAGGGGAAGCCGTAGTAGCCCGAGGTGGGGGGCTGTGGGGGTGCGGGTGAGGGGGGCTGCGGCTGCGGCTGCGGAGCCTTGTAGGGCGTGCGGCGGGTGGGCCCTATGTCGCCTGGTGGCTGAGGAGACGGCGGCGGGAGTGGTGACGGCGGAAATGGTGACGGGATGGGTGGCGTTGGAGAGGGAGGAGAGGGTGGCGGCGGTGGTGGCTTGAACAGCCGTTTGGGCGGCGGTGATGGTGAGGGCGGAGATGGGAAGGGCGGCGGTGACGGTGGTGGTGACGGCGGTGGTGATGGCAGAGGGGGCTGTGGAGAAGGCGGTAGGGGTGGCGTCAGCGGCGGTGGCGGTGGCTTGAGCCGCTTAGGTGGCGGCGGCATTGGCGGCGGTGGTGATTGCGGCAGCGGTGATAGCGGCAGTGGTGACGGCGGGGGTGACGGCGGGGGTGATGGTGGTGGTAGAGGAACGGGTGGCTGTGGGGAGGGTGGCGCGGGTGGTGGAAGCGGCGGCGGCGGTGGTGGCTTCAACCTCTTCGGCGGCGGCGGTGGTAACGGTGGTGACGGTGCCGGCGATGGCGCAGGTGAGGGCGGTTGTGGTGGTTGAGGGGGCTGCGGGGAGGGTTGTGAGGGCGGTGCCGGAGGTGCCGGCGGTGGAGGCGGCGGTGACTTCACTCGCCTGGGTGGTGGCGGAGGCGACGGCGGCGAGGGTGTCGGCGGCGACGGCGGTGGTGACGGCGGCGGCGACGCCAGCGGCGGCGGCGGCAGGCACGCCGTCCCCGTCCAGCCCCTTCCTCCAGGCCTGGGCAGCTGCAAGCTCCAAAGACACTCATTCATGACGTCACCACCGCCCTCAGCCCCACCCTCACTTTCCGCGCACCCCGCAACGCCGCTGCCGTCGGCTGCAGTGCTGCGCGGCGCTCCACACACCGCATCAACACCGCGGAGCGTCATGCTCACGTTCACAGGCCGCACCTGGCGGACGCAGCGCTTGTCGCCGCTCTTAAGGGAGAACAACACCTGTTGGGGCTCGTTGTCGGCCGCCGCCCAGCGCACCAGTTGGCAGTAGCGGCTGTGCGGAGGCCAGGGCTGCAGACGGTTGGTGCCGCCGGGGGCAGATGTGATGGCGGAGGCGGTCGATGATGCTGATGGTGATGATGATGATGAGGAGGAAGAGTTGACAGGGAGAAGGATGGTGGATAGCTGGTCGCCGGTACATATGTAGTCCATGGTGCTGTTGTTGCTGCTGGTGGTGTTAGAGCTGCTGGTGTTGGTGGTGCTAAGGCCGCAGGAAGCGCCGGCTCGAGGCCACACCAGGCAAACGCGGCAGTACAAGTAAGCGGCGCTGGGGTTGCCGCTACTGCTGCTGCTGCCGCTGCTGCCGCTGCTGCCGCCCCAGAAGCACTCCGAGGAGTCAAAGTCCAGGTCCAGACAGGCGGCTGTGTGGGCAGGGGGGAGGGGCAGGGGAGGGACGTGAGCGAGGGCGGAAATGCTGCTGCGTGTTGGGGATTGTTAGCCTGTGCGCTTGTGTCAATGAGGCCGCGGGAGAAGGGGGGCTCGCAGGACAAGCTATCACTAAGTCACCGGTACCTCTTAACAAAATCTAATGCAAGAATCATTAAAGGTACCTCCCAACAGAATTTAATGCACGAGCACAAATTGCTTTTCTAGAAGAAAGGTAACTCAGCCAGCGTGTGCCGTACTTCACGCTATCTCTGCTACCCGAGTGGACCCAGGCATAGGCATGCACAGCATGGCAGAAGCGAAAACTACCAAGCCCTGTTTCCTTCCGGTCACATCGACAACACGGCCCGGCATGCAGCGGCTCTGCAACACGCCAGCACTACCGCGGGCCCCTACCTTGCAGATTGCAGCTGAGGGCAGTGGAGGTGGGTGTGTCCGTTGTGACCCCGCTGAGCTTGCAGCCCGGGTCGGCAGCGGGGGATGGCTGCGGCCTCGGAGGCTGAGGGCCCGGAGGCTGAGGTGGCGGCGGCAGCAAGGGAGGAGAGGGAGGGGACGAAGGCAGCGGCGGCGGAGGAGAAGGTGAAGGCGGCGGTGGCGGCGAAGGTGAAGGAGGAGGCGGAGGAGGAGACTGTGGAGGAGAAGATGGCGGCGGAGGAGGCTGCGGAGTAGGAGGAGACGGTGGAGGAGAAGGCGGCGGAGGGGGAGACTGCGGAGAAGGAAGAGACGGTGGTGGAGAAGGCGGCGGAGGGGGAGACTGCGGAGAAGGAGGAGAAGATGGAGGAGGAGATGGCGGCGGCGGAGGAGGATGGGACGCCGAGGGCGGTGAGCCCAGCGGCTTGGGTGGTGGAGTTGGACTGGGTGGCGGGTTGCCCGGCGGCGAGATGGGCGGCGGCTTGAAAGGAGGAAGCGGTGGCGGCTTGTCCGGCGGTGGGGTGGCCGGTGGAAGAGGAGCTGACGCAGGAGTTGAGGGAAACAGCGGAAGCGGGAGGGGTGAAGGCGGCAGGGGTGATGGGGGCGGCAAGCGCAGACGGGGCGGTGACAGAGCGGACCAGGAAGGGGGCAGCGGTGGTGGCAGGCGCGAGGATGACGGCACTCCAGGAGCTCGAGGGGGAGGCGTTGCCAGGCGGAAGGGAGGTGGGAGGATGGGCGCCCCTGGGAAGGACGGCAGCATGGGCACTGGGAGTAGGGGAAACGGCGGTGGCGGTGGCATGCCAGGAGGCGGGCGTTGCGGACGTCTGGGTGGACCAAACGGCGGCTGCAGGGCTGCTGTTGGTGGAGGTGCAGGATGAGCGATGAGCGGTGGGGCACCCGGAGGAGCCTGAGGAAAGCTGGGTGACGGGTTCACACGCGGCTGCGGCGAGGGCGGGGGTGCTCCAGGCGGAGGGGCTCTTGGCTGCGGGTCTTGCGGTGGCGGGTCGCCCTCTTCGTAAGGTGGCGGGCACAGACATTCCGGCGGCGGCTGAGACACCTGGATGCCCGGTGCGGAACCCCATGTCGGCGGCGCAACTTGCCACGTCCAGGCGCCCTTGAGGGAGGAGTAGCCGACGCCAACGCGTTGTGTTGTGTAGGAGGGTGGTGTGTGGGGCGTCTCCACGGCGCCTCGCAACGGCTGCGCGGTTGCACCTGCTTGGAGAACATGGCGGAAAAGGGAAAAGGGTGTAAACGACTCAAGGACTACTAGCAGCGCTGCTGTAACTGGATAGCCTGCTGTGTTCCATCCATGTCTCTACATCTCCGTATATCTGCCGGTGGCTGGTCCGTCAATGCGAGTGTATGTACGGTTTGAGGCAGCCGGTCAGCTGCATGCCCGTATGGTGTGCTTTATCC
Source organism: Astrephomene gubernaculifera (assembly GCA_021605115.1). Taxonomy (NCBI): domain Eukaryota; kingdom Viridiplantae; phylum Chlorophyta; class Chlorophyceae; order Chlamydomonadales; family Astrephomenaceae; genus Astrephomene; species Astrephomene gubernaculifera. The sequence goes on from BMAR01000013.1 coordinate 1,710,143, forward strand.
CGCGGCGCCAATCCCCGAAATAGAACCACGCATCATGCAACCTGCACCCCAACCGACAACTCCAGCACTGCCGCACCTGCCGCCGGCCCGTCCACTGCGACTAGCTTGTAGCCGCGCAATTCCGACTGCAGCCCGAATGCGTTGAAATCCATCACTCGGCCGTCAGTAGTGTACCAGAGAGCCAGCGCCAGGACGCCAGCCCGCGGTAGAGCGCCCGTCCCGCCCCCCATATTAACCACCAGCACCAGCCAATCAGTCGCGCTAGGCAGGTCGCGTGGCCGTTCTACGTACACGGACGCGTCACTGAGGTATGTCGTACGCAAGGGGTGGCCTCCAGCGGAGGTATTGGGGAAGTGGTAGGTGGTCAGGGCCAGGTTTGCGTAGTAGTTGCGGCCGCAGTGTTTGGGAACGAGCACCTCTACCCAACCCTCGGAGCCTGAAGCCAGCAGCGCACGACGTCTTGCGGTTGCGTCTGTGTCACTCGAGGCCGGAGGAGGTGATGTGTGTAGTTCACTGACCAGGGCTTCATGACCTGTACGGATGGCAACGTAGATTGGGGACGTGTGCTCAACTTCGTGTGCAGCGGTGCTGGCTGCAAAGTTCAGGATTTAAGCAAAGCCACTTACATGTGCATACGGGGATGTCCTGTGGGGGCGATGGCGGATGAGGGCTAGGCGGCTGCAGAGACGGCGGGGCAAGCCTAGGTGATGACGGAGGAGCTAGTGAGGGCGAGGGAGGCGGCACGCCAGGCGGGAGCGGTGCAGGAGATGACGGTGCGGGGCTAGGAGGAGCAGGCGAAGGTGGCGGCACGCCAGGCGGGAGCGGTGCAGGAGATGGCGGTGCGGGGCTAGGAGGAGCAGGCGAAGGTGGCGGCACGCCAGGCGGGAGCGGTGATGGAGATGGCGGTGCGGGGCTAGGAGGAGAAGGCGAGGGAGGCGGCACGCCAGGCGGGAGCGGTGCAGGAGATGGCGGTGCGGGGCTAGGAGGAGCAGACGAGGGAGGCTGCACGCCAGGCGGGAGCGGTGCAGGAGATGGCGGTGCGGGGCTAGGAGGAGCAGGCGAAGGTGGCGGCACGCCAGGCGGGAGCGGTGCAGGAGATGGCGGTGCGGGGCTAGGAGGAGCAGGCGAGGGAGGCGGCACGCCAGGCGGGAGCGGTGCAGGAGATGGCGGTGCGGGGCTAGGAGGAGCAAGCGAAGGAGGCGGCACGCCAGGCGGGAGCGGTGCAGGAGATGGCGGTGCGGGGCTGGGCGGCTCCGGCGAAGGTGGCGGCACGCCAGGCGGGAGCGGTGCAGGAGATGGCGGTGCGGGGATAGGAGGAGCAGGCGAGGGAGGCGGCACGCCCGGCGGGAGCGGTGCAGGAGATGGCGATGCGGGGCTAGGAGGAGCAGGCGAAGGTGGCGGCACGCCAGGCGGGAGCGGTGATGGAGATGGCGGTGCGGGGCTAGGAGGAGCAGGCGAGGGAGGCGGCACGCCAGGCGGGAGCGGTGCAGGAGATGGCGGTGCGGGGCTAGGAGGAGCAGACGAGGGGGGCTGCACGCCAGGCGGGAGCGGTGCAGGAGATGGCGATGCGGGGCTAGGAGGAGCAGGCGAAGGTGGCGGCACGCCAGGCGGGAGCGGTGATGGAGATGGCGGTGCGGGGCTAGGAGGAGAAGGCGAGGGAGGCGGCACGCCAGGCGGGAGCGGTGCAGGAGATGGCGGTGCGGGGCTAGGAGGAGCAGACGAGGGAGGCTGCACGCCAGGCGGGAGCGGGGCAGGAGATGGCGGTGCGGGGCTAGGAGGAGCAGGCGAAGGTGGCGGCACGCCAGGCGGGAGCGGTGCAGGAGATGGCGGTGCGGGGCTCGGAGGAGCAGGCGAGGGAGGCGGCACGCCAGGCGGGAGCGGTTCAGGAGATGGCGGTGCGGGGCTAGGAGGAGCAGGCGAGGGAGGCGGCACGTCAGGCGGGAGCGGTGCAGGAGATGGCGGTGCGGGGCTGGGCGGCTCCGGCGAAGGTGGCGGCACGCCAGGCGGGAGCGGTGCAGAATATGGCGGTGCGGGGCTAGGAGGAGCAGACGAGGGAGGCGGCACGCCAGGCGGGAGCGGTGCAGGAGATGGCGGTGCGGGGCTAGGAGGAGCAGGCGAAGGTGGCGGCACGCCAGGCGGGAGCGGTGCAGGAGATGGCGGTGCGGGGCTAGGAGGAGCAGGCGAGGGAGGCGGCACGCCAGGCGGGAGCGGTGCAGGAGATGGCGGTGCAGGGCTAGGGGGAGCAGGCGAGGGAGGCGGCACGTCAGGCGGGAGCGGTGCAGGAGATGGCGGTGCGGGGCTGGGCGGCTCCGGCGAAGGTGGCGGCACGCCAGGCGGGAGCGGTGCAGGAGATGGCGGTGCGGGGCTAGGAGGAGCAGGCGAAGGTGGCGGCACGCCAGGCGGGAGCGGTGCAGGAGATCGCGGTGCGGGGCTGGGCGGCTCCGGCGAAGGTGGCGGCACGCCAGGCGGGAGCGGTGCAGGAGATGGCGGTGCGGGGCTGGGCGGCTCCGGCGAAGGTGGCGGCACGCCAGGCGGGAGCGGTGCAGGAGATGGCGGTGCGGGGCTGGGCGGCTCCGGCGAAGGTGGCGGCCCGCCAGGCGGGAGCGGTGCAGGAGATGGCGGTGCGGGGCTGGGCGGCTCCGCCGAAGGTGGCGGCACGCCAGGCGGGAGCGGTGCAGGAGATGGCGGTGCGGGGCTGGGCGGCTCCGGCGAAGGTGGCGGCACGCCAGGCGGGAGCGGTGCAGGAGATGGCGGTGCGGGGCTGGGCGGCTCCGGCGAGGGAGGCGGCACGCCAGGCGGGAGCGGTGCAGGAGATGGCGGTGCGGGGCTGGGCGGCTCCGGCGAAGGTGGCGGCACGCCAGGCGGGAGCGGTGCAGGAGATGACGGTGCGGGGCTAGGAGGAGCAGGCGAAGGTGGCGGCACGCCAGGCGGGAGCGGTGCAGGAGATGGCGGTGCGGGGCTGGGCGGCTCCGGCGAAGGTGGCGGCACGCCAGGCGGGAGCGGTGCAGGAGATGACGGTGCGGGGCTAGGAGGAGCAAGCGAAGGTGGCGGCACGCCAGGCGGGAGCGGTGCAGGAGATGGCGGTGCGGGGCTGGGCGGCTCCGGCGAAGGTGGCGGCACGCCAGGCGGGAGCGGTGCAGGAGATGGCGGTGCGGGGCTGGGCGGCTCCGGCGAAGGTGGCGGCACGCCAGGCGGGAGCGGTGCAGGAGATGGCGGTGCGGGGCTAGGAGGAGCAGGCGAAGGTGGCGGCACGCCAGGCGGGAGCGGTGCAGGAGATGGCGGTGCGGGGCTAGCAGGAGCAGGCGAGGGAGGCGGCACGCCAGGCGGGAGCGGTGCAGGAGATGACGGTGCGGGGCTAGGAGGAGCAGGCGAAGGTGGCGGCACGCCAGGCGGGAGCGGTGCAGGAGATGGCGGTGCGGGGCTGGCCGGCTCCGGCGAGGGAGGCGGCACGCCAGGCGGGAGCGGTGCAGGAGATGGCGGTGCGGGGCGGGGCGGCTCCGGCGAAGGTGGCGGCACGCCAGGCGGGAGCGGTGCAGGAGATGGCGGTGCGGGGCTGGCCGGCTCCGGCGAGGGAGGCGGCACGCCAGGCGGGAGCGGTGCAGGAGATGGCGGTGCGGGGCTAGGAGGAGCAGGCGAGGGAGGCGGCACGCCAGGCGGGAGCGGTGCAGGAGATGGCGGTGCGGGGCTGGGCGGCTCCGGCGAAGGTGGCGGCACGCCAGGCGGGAGCGGTGCAGGAGATGGCGGTGCGGGGCTGGGCGGCTCCGGCGAGGGAGGCGGCACGCCAGGCGGGAGCGGTGCAGGAGATGGCGGTGCGGGGCTAGGAGGAGCAGGCGAGGGAGGCGGCACGCCAGGCGGGAGCGGTGCAGGAGATGGCGGTGCGGGGCTGGGCGGCTCCGGCGAAGGTGGCGGCACGCCAGGCGGGAGCGGTGCAGGAGATGGCGGTGCGGGGCTGGGCGGCTCCGGCGAAGGTGGCGGCACGCCAGGCGGGAGCGGTGCAGGAGATGGCGGTGTGGGGCTGGGCGGCTCCGGCGAAGGTGGCGGCACCCCAGGCGGGAGCGGTGCAGGAGATGGCGGTGCGGGGCTGGGCGGCTCCGGCGAAGGTGGCGGCACGCCAGGCGGGAGCGGTGCAGGAGATGGCGGTGCGGGGCTGGGCGGCTCCGGCGAAGGTGGCGGCACGCTAGGCGGGAGCGGTGCAGGAGATGGCGGTGCGGGGCTGGGCGGCTCCGGCGAAGGTGGCGGCACGCCAGGCGGGAGCGGTGCAGGAGATGGCGGTGCGGGGCTAGGAGGAGCAGGCGAGGGAGGCGGCACGCAGGGCGGGAGCGGTGCAGGAGATGGCGGTGCGGGACTGGGCGGCTCCGGCGAAGGTTGCGGCACGCCAGGCGGGAGCGGTGCAGGAGATGGCGGTGCGAGGCTGGGCGGCTCCGGCGAAGGTGGCGGCACGCCAGGCGGGAGCGGTGCAGGAGATGGCGGTGCGGGGCTAGGAGGAGCAGGCGAGGGAGGCGGCACGCCAGGCGGGAGCGGTGCAGGAGATGGCGGTGCGGGGCTGGGCGGCTCCGGCGAAGGTGGCGGCACGCCAGGCGGGAGCGGTGCAGGAGATGGCGGTGCGGGGCTAGGAGGAGCAGGCGAAGGTGGCGGCACGCCAGGCGGGAGCGGTGCAGGAGATGGCGGTGCGGGGCTGGGCGGCTCCGGCGAGGGAGGCGGCACGCCAGGCGGGAGCGGTGCAGGAGATGGCGGTGCGGGGCTGGGCGGCTCCGGCGAAGGTGGCGGCACGCCAGGCGGGAGCGGTGCAGGAGATGGCGGTGCGGGGCTGGGCGGCTCCGGCGAAGGTGGCGGCACGCTAGGCGGGAGCGGTGCAGGAGATGGCGGTGCGGGGCTGGGCGGCTCCGGCGAAGGTGGCGGCACGCCAGGCGGGAGCGGTGCAGGAGATGGCGGTGCGGGGCTAGGAGGAGCAGGTGAGGGAGGCGGCACGCAGGGCGGGAGCGGTGCAGGAGATGGCGGTGCGGGACTGGGCGGCTCCGGCGAAGGTTGCGGCACGCCAGGCGGGAGCGGTGCAGGAGATGGCGGTGCGGGGCTGGGCGGCTCCGGCGAAGGTGGCGGCACGCCAGGCGGGAGCGGTGCAGGAGATGGCGGTGCGGGGCTAGGAGGAGCAGGCGAGGGAGGCGGCACGCCAGGCGGGAGCGGTGCAGGAGATGGCGGTGCAGGGCTAGGAGGAGCAGGCGAGGGAGGCGGCACGCCAGGCGGGAGCGGTGCAGGAGATGGCGGTGCGGGGCTGGGCGGCTCCGGCGAAGGTGGCGGCACGCCAGGCGGGAGCGGTGCAGGAGATGGCGGTGCGGGGCTGGGCGGCTCCGGCGAAGGTGGCGGCACGCCAGGCGGGAGCGGTGCAGGAGATGGCGGTGCGGGGCTTGGCGGCTCCGGCGAAGGTGGCGGCACGCCAGGCGGGAGCGGTGCAGGAGATGGCGGTGCGGGGCTGGGCGGCTCCGGCGAAGGTGGCGGCACGCCAGGCGGGAGCGGTGCAGGAGATGGCGGTGCGGGGCTGGCCGGCTCCGGCGAGGGAGGCGGCACGCCAGGCGGGAGCGGTGCAGGAGATGGCGGTGCGGGGCTAGGAGGAGCAGGCGAAGGTGGCGGCACGCCAGGCGGGAGCGGTGCAGGAGATGACGGTGCGGGGCTAGGAGGAGCAAGCGAAGGTGGCGGCACGCCAGGCGGGAGCGGTGCAGGAGATGGCGGTGCGGGGCTGGGCGGCTCCGGCGAAGGTGGCGGCACGCCAGGCGGTAGCGGTGCAGGAGATGGCGGTGCGGGGCTGGGCGGCTCCGGCGAAGGTGGCGGCACGCCAGGCGGGAGCGGTGCAGGAGATGGCGGTGCGGGGCTAGGAGGAGCAGGCGAAGGTGGCGGCACGCCAGGCGGGAGCGGTGCAGGAGATGGCGGTGCGGGGCTAGGAGGAGCAGGCGAGGGAGGCGGCACGCCAGGCGGGAGCGGTGCAGGAGATGACGGTGCGGGGCTAGGAGGAGCAGGCGAAGGTGGCGGCACGCCAGGCGGGAGCGGTGCAGGAGATGGCGGTGCGGGGCTGGCCGGCTCCGGCGAGGGAGGCGGCACGCCAGGCGGGAGCGGTGCAGGAGATGGCGGTGCGGGGCTGGGCGGCTCCGGCGAAGGTGGCGGCACGCCAGGCGGGAGCGGTGCAGGAGATGGCGGTGCGGGGCTGGGCGGCTCCGGCGAGGGAGGCGGCACGCCAGGCGGGAGCGGTGCAGGAGATGGCGGTGCGGGGCTAGGAGGAGCAGGCGAGGGTGGCGGCACGCCAGGCGGGAGCGGTGCAGGAGATGGCGGTGCGGGGCTAGGAGGAGCAGGCGAAGGTGGCGGCACGCCAGGCGGGAGCGGTGCAGGAGATGGCGGTGTGGGGCTGGGCGGCTCCGGCGAAGGTGGCGGCACCCCAGGCGGGAGCGGTGCAGGAGATGGCGGAGCGGGGCTGGGCGGCTCCGGCGAAGGTGGCGGCACGCCAGGCGGGAGCGGTGCAGGAGATGGCGGTGCGGGGCTGGGCGGCTCCGGCGAAGGTGGCGGCACGCCAGGCGGGAGCGGTGCAGGAGATGGCGGTGCGGGGCTGGGCGGCTCCGGCGAAGGTGGCGGCACGCCAGGCGGGAGCGGTGCAGGAGATGGCGGTGCGGGGCTGGGCGGCTCCGGCGAAGGTGGCGGCACGCCAGGCGGGAGCGGTGCAGGAGATGGCGGTGCGGGGCTGGGCGGCTCCGGCGAAGGTGGCGGCACGCCAGGCGGGAGCGGTGCAGGAGATGGCGGTGCGGGGCTGGCCGGCTCCGGCGAGGGAGGCGGCACGCCAGGCGGGAGCGGTGCAGGAGATGGCGGTGCGGGGCTAGGAGGAGCAGGCGAAGGTGGCGGCACGCCAGGCGGTAGCGGTGCAGGAGATGGCGGTGCGGGGCTGGGCGGCTCCGGCGAAGGTGGCGGCACGCCAGGCGGGAGCGGTGCAGGAGATGGCGGTGCGGGGCTAGGAGGAGCAGGCGAAGGTGGCGGCACGCCAGGCGGGAGCGGTGCAGGAGATGGCGGTGCGGGGCTAGCAGGAGCAGGCGAGGGAGGCGGCACGCCAGGCGGGAGCGGTGCAGGAGATGACGGTGCGGGGCTAGGAGGAGCAGGCGAAGGTGGCGGCACGCCAGGCGGGAGAGGTGCAGGAGATGGCGGTGCGGGGCTGGCCGGCTCCGGCGAGGGAGGCGGCACGCCAGGCGGGAGCGGTGCAGGAGATGGCGGTGCGGGGCTGGGCGGCTCCGGCGAAGGTGGCGGCACGCCAGGCGGGAGCGGTGCAGGAGATGGCGGTGCGGGGCTGGCCGGCTCCGGCGAGGGAGGCGGCACGCCAGGCGGGAGCGGTGCAGGAGATGGCGGTGCGGGGCTAGGAGGAGCAGGCGAGGGTGGCGGCACGCCAGGCGGGAGCGGTGCAGGAGATGGCGGAGCGGGGCTGGGCGGCTCCGGCGAAGGTGGCGGCACGCCAGGCGGGAGCGGTGCAGGAGATGGCGGTGCGGGGCTGGGCGGCTCCGGCGAAGGTGGCGGCACGCTAGGCGGGAGCGGTGCAGGAGATGGCGGTGCGGGGCTGGGCGGCTCCGGCGAAGGTGGCGGCACGCCAGGCGGGAGCGGTGCAGGAGATGGCGGTGCGGGGCTGGGCGGCTCCGGCGAAGGTGGCGGCACGCCAGGCGGGAGCGGTGCAGGAGATGGCGGTGCGGGGCTGGGCGGCTCCGGCGAAGGTGGCGGCACGCCAGGCGGGAGCGGTGCAGGAGATGGCGGTGCGGGGCTGGGCGGCTCCGGCGAAGGTGGCGGCACGCCAGGCGGGAGCGGTGCAGGAGATGGCGGTGCGGGGCTGGCCGGCTCCGGCGAGGGAGGCGGCACGCCAGGCGGGAGCGGTGCAGGAGATGGCGGTGCGGGGCTAGGAGGAGCAGGCGAAGGTGGCGGCACGCCAGGCGGGAGCGGTGCAGGAGATGACGGTGCGGGGCTAGGAGGAGCAAGCGAAGGTGGCGGCACGCCAGGCGGGAGCGGTGCAGGAGATGGCGGTGCGGGGCTGGGCGGCTCCGGCGAAGGTGGCGGCACGCCAGGCGGGAGCGGTGCAGGAGATGGCGGTGCGGGGCTGGGCGGCTCCGGCGAAGGTGGCGGCACGCCAGGCGGGAGCGGTGCAGGAGATGGCGGTGCGGGGCTAGGAGGAGCAGGCGAAGGTGGCGGCACGCCAGGCGGGAGCGGTGCAGGAGATGGCGGTGCGGGGCTAGCAGGAGCAGGCGAGGGAGGCGGCACGCCAGGCGGGAGCGGTGCAGGAGATGACGGTGCGGGGCTAGGAGGAGCAGGCGAAGGTGGCGGCACGCCAGGCGGGAGCGGTGCAGGAGATGGCGGTGCGGGGCTGGCCGGCTCCGGCGAGGGAGGCGGCACGCCAGGCGGGAGCGGTGCAGGAGATGGCGGTGCGGGGCGGGGCGGCTCCGGCGAAGGTGGCGGCACGCCAGGCGGGAGCGGTGCAGGAGATGGCGGTGCGGGGCTGGCCGGCTCCGGCGAGGGAGGCGGCACGCCAGGCGGGAGCGGTGCAGGAGATGGCGGTGCGGGGCTAGGAGGAGCAGGCGAGGGTGGCGGCACGCCAGGCGGGAGCGGTGCAGGAGATGGCGGTGCGGGGCTGGGCGGCTCCGGCGAAGGTGGCGGCACGCCAGGCGGGAGCGGTGCAGGAGATGGCGGTGCGGGGCTGGGCGGCTCCGGCGAAGGTGGCGGCACGCCAGGCGGGAGCGGTGCAGGAGATGGCGGTGCGGGGCTGGGCGGCTCCGGCGAAGGTGGCGGCACGCCAGGCGGGAGCGGTGCAGGAGATGGCGGAGCGGGGCTGGGCGGCTCCGGCGAAGGTGGCGGCACGCCAGGCGGGAGCGGTGCAGGAGATGGCGGTGCGGGGCTGGGCGGCTCCGGCGAAGGTGGCGGCACGCCAGGCGGGAGCGGTGCAGGAGATGGCGGTGCGGGGCTGGGCGGCTCCGGCGAAGGTGGCGGCACGCCAGGCGGGAGCGGTGCAGGAGATGGCGGTGCGGGGCTGGGCGGCTCCGGCGAAGGTGGCGGCACGCCAGGCGGGAGCGGTGCAGGAGATGGCGGTGCGGGGCTAGGAGGAGCAGGCGAGGGAGGCGGCACGCCAGGCGGGAGCGGTGCAGGAGATGGCGGTGCGGGGCTGGGCGGCTCCGGCGAAGGTGGCGGCACGCCAGGCGGGAGCGGTGCAGGAGATGGCGGTGCGGGGCTGGGCGGCTCCGGCGAAGGTGGCGGCACGCCAGGCGGGAGCGGTGCAGGAGATGGCGGTGCGGGGCTGGGCGGCTCCGGCGAAGGTGGCGGCACGCCAGGCGGGAGCGGTGCAGGAGATGGCGGTGCGGGGCTGGGCGGCTCCGGCGAAGGTGGCGGCACGCCAGGCGGGAGCGGTGCAGGAGATGGCGGTGCGGGGCTGGGCGGCTCCGGCGAAGGTGGCGGCACGCCAGGCGGGAGCGGTGCAGGAGATGGCGGTACGGGGCTGGGCGGCTCCGGCGAAGGTGGCGGCACGCCAGGCGGGAGCGGTGCAGGAGATGGCGGTGCGGGGCTGGCCGGCTCCGGCGAAGGTGGCGGCACGCCAGGCGGGAGCGGTGCAGGAGATGGCGGTGCGGGGCTGGGCGGCTCCGGCGAAGGTGGCGGCACGCCAGGCGGGAGAGGTGCAGGAGATGGCGGTGCGGGGCTGGGCGGCTCCGGCGAAGGTGGCGGCACGCCAGGCGGGAGCGGTGCAGGAGATGGCGGTGCGGGGCTGGGCGGCTCCGGCGAAGGTGGCGGCACGCCAGGCGGGAGCGGTGCAGGAGATGGCGGTGCGGGGCTGGGCGGCTCCGGCGAAGGTGGCGGCACGCCAGGCGGGAGCGGTGCAGGAGATGGCGGTGCGGGGCTAGGAGGAGCAGGCGAGGGAGGCGGCACGCCAGGCGGGAGCGGTGCAGGAGATGGCGGTGCGGGGCTGGGCGGCTCCGGCGAAGGTGGCGGCACGCCAGGCGGGAGCGGTGCAGGAGATGGCGGTGCGGGGCTGGGCGGCTCCGGCGAAGGTGGCGGCACGCCAGGCGGGAGCGGTGCAGGAGATGGCGGTGCGGGGCTGGGCGGCTCCGGCGAAGGTGGCGGCACGCCAGGCGGGAGCGGTGCAGGAGATGGCGGTGCGGGGCTAGGAGGAGCAGGCGAAGGTGGCGGCACGCCAGGCGGGAGCGGTGCAGGAGATGGCGGTGCGGGGCTGGGCGGCTCCGGCGAAGGTGGCGGCACGCCAGGCGGGAGCGGTGCAGGAGATGGCGGTGCGGGGCTGGGCGGCTCCGGCGAAGGTGGCGGCACGCCAGGCGGGAGCGGTGAAGGAGATGGCGGTGCGGGGCTGGGCGGCTCCGGCGAAGGTGGCGGCACGCCAGGCGGGAGCGGTGCAGGAGATGGCGGTGCGGGGCTAGGAGGAGCAGGCGAAGGTGGCGGCACGCCAGGCGGGAGCGGTGCAGGAGATGGCGGTGCGGGGCTGGGCGGCTCCGGCGAAGGTGGCGGCACGCCAGGCGGGAGCGGTGCAGGAGATGGCGGTGCGGGGCTAGGAGGAGCAGGCGAAGGTGGCGGCACGCCAGGCGGGAGCGGTGCAGGAGATGGCGGTGCGGGGCTGGGCGGCTCCGGCGAAGGTGGCGGCACGCTAGGCGGGAGCGGTGCAGGAGATGGCGGTGCGGGGCTGGGCGGCTCCGGCGAAGGTGGCGGCACGCCAGGCGGGAGCGGTGCAGGAGATGGCGGTGCGGGGCTGGGCGGCTCCGGCGAAGGTGGCGGCACGCCAGGCGGGAGCGGTGCAGGAGATGGCGGTGCGGGGCTAGGAGGAGCAGGCGAGGGAGGCGGCACGCCAGGCGGGAGCGGTGCAGGAGATGGCGGTGCGGGGCTGGGCGGCTCCGGCGAAGGTGGCGGCACGCCAGGCGGGAGCGGTGCAGGAGATGGCGGTGCGGGGCTGGGCGGCTCCGGCGAAGGTGGCGGCACGCCAGGCGGGAGCGGTGCAGGAGATGGCGGTGCGGGGCTGGGCGGCTCCGGCGAAGGTGGCGGCACGCCAGGCGGGAGCGGTGCAGGAGATGGCGGTGCGGGGCTGGGCGGCTCCGGCGAAGGTGGCGGCACGCCAGGCGGGAGCGGTGCAGGAGATGGCGGTGCGGGGCTGGGCGGCTCCGGCGAAGGTGGCGGCACGCCAGGCGGGAGCGGTGCAGGAGATGGCGGTGCGGGGCTGGGCGGCTCCGGCGAAGGTGGCGGCACGCCAGGCGGGAGCGGTGCAGGAGATGGCGGTGCGGGGCTGGGCGGCTCCGGCGAAGGTGGCGGCACGCCAGGCGGGAGCGGTGCAGGAGATGGCGGTGCGGGGCTGGGCGGCTCCGGCGAAGGTGGCGGCACGCCAGGCGGGAGCGGTGCAGGAGATGGCGGTGCGGGGCTGGGCGGCTCCGGCGAAGGTGGCGGCACGCCAGGCGGGAGCGGTGCAGGAGATGGCGGTGCGGGGCTGGGCGGCTCCGGCGAAGGTGGCGGCACGCCAGGCGGGAGCGGTGCAGGAGATGGCGGTGCGGGGCTGGGCGGCTCCGGCGAAGGTGGCGGCACGCCAGGCGGGAGCGGTGCAGGAGATGGCGGTGCGGGGCTGGGCGGCTCCGGCGAAGGTGGCGGCACGCCAGGCGGGAGCGGTGCAGGAGATGGCGGTGCGGGGCTGGGCGGCTCCGGCGAAGGTGGCGGCACGCCAGGCGGGAGCGGTGCAGGAGATGGCGGTGCGGGGCTGGGCGGCTCCGGCGAAGGTGGCGGCACGCCAGGCGGGAGCGGTGCAGGAGATGGCGGTGCGGGGCTAGGAGGAGCAGGCGAGGGAGGCGGCACGCCAGGCGGGAGCGGTGCAGGAGATGGCGGTGCGGGGCTGGGCGGCTCCGGCGAAGGTGGCGGCACGCCAGGCGGGAGCGGTGCAGGAGATGGCGGTGCGGGGCTGGGCGGCTCCGGCGAAGGTGGCGGCACGCCAGGCGGGAGCGGTGCAGGAGATGGCGGTGCGGGGCTGGGCGGCTCCGGCGAAGGTGGCGGCACGCCAGGCGGGAGCGGTGCAGGAGATGGCGGTGCGGGCTGGGCGGCCGGCGAAGTGGCGGCACGCCAGGCGGGAGCGGTGCAGGAGATGGCGGTGCGGGGCTAGGAGGAGCAGGCGAAGGTGGCGGCACGCCAGGCGGGAGCGGTGCAGGAGATGGCGGTGCGGGGCTGGGCGGCTCCGGCGAAGGTGGCGGCACGCCAGGCGGGAGCGGTGCAGGAGATGGCGGTGCGGGGCTGGGCGGCTCCGGCGAAGGTGGCGGCACGCCAGGCGGGAGCGGTGCAGGAGATGGCGGTGCGGGGCTGGGCGGCTCCGGCGAAGGTGGCGGCACGCCAGGCGGGAGCGGTGCAGGAGATGGCGGTGCGGGGCTAGGAGGAGCAGGCGAAGGTGGCGGCACGCCAGGCGGGAGCGGTGCAGGAGATGGCGGTGCGGGGCTGGGCGGCTCCGGCGAAGGTGGCGGCACGCCAGGCGGGAGCGGTGCAGGAGATGGCGGTGCGGGGCTAGGAGGAGCAGGCGAAGGTGGCGGCACGCCAGGCGGGAGCGGTGCAGGAGATGGCGGTGCGGGGCTGGGCGGCTCCGGCGAAGGTGGCGGCACGCCAGGCGGGAGCGGTGCAGGAGATGGCGGTGCGGGGCTAGGAGGAGCAGGCGAGGGGGCGGCACGCCAGGCGGGAGCGGTGCAGGAGATGGCGGTGCGGGGCTGGGCGGCTCCGGCGAAGGTGGCGGCACGCCAGGCGGGAGCGGTGCAGGAGATGGCGGTGCGGGGCTGGGCGGCTCCGGCGAAGGTGGCGGCACGCCAGGCGGGAGCGGTGCAGGAGATGGCGGTGCGGGGCTAGGAGCGGCTCAGGCGAAGGTGGCGGCACGCCAGGCGGGAGCGGTGCAGGAGATGGCGGTGCGGGGCTGGGCGGCTCCGGCGAAGGTGGCGGCACGCCAGGCGGGAGCGGTGCAGGAGATGGCGGTGCGGGGCTGGGCGGCTCCGGCGAAGGTGGCGGCACGCCAGGCGGGAGCGGTGCAGGAGATGGCGGTGCGGGGCTGGGCGGCTCCGGCGAAGGTGGCGGCACGCCAGGCGGGAGCGGTGCAGGAGATGGCGGTGCGGGGCTGGGCGGCTCCGGCGAAGGTGGCGGCACGCCAGGCGGGAGCGGTGCAGGAGATGGCGGTGCGGGGCTGGGCGGCTCCGGCGAAGGTGGCGGCACGCCAGGCGGGAGCGGTGCAGGAGATGGCGGTGCGGGGCTGGGCGGCTCCGGCGAAGGTGGCGGCACGCCAGGCGGGAGCGGTGCAGGAGATGGCGGTGCGGGGCTAGGAGGAGCAGGCGAGGGAGGCGGCACGCCAGGCGGGAGCGGTGCAGGAGATGGCGGTGCGGGGCTAGGGAGGAGCAGGCGAGGGAGGCGGCACGCCAGGCGGGAGCGGTGCAGGAGATGGCGGTGCGGGGCTGGGCGGCTCCGGCGAAGGTGGCGGCACGCCAGGCGGGAGCGGTGCAGGAGATGGCGGTGCGGGGCTGGGCGGCTCCGGCGAAGGTGGCGGCACGCCAGGCGGGAGCGGTGCAGGAGATGGCGGTGCGGGGCTGGGCGGCTCCGGCGAAGGTGGCGGCACGCCAGGCGGGAGCGGTGCAGGAGATGGCGGTGCGGGGCTGGGCGGCTCCGGCGAAGGTGGCGGCACGCCAGGCGGGAGCGGTGCAGGAGATGGCGGTGCGGGGCTGGGCGGCTCCGGCGAAGGTGGCGGCACGCCAGGCGGGAGCGGTGCAGGAGATGGCGGTGCGGGGCTGGGCGGCTCCGGCGAAGGTGGCGGCACGCCAGGCGGGAGCGGTGCAGGAGATGGCGGTGCGGGGCTGGGCGGCTCCGGCGAAGGTGGCGGCACGCCAGGCGGGAGCGGTGCAGGAGATGGCGGTGCGGGGCTGGGCGGCTCCGGCGAAGGTGGCGGCACGCCAGGCGGGAGCGGTGCAGGAGATGGCGGTGCGGGGCTGGGCGGCTCCGGCGAAGGTGGCGGCACGCCAGGCGGGAGCGGTGCAGGAGATGGCGGTGCGGGGCTGGGCGGCTCCGGCGAAGGTGGCGGCACGCCAGGCGGGAGCGGTGCAGGAGATGGCGGTGCGGGGCTGGGCGGCTCCGGCGAAGGTGGCGGCACGCCAGGCGGGAGCGGTGCAGGAGATGGCGGTGCGGGGCTGGGCGGCTCCGGCGAAGGTGGCGGCACGCCAGGCGGGAGCGGTGCAGGAGATGGCGGTGCGGGGCTGGGCGGCTCCGGCGAAGGTGGCGGCACGCCAGGCGGGAGCGGTGCAGGAGATGGCGGTGCGGGGCTAGGAGGAGCAGGCGAGGGAGGCGGCACGCCAGGCGGGAGCGGTGCAGGAGATGGCGGTGCGGGGCTAGGAGGAGCAGGCGAGGGAGGCGGCACGCCAGGCGGGAGCGGTGCAGGAGATGGCGGTGCGGGGCTGGGCGGCTCCGGCGAAGGTGGCGGCACGCCAGGCGGGAGCGGTGCAGGAGATGGCGGTGCGGGGCTAGGCGGCTCAGGCGAAGGGAGGCGGCACGCCAGGCGGGAGCGGTGCAGGAGATGGCGGTGCGGGGCTGGGCGGCTCCGGCGAAGGTGGCGGCACGCCAGGCGGGAGCGGTGCAGGAGATGGCGGTGCGGGGCTGGGCGGCTCCGGCGAAGGTGGCGGCACGCCAGGCGGGAGCGGTGCAGGAGATGGCGGTGCGGGGCTGGGCGGCTCCGGCGAAGGTGGCGGCACGCCAGGCGGGAGCGGTGCAGGAGATGGCGGTGCGGGGCTAGGAGGCGGCTCCGGCGAAGGTGGGCGGCACGCCAGGCGGGAGCGGTGCAGGAGATGGCGGTGCGGGGCTAGGGAGGAGCAGGCGAAGGTGGCGGCACGCCAGGCGGGAGCGGTGCAGGAGATGGCGGTGCGGGGCTGGGCGGCTCCGGCGAAGGTGGCGGCACGCCAGGCGGGAGCGGTGCAGGAGATGGCGGTGCGGGGCTAGGAGGAGCAGGCGAGGGAGGCGGCACGCCAGGCGGGAGCGGTGCAGGAGATGGCGGTGCGGGGCTGGGCGGCTCCGGCGAAGGTGGCGGCACGCCAGGCGGGAGCGGTGCAGGAGATGGCGGTGCGGGGCTGGGCGGCTCCGGCGAAGGTGGCGGCACGCCAGGCGGGAGCGGTGCAGGAGATGGCGGTGCGGGGCTGGGCGGCTCCGGCGAAGGTGGCGGCACGCCAGGCGGGAGCGGTGCAGGAGATGGCGGTGCGGGGCTGGGCGGCTCCGGCGAAGGTGGCGGCACGCCAGGCGGGAGCGGTGCAGGAGATGGCGGTGCGGGGCTAGGAGGAGCAGGCGAGGGAGGCGGCACGCCAGGCGGGAGCGGTGCAGGAGATGGCGGTGCGGGGCTAGGAGGAGCAGGCGAGGGAGGCGGCACGCCAGGCGGGAGCGGTGCAGGAGATGGCGGTGCGGGGCTAGGAGGAGCAGGCGAGGGAGGCGGCACGCCAGGCGGGAGCGGTGCAGGAGATGGCGGTGCGGGGCTAGGAGGAGCAGGCGAGGGAGGCGGCACGCCAGGCGGGAGCGGTGCAGGAGATGGCGGTGCGGGGCTGGGCGGCTCCGGCGAAGGTGGCGGCACGCCAGGCGGGAGCGGTGCAGGAGATGGCGGTGCGGGGCTAGGAGGAGCAGGCGAGGGAGGCGGCACGCCAGGCGGGAGCGGTGCAGGAGATGGCGGTGCGGGGCTGGGCGGCTCCGGCGAAGGTGGCGGCACGCCAGGCGGGAGCGGTGCAGGAGATGGCGGTGCGGGGCTAGGAGGAGCAGGCGAGGGAGGCGGCACGCCAGGCGGGAGCGGTGCAGGAGATGGCGGTGCGGGGCTAGGAGGAGCAGGCGAGGGAGGCGGCACGCCAGGCGGGAGCGGTGCAGGAGATGGCGGTGCGGGGCTGGGCGGCTCCGGCGAAGGTGGCGGCACGCCAGGCGGGAGCGGTGCAGGAGATGGCGGTGCGGGGCTGGGCGGCTCCGGCGAAGGTGGCGGCACGCCAGGCGGGAGCGGTGCAGGAGATGGCGGTGCGGGGCTGGGCGGCTCCGGCGAAGGTGGCGGCACGCCAGGCGGGAGCGGTGCAGGAGATGGCGGTGCGGGGCTGGGCGGCTCCGGCGAAGGTGGCGGCACGCCAGGCGGGAGCGGTGCAGGAGATGGCGGTGCGGGGCTAGGAGGAGCAGGCGAGGGAGGCGGCACGCCAGGCGGGAGCGGTGCAGGAGATGGCGGTGCGGGGCTGGGCGGCTCCGGCGAAGGGGGCGGCACGCCAGGCGGGAGCGGTGCAGGAGATGGCGGTGCGGGGCTGGGCGGCTCCGGCGAAGGTGGCGGCACGCCAGGCGGGAGCGGTGCAGGAGATGGCGGTGCGGGGCTGGGCGGCTCCGGCGAAGGTGGCGGCACGCCAGGCGGGAGCGGTGCAGGAGATGGCGGTGCGGGGCTGGGCGGCTCCGGCGAAGGTGGCGGCACGCCAGGCGGGAGCGGTGCAGGAGATGGCGGTGCGGGGCTGGGCGGCTCCGGCGAAGGTGGCGGCACGCCAGGCGGGAGCGGTGCAGGAGATGGCGGTGCGGGGCTAGGAGGAGCAGGCGAGGGAGGCGGCACGCCAGGCGGGAGCGGTGCAGGAGATGGCGGTGCGGGGCTGGGCGGCTCCGGCGAAGGTGGCGGCACGCCAGGCGGGAGCGGTGCAGGAGATGGCGGTGCGGGGCTGGGCGGCTCCGGCGAAGGTGGCGGCACGCCAGGCGGGAGCGGTGCAGGAGATGGCGGTGCGGGGCTGGGCGGCTCCGGCGAAGGTGGCGGCACGCCAGGCGGGAGCGGTGCAGGAGATGGCGGTGCGGGGCTAGGGCGGAGCAGGCGAAGGGAGGCGGCACGCCAGGCGGGAGCGGTGCAGGAGATGGCGGTGCGGGGCTGGGCGGCTCCGGCGAAGGTGGCGGCACGCCAGGCGGGAGCGGTGCAGGAGATGGCGGTGCGGGGCTGGGCGGCTCCGGCGAAGGTGGCGGCACGCCAGGCGGGAGCGGTGCAGGAGATGGCGGTGCGGGGCTGGGCGGCTCCGGCGAAGGTGGCGGCACGCCAGGCGGGAGCGGTGCAGGAGATGGCGGTGCGGGGCTGGGCGGCTCCGGCGAAGGTGGCGGCACGCCAGGCGGGAGCGGTGCAGGAGATGGCGGTGCGGGGCTGGGCGGAGCAGGCGAGGGAGGCGGCACGCCAGGCGGGAGCGGTGCAGGAGATGGCGGTGCGGGGCTGGGCGGCTCCGGCGAAGGTGGCGGCACGCCAGGCGGGAGCGGTGCAGGAGATGGCGGTGCGGGGCTGGGCGGCTCCGGCGAAGGTGGCGGCACGCCAGGCGGGAGCGGTGCAGGAGATGGCGGTGCGGGGCTGGGCGGCTCCGGCGAAGGTGGCGGCACGCCAGGCGGGAGCGGTGCAGGAGATGGCGGTGCGGGGCTGGGCGGCTCCGGCGAAGGTGGCGGCACGCCAGGCGGGAGCGGTGCAGGAGATGGCGGTGCGGGGCTGGGCGGCTCCGGCGAAGGTGGCGGCACGCCAGGCGGGAGCGGTGCAGGAGATGGCGGTGCGGGGCTGGGCGGCTCCGGCGAAGGTGGCGGCACGCCAGGCGGGAGCGGTGCAGGAGATGGCGGTGCGGGGCTGGGCGGCTCCGGCGAAGGTGGCGGCACGCCAGGCGGGAGCGGTGCAGGAGATGGCGGTGCGGGGCTGGGCGGCTCCGGCGAAGGTGGCGGCACGCCAGGCGGGAGCGGTGCAGGAGATGGCGGTGCGGGGCTGGGCGGCTCCGGCGAAGGTGGCGGCACGCCAGGCGGGAGCGGTGCAGGAGATGGCGGTGCGGGGCTGGGCGGCTCCGGCGAAGGTGGCGGCACGCCAGGCGGGAGCGGTGCAGGAGATGGCGGTGCGGGGCTGGGCGGCTCCGGCGAAGGTGGCGGCACGCCAGGCGGGAGCGGTGCAGGAGATGGCGGTGCGGGGCTGGGCGGCTCCGGCGAAGGTGGCGGCACGCCAGGCGGGAGCGGTGCAGGAGATGGCGGTGCGGGGCTGGGCGGCTCCGGCGAAGGTGGCGGCACGCCAGGCGGGAGCGGTGCAGGAGATGGCGGTGCGGGGCTGGGCGGCTCCGGCGAAGGTGGCGGCACGCCAGGCGGGAGCGGTGCAGGAGATGGCGGTGCGGGGCTAGGAGGAGCAGGCGAGGGAGGCGGCACGCCAGGCGGGAGCGGTGCAGGAGATGGCGGTGCGGGGCTGGGCGGCTCCGGCGAAGGTGGCGGCACGCCAGGCGGGAGCGGTGCAGGAGATGGCGGTGCGGGGCTGGGCGGCTCCGGCGAAGGTGGCGGCACGCCAGGCGGGAGCGGTGCAGGAGATGGCGGTGCGGGGCTGGGCGGCTCCGGCGAAGGTGGCGGCACGCCAGGCGGGAGCGGTGCAGGAGATGGCGGTGCGGGGCTGGGCGGCTCCGGCGAAGGTGGCGGCACGCCAGGCGGGAGCGGTGCAGGAGATGGCGGTGCGGGGCTGGGCGGCTCCGGCGAAGGTGGCGGCACGCCAGGCGGGAGCGGTGCAGGAGATGGCGGTGCGGGGCTGGGCGGCTCCGGCGAAGGTGGCGGCACGCCAGGCGGGAGCGGTGCAGGAGATGGCGGTGCGGGGCTGGGCGGCTCCGGCGAAGGTGGCGGCACGCCAGGCGGGAGCGGTGCAGGAGATGGCGGTGCGGGGCTGGGCGGCTCCGGCGAAGGTGGCGGCACGCCAGGCGGGAGCGGTGCAGGAGATGGCGGTGCGGGGCTAGGGCGGAGCAGGCGAAGGTGGCGGCACGCCAGGCGGGAGCGGTGCAGGAGATGGCGGTGCGGGGCTGGGCGGCTCCGGCGAAGGTAGGCGGCACGCCAGGCGGGAGCGGTGCAGGAGATGGCGGTGCGGGGCTGGGCGGCTCCGGCGAAGGTGGCGGCACGCCAGGCGGGAGCGGTGCAGGAGATGGCGGTGCGGGGCTGGGCGGCTCCGGCGAAGGTGGCGGCACGCCAGGCGGGAGCGGTGCAGGAGATGGCGGTGCGGGGCTGGGCGGCTCCGGCGAAGGTGGCGGCACGCCAGGCGGGAGCGGTGCAGGAGATGGCGGTGCGGGGCTGGGCGGCTCCGGCGAAGGTGGCGGCACGCCAGGCGGGAGCGGTGCAGGAGATGGCGGTGCGGGGCTGGGCGGCTCCGGCGAAGGTGGCGGCACGCCAGGCGGGAGCGGTGCAGGAGATGGCGGTGCGGGGCTAGGAGGAGCAGGCGAGGGAGGCGGCACGCCAGGCGGGAGCGGTGCAGGAGATGGCGGTGCGGGGCTGGGCGGCTCCGGCGAAGGTGGCGGCACGCCAGGCGGGAGCGGTGCAGGAGATGGCGGTGCGGGGCTGGGCGGCTCAGGCGAAGGTGGCGGCACGCCAGGCGGGAGCGGTGCAGGAGATGGCGGTGCGG